>MU968551.1:29614273-29748499 GCA_034641835.2 Pinus albicaulis
AATTAAAAATACAATCACTAATTACATAAGCATGAAGAAAGATCAATCACACACAACATAGATAATTTCTTGAGGAAAGCTTATAGCTAAAAACCCCACTATATTCTATTGTATATTATATCATGGATCATGAAACAATTACATACAAAAATCCAATCACAAGAGCTCTCAGTACATGAGCTAATTGTCTCACACTGTCATACAAAAATTTTCAAATCCCTTGCTCAATTTACTGTCCTCAGATAGCATGCCTCCACTGTGCAATCCCTACTGAAAGAAATCCCTAAATTGATGCCTTATTGCTTGCCTTGACTGCGATATCCTCATGGGCACATACAATGTATGTTTACTTGCATGTGTGCAAGTGGATAATGTCACAACTGATAGTTTAATTCCCTTTCAACTAGAACTCAACTGGGTCTCCCTGGATCTGACATGCATGCAATTAACAATAGTAAATATTCAGTTGCATGTGTGACCACTGATTGTGAATTAATTAATAAATAATTCACTTGATATATCACTAGTGTATCTTCAGTTTCAACTAGAAAAACTAAGTTTAACTCACTTAATTGAGTTAAACTACTTACAACTTGTACAACTCATGTAACATTGCACTTCCAACTCTGTCACAACTCGAATCACTTAGTTACAACTAAAGTCAACTTGCATGTCCCGCCAACCAACCACTTAACTCGAAATTCATTTAGCTAACTGATTTACCACTTTAGTTAACTATTTTCAAGTTCTCATTGAGAATATATTATAGTTTAATGTCCATCTAGTATTAAGGGATAATAAAAATAGACATGCATCTATAAACATATATATACCTAAAAATAGCCTGAGGGCCCCACCTGGTGTAGGTGCTTAATTTTCACTAGGATCAAGAATTTTTCTTGTTGAATCTCAACACTCCCTCTCAACAATAAAGGGATTATCCTTCACCCCGATCCTATCTCTATGGTATTCTAATTTGCTCCTGGTGAGCGCCTTCGTCAGAATATCTGCATCCTGATCTTCCGTGGGAATGTACTGAAGCAACATTATCCTTCTATGCACACAATCTATGAGATGATGGTACCATATATCTATATGCTTGGACCTATCATGAAACAAAAGATTAATCGAGAGTTTAATGTAACTTTGGTTATCACAATGAATCACCTAGTTTATTCATATGAGAACCAAACAAACCAATCAAGATCTTTCTCTATCGAGATAGTCTCACATAGCTTGAATCGCTCCATGTATTCACTACAAGAAAAAAGGACATTGGTGAGGGGTGAAAATGGTCACCATAAGCTCATTGGTGAGGGTCAAAAGAGCCTTCGTCACCAAAAACTGAACGTCACCAAAGGTGGCGTCGCCGAAAGTATAGGTGTTGTGGTGAAATTCAAAGTCCGTCACCAATAATGATTTATAGTGACGGATAGTGACCGTCACCATTTCATATGAGCAATGGTGATGGACAATAGCCTCCGTCACCAAAAAATTAAACGTCACCAATGGTGGCGTCGCCGAAAGTATAGGTGTTGTGGTGACATTCAAGGTCCGTCACCAATAATGATTTATAGTGACGGATATTGACCGTCACCATTTCATATGAGAAATGGTGACGGAAAATAGCCTCCGTCACCAAAAAATTGAACGTCACCAAAGGTGGCGTCGCCAAAATTATGTGTTGTAGTGACAGTCAAGGTCCGTCATGAATATTAATTATAATGACGGATAGTGACCGTCACCATTTCATATGAACAACAATGATTTTTTGTGATGGACCTTTCATGGCCGTCACTATTGGTGCATATATATAGCGACGTTCATTGACCGTCACCATAAACGCATTGGTGACATCAAGGTCCGTCACGAATAATGACTATAATGACAAATAATGACCCTCACCATTTCATATAAACAACAACGATTTATGGTGACAGACCTTTAATGGTCGTCACTATTGATGCGTATATATGGTGGCGTTCGTTGACCGTCACCATTTCATATTTTGGTGAGGGTCGAAAAATGTCACCATAAGCTCATTGGTGATGGTCAAAAGAGCATTCGTCACCAAAAACTAATCTTCGTCATTCCCTATATATGAATATCAAGGCACGATGGAATCGAACCACCAACCTCCTGCTTGTAAAGCATGTGCTCTTCCATTGAGCTAGCACCCTTTAAAGAATTAGACTTTAAACTAGCAATTGCCCCTAAAGGTGCAAAGATACACCAAAGGAATAAGTACCAGGAAAACCGAAAGAACTCAGTGTCCTTGCTCCTATTTTTATTCTACGACACTCTACAAAGTATGATCTTGATCTATGATGTATTTGTGCCGAGTGGTTCTAATTTAATAGTAAATGTTATATTAGATAAAACAAATGAATAACTGAGAGGCCTTACGAGCTAATTTTTAATCCTTACACCAAAATCTCTTAATATTCAAGTCTATGGAACAACTCGTTCAAAGTTCAAACTGAAGTAGATTTTAAATGGAAAGCCTAAAACTAGCTAAGTAGTTTACAAGTTAACATTTTGGATATAAATTTTGTTCAATTTATATGACAAGTTATGCCATAACCTTGAAACTAGTTTCTTAGCTAAAAGACTTTCTTAAGTCAACAATGACAAAGAAACATAGTCATGGAAAGCAAAATTCTCTTGTTTTTTCTAATGAGGGTGCATGTAACTTGATAGAGGTTGTATGAGAGTATCAAACCATAAACAATTTCACTAAAACATGGAAATGAAAAAGTCTTGTTAAGCAACAAAGGTTTAGTTGAATATATGGAAAGCATCAAGCTAAATGATATAATTAAACTAAAAGTAACTGTAAAAAAATGAAATTGCCATAATATACATCGCATCAGCGTATGAATTTGCATCAATGTACTGAATTAATATGACTTCAAATTTTGAAATTTTCCTACAAGATAACATTTATCATTAAAAATATCTGATCAAACATGAAGTAATCTCATGAATCCTTCATATTTATATTGCAATATCCATCTCAGATCGATAGATCCAGAATCTTAAATATTCTTATAACTAGCAATTGCACCAAGAGGTGCAAAGGAATGCCGGAACATGGATAAGAGAAGTGGGGAGATTGTATAAAGAAATAATCAAGCGAAATATACTAAAAATGAAATACAACCCATGTGAGGCTAATTTAAATTCAATTGTTGTGAATTTTCAAGTGAAAGAAAGTTTGTAACTGGTGTCCGGCAAGCAAGACTCACAAAAATTGTTATAGAGAAAAACTTGGAAGGGAAATTGAGGTTTGAGGTTTGATGATGTTGATGAAGCACATATTCTACTTGGTGAAAGTGGCCACTGCAAGGATTATTGGGGTTCAGGCTTCTATAGGCAGGATAATACTTTTGAGCTTGAAACAACTTTGCACAATATAGCTTTCAGTTCAAATGGGTGCAAATACATATAAATCAAGTAATTTGAGACCTTTAAATATATGGTCAGAAGAAACAACTCCAGAATCTGTGCAAATGCTTCTAAACTCTATTTGAAAAGAGGAAATTAGTTTGATCCTTGAAGGAAACTTGTTTGGACCAGACATTGGTGAGTTGATAAGCAGCTCAAACAATTGGGCAGAGATTATTATGTGGTGTATTTTCAAAGGGCTCAAAGAGTCATTACGTTCTAAATGGCTATATATTTTGGGATATGGGTTTGAAAATATAGGTAAGAAGAATCAGCCAACGTCTGAACAGTCGGGTGAATTTGAGAAAAAACACCAAAGATCTGCCAATTTTGTTGAATGCCTCTGAGCAATGTGGTTTATTGTTTGCTGTCAATTCCTCCTCAGTCATGGATTGCAGGCCTGCACAAAATAAGAATATTCTTATGATTGGTCTCTGTTCTGAAGTGAATAATTTAAACAATATACTCGTAACCTAGCACAAAATATAGATTCAACAGAAGTAAATACAGAAAACAAGAATAGTGGAAATGATGATTTTGGATTTCAAACCGAAGGAGCATATAAGGGCGAGGATGAAGTGCTTTTGAAATTTCAGTGGGCAGAGGAGACAAAAAGGATGGACTGCAGCAAGTTTTTGGAGTCTCGGGATAGAAGAGAAGGGAAAAGAGGCAAACTTCAAGTTCAAAGCACAGAGTAATGACCCCTGGAAGGAGAGATTTTGATTCTCTTGTTCAATCTCAGCAGGCAGTAAGCAATGACTTTGGTCAAGTCAACATTCAATTGTCGGATTCTCTATGGGATGTAGGTGATGGCATTAGCCAAGAGAAGCAATTGGACAGGGTTTCACATGAATATATCCTTTCTTCATGAATGCAATGATTATCAGAATTATGTTCAAATAAAAGAGATGAGAACAGTGTGCAAGAGGCTTTATAATGTTTGATATGCAAAGAATAGAATATTCAAAATAGTACACATCATATGAGGAGGAGACCTTTAAATCAAGAAATTTGAGACCTTTAAATGTATGGTCAGAAGCAACAACTCCAGAATCTGTGCAAATGCTTCTAAACTCTATTTGAAAAGAGGAAATTAATTTGATCATTGAAGGAAACTTGTTTGGACCAGACATTGGTGAGTTGATAAGCAACTCAAACAATTGGGTAGAGATTATTATGTGGTGTATTTTCAAAGGGCTCAAAGAGTCATTACCTTCTAGATGGCTATATATTTTGGGAGATGGGTTTGAAAATAAAGGTAAGAAGAATCAGCCAGCGTCTGAACAGTCGGGTGAATTTAGAAAAAACACCAAAGATCTGCCAATTTTGTTGAATGCCTTTGAGCAATGTGGTTTATTGTTTGTTGTCAATTCGTCCTCAGTCATGGATTGCAGGCCTACACAAAATAAGAATATTCTTATGATTGGTCTCTATTTTGAAGTGAATAATTTAAAACAATATACTCATAACCTAGCACAAAATACAGATTCAACAGAAGTAAATACGGAAAACAAGAATAGTGGAAATGATGATTTTGGATTTCAAACTGAAGGAGCATATAAGGGCGAGGATGAAGTGCTTTTGAAATTTCAGTGGGTAGAGGAGACAGAAAGGATGGGCTGCAGCAAGTTTTTGGAGTCTCGGGATAGAAGAGAAGGGAAAAGAGGCAAACTTCAAGTTCAAATCACAGAGTAATGACCCCTGGAAGGAGAGATTTTGATTCTCTTGTTCAATCTCAGCAGGAAGTAAGCAATGCCTTTGGTCAAGTCGACATTCAATTGTCGGATTCTCTATGGGATGTAGGTGATGGCATTAGCCAAGAGAAGCAGATGGACAGGGTTTAACATGAATATATCCTTTCTTCATGAATGTAATGATTATCGGAATTATGTTCAAATAAAAGAGATGAGAACAGTGTGCAAGAGGCTTTATAATGTTTGATATGCAAAGAATATAATATTCAAAATAGTACACATCATATGAGGAGGAGACCTTTAAATCAAGCAATTTGAGACCTTTAAATGGGTGCAAATATATATAAATCAAGCAATTTGAGACCTTTAAATGTATGGTAAGAAGCAACAACTCCAGAATCTATGCAAATGCTTCTAAACTCTCAATTTAGACTACTCATGTGCTTACCAAATGAGAATCTCTGACCAAAATTCTAGTTAACAGGCACAATGAAAATAATTAGTTGTTGAAAGATTCAGGATCTGTTTATAAAAATGTCATGGAAGAGGAGTTTGCAGTCAGAGATGTGGAAATGGTGAATGATAATGAGTGTGTTTGGAAAAAAAAAAACTCCTAAGTATGCCCAGGTAAGTGTTACAAAGTTGTCATCAACAACCTTGAGTCAGAGAGAAGAGAGTCTTCTATGTTACCATGGACTAGTGAAAATATGGCACATACATGTAACCATAAACTAGCTTCTTATATGGAGAAAGCTGAGATAATTTACATGAGCAGTGTAACAACTCGATTTATGGCCTCTGAAGTTCAAGAACCAGAGGATATTTCAAGGCTACATTGTTTCCCTCAAGACAACTTCAGTGAGTACTATATTATACAATAAAGACATCACTGAGCCAAGTAAAGCTAATTGTGCACCAAAAAAAGCGTTATCTGCAATACAAGCACGTGAATTAAAAGAAGGTGGCCATTCTTCTCCACACAAATGAAAAACATCACTTGAAAAACATTTGTCTGTTGGAAGTGCATTCTGTGTAATAACATGTACTTCTAATTACCCAGGTTATGAGGAAGTGGCAACACAGACACTGCATGTTTTTCTTCTTGCCAACTTACAAGTTGAAAAGGCATGTGAAAAAGCCACTCACTATCATAATAGTGGATCACAAATTAGGAAATCACTTGGCACTGATATTTTTACTCTTGAAAATGTCCAAGATCTGAATGTTTCATTATTGACAGATTCTAAGAAGTTTGACAAATCTGTCATTGCTAATTTGAGTGAAAGTGATGCACTGAAAAAATCAGAGACTAAAAAAGTTTCTACTTCAATAGAACCTTTACCTTTCCACAAGGTGAGCTATTACAAGTCTTAATTATTTGATCTAAATATCTAACACCCAAGCATAGTAGAACTCTGTTGGAACATGAATTTTAGCTCTACAATGTCTTTAGTTTCGTAATCTGTCATTGCTAATTTGAGTGAATGTGATGCAATGAAAAACTCAGAGACTAAAAATTAGTGTTACACGGGGACTCGTCCCCCCCCCCCCCCCCTAGGGGTCTAGAATCCTCGCCCCCCCGCGATTCGGGGTCTTGGGGACTTCTAGGGGACGTTTCCTGACGCTCCCAATTTTCGAAAATTTGGAGGGGACGTCAAGGGGGACGTTTCCCCATCTGGAGGGGTCGAGGGGGCGTGAGGGGACGGGAGGGGACGTGAAGGGGGCGTGAGGGGACGGGAGGGGGCGTGAGGGGACGACTGGGGCAATAGATATTCTCATTTAATTCTCTATCAAATATTTTAATCAGTTATAATTAGCACCATATCCATTTACATTGTACTTTAATCTGTGAGTAGTAGATTGAATATTGGGAACTACTAAAGTATTTCTGGAGAGCTCGACTTACCACTAGACCTTCATTGTGATGTTAGTTGAACAGAACGATGTTTTTTTTATTGGTTTCTTTCTCCAGCTCCTTTTGCTTGCTTCTCTCCAATAACCTCTTCAGATATAACAGCCTGTGATTTCACTAAAGCTGTAATTGGAGGAGAATTTATTATATCTCACTCTTAAGATAATTTTAGGTGAGAGAAATAGTAGCGGAAACCAAACCTTATAGTGGAATGTCATACTTATGGCTGAGGCATGCTAAAGCAACAGTGTACAGAATATTGAAAAGTGCACAGAACCCAATCAATGCTCCAATTCCAGTCCAATAAAATTTAACTTCAGCAAATAATCCATGAGATTCTAGGATAGCACGTCCAAGTGTTTCAATGGAGCTGTTACTGACAGGATGCACAAAGATGAAATATTTAGAGGAAAGGAAATATTCAATATTTCTTTCCTGGGATTATGATTATAGGACACTCTATCCGTACATGATAACACATACTTTCTTCCATCTAGGAGCTAGAAATCCATTCACCACTCTGGTGTTTTGGCCATAGGACATCAGTGAGCACCAATAGGCCCAAATCCACCAGCTAGGTATGTTCTCTGTTCTAGAAACATGAATAAAAGGAACCATTTTTTCAATTTTGTAACCCGAGTTCTAGTTGAAAAGCTCAATATTAGTATAAAGTATATTTCTTTGGAGTAAATAACTATCTTTGCATATACTATAATGTCAAATACCTCTTGATACCACAAACCCTCCAAGAACAAACACAATGAGCAAAGTGAATGATCCAAATGTTTGTGAGGCAATCATGTTTCGACCCAATGAGGCTATGAATTTAAAAAGTGCCAACGACATCTGATGTATCACAAAGAGGAGGAAGTATTGCCTAAAGAACCTGCAACAATCAAGGCAATCTCCTAGATTGCTCATTGAATATTTTAGTGTTCTGACAACTAAAACATTTAACAATCTTGATGTTCCCGATTTAATTTTCCTTTTCATAGAGCTAATTTGGCAAAGGAAGATGTTACATTTTGTTTCCATTCTTCTATCTATTCATACATTAATAAAACAGAGACCAAGTATATATACTATATAGGCACCATTCCACATAAAAGGGATTTGAAGTGTTGTTTTAATGCCAAGATCCTTTGGAAAAATGCAGTCTCTATAATTAAACTAGTTCATCTAGTTCTATCCCATCTCTCCTACAGTCCTGTAACTTTCTTGAATTGGGAGATCGATGAAGAGATAATAGACTGTAAACTATATTTTCAAATTTCAATTCATTAGGCAGGTTGCCAACGTTGGACATCAACTTTAAATAATGAAAATGATAAGCATGGTACAAAATGAGCCCATACAGAAAAAAAAAATTGGCAGATAGAGGCGTGGATGCAAATTTTCAAAAGAAATTATGTGCCCAAGACAGCAGGATCTAATCCCACAATGGTTGATATGTGTCTATCACTCACGTTCCCTAATACAGAGTTACCAAAACAACATGCTATATTATCCCATGGAGACAATATTTCATGAGGGACATAACATAACAACATTATGTACTCCCAAGTGGTAGCAAAGGATAATTTTCAAAGTTAATGAGCAATAATTATTACAGTCCTATGCAAACTTGGATGGACAGATCCTTTGAAGCTTTCAATCTTGAAGAACTACTTGGAGAAAAAGTGCATAGCACTTTGGAACAGTTCTAACCATGTCAGCAGAGGTGCCTCAATAAATGTGCACTACATATCCCTGACATCCTTGGTTGCTCTGAGCAAGGATCTTATAATGAATGGTCTCAATATAAAATGACCCCTCCTCTTCATGAATTCGGTAATTTGATATATTGGTAGATATCTCTTCTCTCCGATTGAAGAAGGTCTTCCGCATTCTCTTCTTTGACCTAAAGCTTCTTAGAAGTTTGATGTTGCAATCACCTCATGTAAGTCTCATCTCTAATCTGGGTAGCTCATGATGATTACCAATGCAAGGCTTCAGAGGGATCTATGATGATTGGTCTCAGCTATCGATAACATTTGTCCAAATAAGAGGGATTTAATGGAAGACTTAGATTTGTCCTTAAGCACAAAACAGAGTAGCTGTTGAACCTAGTCATAGTCAACTCTGATGTATGCCTTGATACAAAGGCTTTAAGACAATTTAAGGATAAGCCTCATACATATATATTGGATAGCTGATGCATGCCTTGATACAAAGGCTTTAAGACAATTTAAGGATAAGCCTCATACATATATATTGGCTAGCTTCTCATTAAAGATCAAGTATGATCTGAAGTTCACTATTGGTCTAATAAAAGGAAAAGTACTATATCTCCTGGTGACCATCTTCATTTCTTTGTATCACAAATCAAAGGCTGATGTCTGTTCTCTGGAAGCACCATTGCAGCTGAATGTATAAAACAACAAGCATGAATTTCTATGACAATGCCAACAACTGAAGAGTTCATCTCAGACACCAATTTTACTGGTTTCTAAAGAATATAATCCCTAGTAGCAGGAGATATTTTAGGCATTGTCCAACCACTATATTATATTGACAAGAGATTCCCATTTGCAGTACAATTACACCAAAGAAATCAATGCCAAAAAAATATGCCAATGACTACTCTTCACAACTAAAGGACACATTGTATTGAAGTCATTCATTTCTTGCTATTTTGTGATCTATTTTTGCTATTTCACATTAATGGCATTCCTATACTACAATATGCATGCATTATGGTACCCATTTTCAATGATTATGCAACCACATAAATTGGAGTTCAAATTCTCAATAGAATTTAATTGGTAAAGGGAAAACAGATGTAAACAATAATAATTAGCCTCAATAGTTAAATAAAGAAAAATTTATAATATTCAACATAGTAGAACAAGGTAGACTAGTATAAAAAACTTTTAGAATGATTTATATACATCCTTTAATATATACTCTATCTATATTACTCTTGGCCTCTAGGAAGCAATATAGGGTTCATGCCAAGCTTGTAACTAATGCATTCTAGTTCACCTCCTTTTGCAAGCACCGTGACTTCCACATATGCATAGGAGACCTTGCCAATTTGACAATAAAAATATCTTGAAGGCATGACATCCTTTGAAGAAAACATTGGAATGGTTGTTTGTCTCTGCATCTATAAAGGATAAAAATGGTGACACTATAGACCTAGAGGTTGGGTTTAATATAAAACCACTACAAGTGATACTAGCATATGTTTCTGAGCATTTCTCTGAATCTAAGGGAGAAACATTTGATTCTTGAAAGTTCACTACTCATTAAGTCTTTTCTCAACCTTTATCCTAAGAATATGTGTATGGAAAAGATCATGAGATTCGATTCCATCTTGAATTTCTGTCTTGATGATTGCAAGAGGCAGGTGCTACCAATTCTGTTGCATTCAAGGAATTTTAGTTTCATACAATCTAAAACAATGTCAGTATCCTAGTGAAACAATGGTTTGGAAGTTTTGAATATCCACCATTGACATATTGGATGCCATTTTCATGATCTTGGCTAGTGAAATATCTGTGCTTATAATAGACTTAGATTTGAGTAATGTCTTCAACTTGAAGGAAATTGGTTCTAAATTCTTGAAGACAAGGACATAATTATCTACTAGAAGAAATAGTCTTGGTGTGTAGGTGTTAACTGGGAAAATTACTATTCATGACAAATTCTTTCAAAACGCTTCCAGCTCTGTAAAAACAGTGAATACAGAGTCTCAACAACCATTGGGTTGGCAATTTTCTACTGGATGTTATATAATTAATACAATAGATAATGGCAAAGCATGGATTGATAGAGGCGTGGATGCAAATTTTCAAAAGAAATTATGTGCCCAAGACAGCAGGATCTAATCCCACAATGGTTGATATGTGTCTATCACTCACGTTCCCTGATACAGAGTTACCAAAACAACATGCTATATTATCCCATGGAGACAATATTTCATGAGGGATAGAACATAACAACATTATGTACTCCCAAGTGGTAGCAAAGGATAATTTTCAAAGTTAATGAGCAATAATTATTACAGTCCTATGCAATCTTGGATGGACAGATCCTTTGAAGCTTTCAATCTTGAAGAACTGCTTGGAGAAAAAGTGCATATCACTTTGGAACAGTTCTAACCCTGTCAGCAGAGGTGCCTCAATAAATGTGCACTACAGATCCCTGACATCCTTGGTTGCTCTAAGCAAGGATCTTATAATGAATGGTCTCAATATAAAATGACCCCTCCTCTTCATGAATTCGGTAATTTGATATATTGGTAGATATCTCTTCTCTCTGATTGATGAACGTCTTCCGCATTCTCTTCTTTGACCTAAATCTTCTTAGAAGTTTGATGTTGCAATTACCTCATGTAAGTCTCATCTCTAATCTGGGTAGCTCATGATGATTACCAATGCAAGGCTTCAAAGGGATCTATGATGATTGGGCTCAGCAATCGATAACATTTGTCCAAATAAGAGGGATTTAATGGAAGACCTAGATTTGTCCTTAAGCACAAAACAGAGTAGCTGTTGAACCTAGTCATAGTCAACTTTGATGTATGCCTTGATACAAAGGCTTTAAGACAATTTAAGGATAAGCCTCATACATATATATTGGATAGCTGATGTATGCCTTGATACAAAGGCTTTAAGACAATTTAAGGATAAGCCTCATACATATATATTGGATAGCTGCTCATTAAAGATCAAGTATGATCTAAAGTTCACTATTGGTCTAATAAAAGGAAAAGTACTATATCTCCTGGTGACCATCTTCATTTCTTTGTATCACAAATCAAAGGCTGATGTCTGTTCTCTGGAAGCACCATTGCAGCTGAATGTATAAAACAACAAGCATGAATTTCTATGAAGCCACTCTATTGTCTCATGCAATTACGTCATGTAAGTCTCATCTCTAATCTAGGTAGCTCATGATGATTACCAATGCAAGGCTTCAGAGGCAGCTATGATGATTGGGCTCAGCTATCGATAGCATTTGTCCAAAGGATAAGCCTCATACATATATATTGGATAGCTGATGTATGCCTTGATACAAAGGCTTTAAGACAATTTAAGGATAAGCCTCATACACATATATTGGATAGCTACTCATTAAAGATAAAGTATGATCTGACATTCATTACTGGTCTAATAAAAGGAAAATTACTATATCTCCTGGTGACCATCTTCATTTCTTTGTATCACAAATCAAAGACTGAAGTCTGTTCTCTGGAAGCACCATTGCAGCTGAATGTATAAAATAGCAAGCATGAATTTCTATGAAGCCACTCTATTGTCCCATGCAATTACCTCATGTAAGTCTCATCTCTGATCTGGGTAGCTCATGATGATTACCAATGTAAGGCTTTAGAGGGAGCTATGATGATTGGGCTCAGCTATCGATAACATTTGTCCAAATAAGAGGGATTTAATGGAAGACCTAGATTTGTCCTTAAGCACAAAACATAGTAGCTATTGAACCCAGTCATAGTCAACTCTGATGTATGCCTTGATATAAAGGCTTTAAGACAATTTAAGGATAAGCCTCACACATATATATTGGATAGCTGATGTATGCCTTGATACAAAGGCTTTAATACAATTTAAGGATAAACCTCATACATATATATTAGATAGCTGCTCATTAAAGATCAAGTATGATATGAAGTTCACTATTGGTCTAATAAAAGGAAAAGTACTATATCTCCTGGTGACCATCTTCATTTCTTTGTATCACAAATCAAAGGTTGATGTCTATTCTCTGGAAGCACCATTGCAGCTGAATGCATGAAACAGCAAGCATGAATTTCTATGAAGCCACTCTATTGCAATAAGCCATTTGTGCTCACTATCATTATATATTGCAGAAGAAATATTTCACATACCACTGTATATGGTTAAGCAGAGGACACTTCTGTTTTATCGCATGTTTGAGTGGTCATATCTCATAGATTGTCTGATGGACACTATGCACCCTGGAAAGACAAATATAGGCTATGATCTCCCTGTGTAAGAGGGAGTAAGATCAGTCAAATATCTTCTCTATCTATATGTACAAGAAGCTAAGGATTCCTAAATGTTGACTAGATCTCTGCTGTAAGTCAATATGTTTGCAGGTTATTGTATGGAGCTATGAGGCTCCCATTGATTTAGTTTTGATTTTCAGAAAGCAGCTTGGCACCATTCCCTATATGAAGGGATTCTTGGCTGAAGATTGAGCTCCAAGAGTTCCTGGGGGCTTGGGGTACTTATTGATCTATGAGCGACCATAGGGTGAGTGGTTCACCTATCCCTAGTGGTGCGTTGTGTACAGGGTGAGTGGTTCACCTTCCCCTGTGATACCCCATGATGGTTGACATGGGTGTAGGGTGAGTGGTTCACCTTCCCCTACTGCTGGTGACATATGCATAAAATGAGTGGTTCACCTTCTCCTATGGCATATGAGCAGGATGAGTGGTTCACCTTCTCCTGTGGATACCCCAATGAGAGATGCATATAGGCATCTGTTGACATGTCGGTGGGACGTGGTTCATCCTTTCCCCATATGTAGGATGCTCATTCCCTACAATTGATAGTTGACATGTCGGTGGGATGTGGTTCGTCCCTTCCCCACGTGTAGATTTCTTCCTACTATTGTTGTTTTGCATGCACTTGGTGTTTTTGCATGCATGTAGGAGGTGGTTCGTCCTTTCCCTACACTTGGTGTTTTGCATCCGTGTAGGAGGTGGTTCATCCTTTCCCTACATATGGTTGTGATATGTGTTTGTAGGATGCGATTCATCATTTCCCTACATATGATTGTGATGTGTGTTTGTGGGATGTGGATTCTCCTATCCCTATGTGTGATTCCGTGTAGGATGTGATATATTCTTTCCCTGCTGGTGTTCCTGCAACATCCTACCCATGTAGTCCGGGACACATGGGAAGTACCTCTCATATGGCCAATGATTTGGGAAAAGTGGTTAGGGACCATAGCACTACCGATGGACGTATCGCATACTGTCGTACTCCCTATGCTAGGATGCATGGTGTTTATCTACTTGATTTGGGATCAATTCAGGTTCTACCTTCGAACTGACTTCTGTCAATGGAGAGTGGCAAAGTCTTATGACTCACTCTCGATCAATTCTTATTTATTATTCACATCTTTGTTCAACAGAGCAGAGTAGAGCATAGCAGAGATGGTTCAAGATGGCATGATGACCAATGGCAGCAGATGGATTGGTAGGTGGAATTCTCCCTAGTTGAGAGGGAGTGTTAAAATTGGCAACTAGAGCCAAATTCCACTTTGGTCTACTTAGTTGATGGAGATTATAATCCCATTGAATTCCTCTTTTCAATCTAAATATTGTCAAATTTGGATCAGGAAAATATTTGTTTATTCAAAAATAAATTCTATAAATCATGATTTTATTTAGGCAGGAAATTTGAAAATTCAAATTTTGAATTTGCCTCCAAAATATCAAAGTCTGCTTCTCTTCTAAATTGTATATAAGGATTCTCTCCCAACCCATTTGAGGCATCAAAAATCTCTCTTGCATCTCTGAGGCAGCCGAGTGGGGATAATGGCTAAACACAGAGGTTAGGTCTGTTTTGAGTGAGTCTATTTTCTTGTTGTAGTGCCGAGGAAGCTATGGGTAGACTGCTGCTGGTTTCAGGACATTCTCAGTAGAGATGTATTGGGGTTTTGTTACATGATTTCCCTCCTCACAATAGACCAAGCTCCTTAGACAAGACGCCGAGAAGATCTGGGTTAGATGATGCTTAATCTAGGCATTATTAACCCTCTCCCACAGACCAAGATCCATCCTCAAGTCAGTCGTAGACCTGTGGATAGCTTAGAGCTGCCTATTGTGCGAATCCTCTAGAGAAGGATTGTTGCAACTCCAAGGAAGTTGTTTCAATCAGGTCGCAACCCTATACAGGCTAGATATGTGGTCACAGTTATGTTGCTGCCATCAGGAAGCTGTGGAGGGCTGCATCTAGCCCTAACTAGTTGTGGAAGGCTATAACTATAGCTCTAACTAGCCTTAGATTGTGGACAGTGACTTGAAAGGGGAAGTCGCAACCTTGTAATAATGTTTAGAGGAGTGAAAAGGGTTTGTTGTCATAGGACAACGAACCCTAACCAGAACACAATTCATATCTAAAGTAGGTCAGCACTGAGGAAAAGCTTTGACTACATTTGACCACTAATCTGGACAAAATATGATTGTTGATGTTTAAAGGCAAAATTTTGGATCATGTCTTTGGCATTTGGACAGTGATACTAGTCATCACCTTGGCAAGTCAATAATGTTTCTATCAGCTCTCTCTCTCTCTCTTTCTCTCTGTTGTACATTTGATTTGAATAATAAGAAGAATTGTTCAAGGGTTTTCCCCATATTGGGGTTTTTCCCTGGCTTGTGCCATATTCTCTTGCTCTTTTGTCTTGGCTTGTCTTCAGCATTTCTCATTTATGTTCTTTTGTCTTGGCTTGTCTTCAACATTTCTCATTTATGTTCTTTCGTTAGTTACTGTCATATATTTTTTAATGTAATTGATAATGGATTAATGGGCTCATGATTGAATGAAGTAACTATCCTAAGAAAAGAACATGTTTCCTGAATTAACATATTCTTTGTTTATTTTAATTTCTCCCGAACACCTATGTTGAATCTAGCAAGGGTGAGCTTTAAAATCAAAGCCATATTGCAACAATTCAGGAGAGATTTAGTCACTATGTTTTTCAGAATTCTTGTTTTTCTGGAGAATTCCAAATCAAACCCAGAGACATGAAAATAAAACCTTGAAAACAACAAAATGACCAAAAATAAATGAAATGCATGCCAAGCAAACATAATCGTTAATGAAATGTATGTGTTTTTATCATGGAAACAAGGGCATTTAAAACATGTTCTGAGTTGCAAAGCATATAGAGATGTGGACAGAAGAATTATCCAAACTTTTAATAAAATATTTAATAGTAGATGTATAAATCTTATTAATAGACAAGGAATTGAATACCTAAATTTCAGAATGATAACTCTCGAGAAACAATTATCTATCCATCTCTGCACAATGATGTTTCTCATATTGAGAAAATTGGCTAACATGCAAATTTACTTCAAATTGAAACTCTAGGAATGCATATGATTCATCAAACAGTTGATCATGCAAAGAAGGGAGTAACAAGTCCTATGACATCATGCAAAGTTAATGAGAAATAATTATTACAGTCCTATGCAATCTTGGATGGACAGATCCTGTAGTAGCTTATGTCAACACTTACATGTGTTTGAACTTTGAAGGTACCGCTGATTTGCAGGTACCCAAATTCTTGTTCATCCCATCAGTGATAGAAAACCCAGCCTATGAATGTTGGAATTTTAATGTTTCATTATTTTTCATGATAACTAAGCATAGCACAAGAAAACATTCTATGGTGAAGTTTTAAGGTCATTGCACTGGATCAATGATTTCAAGTAGCACCCTCATTTTGCACATGCCACAGTAGGGTAGGAAAGGAATAAACTCCTTTGAGCAACAATGTGGCATGAATAAGCTCCCTTGATCACTAAATTTGATTTCATGTTGTCATAAATAGAGGACTTGTCTTTTGCTTTGTAAAAGACAAAATTGTGTGGTGCTTTTACTAGAAGGGGAGGCCATTCCCATATATACATGACAAAATTCTAAGACTCTCATGCATTCCCAAGAAGAGAACATCTCTCAGTTGGAGCCTGTGTTACCCCCTATTTTGGCATAGGGTTAACACTAGGGAATTATCAATATTTAACCAATTTGATGTTGGGAGTTTGGATATAGAAATGTCAGCTTAGAGCTATGTTGCTTGGAGGTTGGATATAGAAATGTTAGCTATGGTGAAGGATCAACTTGTTAAGGTCTTCTCCATTACGAAGAATATGCTCACAATGGTCTTTGTGAGGAGTCGCTCAAATTGTTCAGTCAGATGCAATAGAATGGGATGAAAGTGGATAATTTCACCTTTTCCACTGCTTTTGCAGCATGCACTAGTTTAGGATGCAATTCCATATAATCATCATTAAAGTTAGGCTGGACTCAAATATTTTTTTGGAGAATGCTCTTGTTGACCTGTATGCCAAATTCTATTATTGACCCGTATGCCAAATGTGGCAGCATAGAAGAGACATGCTTAGTCTTTGATAATATGTTTGAACAGAGGGACTTTTCCTAAAATACAATGATTACTGGATATGTTGAACATGTTGATGGTGAAGAAGCACTGCATGATCTCAGTGGGTTATGAACCTACACTGTTGATGTTGAAGGATGAATGAGATGGAGTGGAAAAAAATAGGGAAGGTGCATCAGCAAGCTGCAAATAATCTGGAATTTCCTTTGGATGAGAATTTGAAACTATAGAAAGGCTCATAATTTGGACATGCATTCAGGATTGCAAAAAAAAGAGCAACAAAAAGTGCAGAAGGAGTTGAATACACAATTTATTGTTTTAGAAACAAGAAACAATAGTATCAATTTCCCAAATGCAAAACAAAAATGGCTTAGGGAGCAGTGGTATCAGCTCCAGAAGTGGCAAAAGAGAGTAAACATCAAATAGTTGAGAAAGAGAATTTGATGAAAGAATATGTAGATTCCTTTGGGTATGTGGAAAATTTACTTCTTGCATTCACATGAGATAAATGGTTTCGACAATATTTGTTTAATAATCTTGAATTTTCTTTGAAGAATCTCATAAGTGCTATACAGGAAAATCATAAGTCTCCAAAAAAAATTATTGATCGAGGCCCTGAGGGCAAGTATGTTGTTTTGGGCAAATATGACAAAGATTTGACCGAGATGGCTATGCAAGAACCTAAGTGTGGCATCATTTTATGTCTATGGAGCATCAAAGAGTGCTCCATGGAAGGAACATCATCCTAGAATTCTCTATGGTGTGGGTACAAGCAAGTTAAGATAATTTCAAGAATGGATTCCTAAGAACTCTCCTGTGGTGATTCTATCTCAAGCATGATCCTACGTTGGGAGAAAAAACCTTGGTGAATTCACTATTAACACAGTTTTGCATAGCTTTAATTGAATCTTGGTCAAAATCTTACACTCTTGCCTGATTTCTCCACTTTCTAGGTTGAGTCTATCAACTTTTATTTTAGATTTTGAGATCCCATTTTCATTTTATCTATGATGCCATCTTTCAATCTATACATTTCATTCAACTTGAGATCATCAATCACAAAAACAACATCAACTATAGTCAATATAATCCTTTATCTACTTTTCCCATGCCTGAAAGGTCAAGCCACACAAGGAAAAATCCATTTTAATGTTTATTTTCCACTTGTTTCATGCTAAATAAAATTCACATATGAAAAGAAAGATGTGTTTACAACATCCTATATTAATGACACCAAAAGAAAAAATACACTCCACTAGTAACCATAAAATTTTAATAGGGCAGCAAGGAATTACAATTATGAGAAAAGGCAAAGAAAGAAGGATCGAAAACAAAGGAACAGTTAAAATAGTGAGCAAATGAGAATGTTATTAAGCCTAATTGATCAACCTAGGACACCCAAGGTAAGATTCATTCACTAGTGAGGTCAGAAGAGTTTATCCCAACCACTAGGTTTCATTGTCACAATGGTCTGTGCCACCCAAATGGCATAACACGAAAGCCCTAGACCATTTTGGCATAATATTTACCATTCAGACCCGTCACCTAAGCCAATAGAAGTCCCTCATGGGAATGTTTCTTGAAACGATTCCTATAATTAAACAATAAAAATAAAATTTTGTTAGCTACCTCTTAAGTGGATTTAGTAGCCTCTAGAATCTTCTCCTCTAGAACAGAGCCTTAATCCTGCTCGTCTGAGTGCACGGTCATCTCTTCAGGATCCAATTTCTTTGCTTTGAGATTCTTGGGAATATGGGTCCAGGCAAATCCCAAGCCCCTTTTGAGGCAAATCCCAGGCCCATTTTGGGTCTCTGGAATTTTTAGGTATGACTGGATCATCACAATCCATATGTGCTAGAGCATCTAGCTGGCGACCACCTACGATCTTAGGAGATTTGATTTCCTTGTCGTAATCAATGTATTCTTTCTCTCTTATCTACTTCTTTGCTAATTTTTTAATTGGAAAGGCACATTTCGTCATCTTCTTTGGTGAAGCCATTGTTTCCCATGCCTTTAGCTTAATCTTCCTCCATGGAATCCTGAACATATAGCCTATTGAACACCTAGTTTTTCTTGTCTAGAAGTATTTTGAAGTGGAAAAGGGAGATGGAGGGTTGGGGATGGGCCATCACCCAGGAATGTGGTGAACCTTGTGCAAATTCCCTCTATAGAACGAAATCACCACGATTTGAGGAACCGAGAATCCAATCTCTTGATTCAACCAAATGTATCATATCATACCCTAACCAGAACTCAGTTCATATCTAAAGCAGGTCAGCACTGAGGAAAAGCTTTGACTACATTTGACCACTAATCTAAACAGAATAAGATTGTTGATGTTTAAAGGCAGAATTCTGAATCATGTCTTTGGAATTTGGACAATGATACTAATCATCACCTTGGCAAGTCAACAATGTTTCTATCAGCTCTCTCTCTCTCTCTCTCTCTCTCTCTCTCTCTCTCTGTTGTACATTTGATTTGAATAATAAGAAAAATTGTTCAAGGGTTTTCCCTCACTTGTGCCATATTCTCTTGTTCTTCTTTCTTGGCTTGTCTTCAGCATTTCTCATTAATGTTCTTTCTATTGAAAAGTGTAACTAGGTCAGTCTTCATGTTGGCTATGTAATTATGTATTTATGAAAAGAAGAAGACAAAGATAATAAAGTGTATTTTTGGTGTACTTGCTTCATGGGTTTCATGAGAAAGATTTTATTAAGTAGATGGACTTCTTCTTTATGTTCATTAGGTTTGAGTTAAGTGTTAAATCTACTCTAGCTATATGCTCCAGGATCTTGTGAAAGAATCTCACAACATTCCTCAATGCAATGATGAAAAACAAGCCTCAAAATGCAAGAAATGAAGTAACTCATCAATGTTGAGATAAACATTATCTAGTCGGCCTCACTCACAGCTATATGGGCGACTTTCTCATATGGTATGCGGTCACAACTGAAGAAATCAATGTGGATACCTCTGAGTATACAATTTGGATATCTTCTGAAGCTTTTGGATAGGTTCCACAGTTCGGCTACTTATCACAGTTTGGATTCTACTTCAGTGCATATGGAGAAAAAGGCGCGGTTAAGTTCTGTGATATGATGCGAAGAAGGAAGACTATTTAGCGAACATAAAAGAGCTTTAGTATATCTCTGTCTTGGGTCTTAAAATATTGGTCAAGTTCTATAGCGTGATAAAGGTCTCTGCAAGGAGTGTAGAGAGAAGACATTGTTATAGTGCAAGATATACACAGCGTAAAAGAAGGCCAGCTCAACTATGATACAGTCATGGTGATGATTAGTACAAAGATGATGTTCAGTAGAACTCTCGGTGATGGAATATGCTACACGGTGCTACATGGTGCTAAAAAGGAGGATGATTGTGTCTTGGTCTAGGAGAGGTAGTTTAGGTGAAGGTTTGTCATGGTCATTGTAGTCATCAGGTGAAGAATCTATAAGAAGAGATTTGCGGGTTTTCCCCTCAAGAGGAGGATTTTAGCCCTGGATTAGAGCCTAACTATTGTGTCACTGATGTTATTGTTTTTTATGGTTTTTTGATGTTTTAAACGTAATCATAATAATGAACGAAGATGATAAGTAAGAAGTAACTCAAACAACTATCATGTATGAGAATTTTCATTAACTCTTGCCCTACCTAATTCTCAAAACTTTCGTTAGTTACTGTCATATATTATTTAATGTAATCGATAATGGATTAATGGGCTCATGATTGAATGAAGTAACTATCCTAAGAAAAGAACATGTTTCCAAAATTAACATGGAATCAGAGCACAGGAGAGAACAATCCCAAGCTCAAAGAGATTGCAATCACTCAGAAGCATCTGAAGAGTTTCATTGGTACCTCTATCCCTCTGTGTTAGGGATCAAGAATGTCAAATCTGTGGTATTTTCTTAAGGCCTTCTACTAGCCCTAATCAATGGACATGGGGTCCAATCCAAGAGCAACTCAAATATCATGAGCGAAAGTTGAAAGTCATCAAGGTATGTTCCAGTAATATATTTTCCAAGGATTATTTATTAGTCCCATTCAGACTGTATCTTCATTATATTTGAAGCAGAGTTTCTCGACCATAAAGTCACAGTCCTGGGCATAACACATGGATACCAAATCCTAGGTCTTCTGGGCATGATCACTATGATCACTGTTTGTATCAGCAGTTCAATATTCTCTTTAGTTTGACTCTTTTAGTGTGCCTTTAAGAATACTTCGTTTTGAAGATAGAAATCCTCTGTGATAAGGTCTTGTCACTATGGTTCCCTGCTTGAAGGGTTAAAGTGATTGTTCGGAAAAATCATATCATCAACAGGCCGTGTTTCTATGTGATCCTTGAATGGATCTCATCCTCTAAGAATTATCACTATGACAGGTAAATCTCTGTCTTAGTGTAGTATCATATATGGTATTACTCAGTTAGCTTGGTTCCTCTGAAGAAGGCATTGCTCAATCTCTTATATCTTGGTTCCTACTAGTTTACTCTCAATTGAAACAGCCCCACAGTCTATGTGAACATCTTGTATGGTTCTCCCTTTGCAATCTCAAGTTCTCAACATGTGAAAAGTATGGCTACACCATATATATATATACACAAGTTATGGAAATCAGGGTATAGGTTCAGGATATTATAAACATCATCTCAGGCATGTAAGCTAATCTATATTTACTCCTGTTATGACTCTGAGTAATCATATATTCTGCAGTAAGTGTGTCCTCCTATCCCTCTTCAATATAGTTTTCAATTGGCATGACATCATATTTTCAGGCAGACCATTATTAATATACATACGTTCAGTCAGCCTTGAAAGAAGAATTGAGATATGCATTTCTGTTCAAATCAGTCATGGCATTATGTCAAAGTTTTTGGAAGTTCTGATGATAAGGCTTGCTTCCAATCTAAGTGGTGGAAAATTCATGGCCATAGATTGTATGTTGAAAATATTCTCCATACAAAAGGAGGCTAGCAAAGGAGTCATAGGACAATGAATCATCGAGGCTCATCATTATTGTGGATAATGGCATAAAAATGCATCTATACAGAATATATGCCTCTGTATGAGACCCTTGATTTGCTCAATCCACATCAGCTTATACACTTCTTAGCCAAACCTCATAAAGTTTCTTTTAGTTACAAAGTATAAGACACCGAGTATAGACTTTTTGGGTTACATCTGTAAGAAGACAGCTTCCGCATCAAGTCGCGGGAGATTTTTTCATTTTGTTTAACGTAATTAATTGCTCGTGCAGTAGAGGTTCAACTGGATTCGTCAAGCCATTGCAGGCCCGTTTCAGCAAAAATCTAACTTGAAGTTTGAAAGATCTGAAATATAAGTCGCATAAAGCAGAGATGTTTGGTTATATCGCTCTCTATGGCACTTCAGAATTTTTTCCATCGCAATATGCACGATACTATACGCCTAAGAAGAAGTTTATAGGATTCCAATTAGCAAAAGAAACTACAACACATTTGAAGCTTTCAATGTTGAAGAATCAAGTTGAGAAAAAGTGCATGGTACTTTGAACAAGCCATCATATCGCCAGGTCAATAAATAGTAAAGATCAAATCTTGAGTTTATAAGACATTCATTAAGATTCATTTTCGAGGAGTAGCAAAGAAATCGCTTGCAATTTCATATACCAAAAAATCGACCACATATTTTCATTCGTGAGGATTTAGAGAAAGTAAAGGCATATACCTGGTCAAACTTTTGCTGTATCAAGAGCAATGTGAGGAGAGGCCAAAAAGTAAAAGCAATTGAGGAACCAGATCCATGGAAGAATAAACTCCTCGATAGAAGGAATTATGAAGCCTCTTCAAAAATCGCCCGTATGGGTGATTATGAGAGCGTCATCAGTCAGTACAATTAATATGACCATGTAATTCGTTTGCCGCGATTCATCATACATTTTTCTTGTCATTTGATGTCGTGTCGAAAGGTTAAGCTCAGGTGGTGTAAGAGGGCTTGAAGCTCAGCTCAATGAACTTGCAATAACCGATAGATCAAACCCGACATGAAAGCATGCTGGTGATAAAATTGTCGCAGTGTTTACCTTGTTTTATGAATTAAATAATTGATTTCCTAACAAGTGGAATCATAGAAGGGACATCGGAATTAAAATGAATGAATATGTCGTGAAATTAGTGCAATTAAAATTCACCATGGAAATAAGGGTATAATAAAAAATATGATGTGTAGTACTACTTAACCACTATATATTTAAATTATTAAGGCTGCATACATTTATGAGTAAAATTATAAAATATTTTAGAATAATTTAGCATAGGAATTATACAAAACATTTAAGAGTTAGAATAGAGCTAAGTGATGAAAATAAAATAATACATATTAGAGATATATACATAGATCATATATATCAAGTTAAAGTGATCGCTAAAGCAACATCTTCTACAATCTGTCCTAGATGGCCATGTAAGGTGTCGTCAAACTAATTATACTACTATATATTTTAATTGGAAAATTATTAATGTCACAAGAATCACAAAGGTTGATATAATCAAAATTTAAAGTTATCCTCTAAAACTCATATAGAAAATGGGTAACAAGTCTCATGACATTCAACTTAGATTTGTACGGAAATTCAAATGCATTTCTTTTCGAGAAATAACAATGTCTCATTAAGGGGTTCAATAAGAGGCATGAGGCCCTACCAATTTGATAGTTGAAGAAATTTAAATATTGGCTTGTCATCTCCTTGGGCCTAAGCAGTAGCAAGGCAAATATGAAAGGAGGTAGACCTCTTGGAAAATTCAAAAGGGGAAGGCCACATAAGGTCTTATATAAAGATCTAAATCCAAGGACCTCCCCATAAAAATAGCTATAGCATATATTGAAATAAAGTAGAGATAAATCTAATTAATCTAAATCTTGATAAAAGAAAATAGAACATCCCTGAATCCATAATAAAATGGAGCATCTGTATATGAGGTGATCCTACCCAAATGGGCAGTATGCAAGCTAGAATATGTTATTGAGAAGAGAAACATCATGATGTCATTATTTCCCAACCTAGACACCAGCCAAACTACCTCGGAAACCACCAAGGGGGATCTGAAGGGCAACATCTAGTGCTCTAGTGTGTATGGAGGGTTTCTAAAATAAGTCCCCTCTTTATTTGCATGAAGTGTCTTTAGTACAAATCCATCTTAGGTGTCAAGGCCAGTGAAAAGATGGCTTAGTACGAATTGTTTATAAATAACCTTTAATAAATGACACAGATATATAATGATGTCATTTATATTGAGTGTGTAAGGCTACTGACATGTTACAACTTTAATCGCCTTCCCAATAAAAGGTGTTATGTCATGATGATGCATCAACCTCAATGAGAACAACTTCGTGATGTAAAGCAAATTTAAACATGATGTAACTTTAATAGTGCCTTACATTCACCCTTTGGATGTCACCATGAAATGTGAGGCTATTCTTGTTACTTTGATGTGATAATATCATTTTTATTTTCTCAGAAAAGGTGGTATTCTACATACAATACCTTGTGTTTTTTAGCAAACAAAATATTTGTATCAAGGGTTAGTCTTCAGGCATTAGGTTAAAGATATGCTATTGTGTGATCTATTCATTGCCAACCTCTTATGGGAGAGCACTACAAGCTCCATGTCAACATGAAGTGTAGATATCAGGAGTAATTCTATTGAGGTTTGAAATTATTCAGCTTGTTCCACATTTGGTATACATGTTAATATGGAATTAAATTAAACACACACCCTCGAGACTTCAACACTCTGGGTAGTTCTTAAAACTGAAATGGTACCAATATTCTTAGTTAGAGTGTGAAGGATTCTCCCCAAGAGGTTATTTTGTTGGTTTGATGTGTTGTTTCTTTTACTCCTCAGATACTATGTGGTGAAGGGCTTCTACAAGTAGATATACAAGTGTTTGGGGGAAAGGGATTTAGGTTAAGGGCTAATAATTATGGATTTAGGTGTTAGGGTCATGTATATTTTAAGTGTGTTTAGGGGTTATGGATTGGTTAGTTTGGTGGTCATGAGTTAAGAGAATAAGGGGTTAGTGCTGTATGGTTCATAGATTCTACGTTAGGAGTTAATGGCTTGAGGGTTTAATGCATCAAGGGTTGATGATTATGAAAGCAGGAGTATGGTTAAGAGATTATGGCTTCATGGGGCTGTGGGATAGGAATTTAGTGGTTATGGAAGTTGTCAAGGCCTGTGATAATGGGGCCTAACTTTACTCACTATCGGGGTTCCTCTTCACCTCTGTTACCTTCCTCCAGCCCCCTAGCCTCTATGAAATTAGGTCTAATCCCATTCTCATTCTCTAATGTGTGTGGATTATAGATCTTATTAAATCATGCTTGGACATCCCACTTCCCACCCACCCATGCTACATGTGTGTCCCTGGTCCGTTCAATACAATTCACAAAATACTCCTCCCACCTTTTCGATCATATCATTCACTTATCTTAATATTGTGGGGTGAAATAGGTGTTTATGTTGCTTGTAAAGTGAATATGGTACCATTGTTTTCTGAGAAGATGAAATGGATTGTCAAGATTGAATGTGCATGGCATCAATCTACATTGGGTTGTTTTTCGAGCTTAGACATGAATAATCATTTACTATACCTCCATACTATCACAGAATCTAGTATCACAAATGCATCAGATGGGAGTTTGGAGAGATTCTTTGAAAGTTTGTGTGTGTTGTGGTGTTTAGCCCCTGGAGAATGTGTGTGAAAGATAGCTAGTACAAATAGTTGGGGATTCATGATATCCCATATGATGGGATGTAGGTAGATGTTTTCTATCATGAATCATTAATCAATTGATCATGATTTTTTAATCCCGATGCATCCATCGCATTCTTGACTTTTCATGGATGTAATTTCTAAGTGTATAAAGAGCAATGGAAATCAACGCCTTGTTGGAGCCAAATTTGGGTATACCTTACTTTCTCGTCATAAAGACCGGGGAGAGAAGAGTACCACACCCACTTTGCAGCTATGGGGTGGATAACTTGTGCAACACCATCAAAGAAGTCATGGGTATCCAAGAGGGAGTGGAGAAATTACCGTGAATCCATTATTTTTGTTGTTTAGGATGAATCTGTCTTCTAAACACTATTTTTTAGCACAATCCAATTGTGATCTTTATGAATTTTCGTGAAAAAAATGTGTTTGTTGTTCCAATCCCACCAGACATTGTCGATTAGGAATGCATAAAACCTTTGCACACTTATACTGAAAATCAAGTTTTGTACTACGCCCAAGTTTTAGATAGGACCAGGAGCCCACGTTCAATTTGCAAGGGTGGTGGTGATCATGACCTCTTCAGATCAAGCTGGGAGATGATAAATAAGTGAAGAACATCATCAAATGACTTGCCTAAAGGATAGATGTTAAGATTCGCGAACTATCATGGATATTTTTTCGTGAAAAAAATGTGTTGTTGTTCCAATCCCACTAGGATATTGCTGTTGATTAGAATGCATGGGAAACTCTTTAATAATCTTCCAGCATTGTGTAACTAAGTTTTAAAATTTTTCCGTTTTTTAGATAGGACCATGAGCTTATCATGTTCAATTTTGCAAGGGTGGTGGTGGATGACCTGCATTGTGTTGGGACAAGAGATAAATAAGTGTGAAGAAATATCATATGACTTGCATAAAGGAGGACGCTGTGGGTGACTCGTAAAACTATCATGGTATTTTTAGAACAATTGCTTGTTATTCCAACTTTACCGTATATTAAGGATTAGAATGCATGGAAACCCTTTAATAATCTTCCATGATAGTAACTAAGTTTAAATGCCTAAGCTTAGATAGGACTACTGTGTCTATCATGTTCAATTTTGCAAGGGTGGTGGTGATGACCGCATCAGGTTCTTATGAAGATATAAATATGTGAAGAAATATCATCATATGACTTGCATAAAGGATATATGCTTTCAGGTGATTCGTAGTCCAATACGGATATTTATCGTGGAACAAAAATGTGCTTTTTTGTCCCAATCCCACTAGATATTATTAATAGGAAAGCATGGGAACCTTAATAATAATAATCTTCCATCATGTTGTGTAACTAAGTTTGAATTTTTCTTCCAAGTTTAGATAGGACCATGAGCCTACTTATGTTCAATTTTGCAGCAGTGGTGGTGATATTCGCATCATGTTGGACAACGAGAGATAAATAAGTGCCAAGAAACATCAATATATGATTTTCAATAAAAGGATATATGTTAGTATCTGCAAACTATCATGGATATTCCTAATTAGACAAGCCATCATAATAGAATACATAAAACTATATTTAAAAATGAATGAATAAGAGTTTAGACAGGAAGCGTGAGTTTGTGTGTGCTAGAGAGGGAGACGTCAAGGCATGCTAGGGGCAAAGGCTAAGGCATGTTAGAGGCCGTGAAATGGTGTGCCAATGCATGTGCTGTGTGGCGGAGTGTTCTTTGGGAGGCCAAGGAAAACAAGGAGCACTAGTACAAATGCATGGAAGTGAATGAATAAGAGTGTGTGATGTGGAGTATCACGAGTTATGTGTGTGTGCTAAGGAGGAGTTTAAAGGTATGCAAGTTAGTGCCAAGGAATGCTAGAGGCCATGGCGACATGCTAGGATGTGAAGCAAATGCTAGGTGTGTCAATGCATGCTAGGGAGTGCTATGGAAAACATATGAGAATGAATTGTACGTTCGGTAATGAATGAATAAGAGTGTTTGATAGGAGTGTCATGAGTTTCAAAGGGTGATAAGGAGGAGTAGCAAGCAGGCTTTGCTATATTAGGAAATTCAGTGTTGTAGAGCATGTGGCATGTCGTGAGCGTTAGTGTGCAAACTCCTTCTTCATTATATTACAACCAATACAAATGTTTTTCAGTGAGCTCTTGTACCATGGATCGCATCTTACAATCACACCGATACAAGGAATAAAACTAGGGATTGCGTTAATCCTTTGACAAAAATCTATCATGAACAAGACAACATCTCTGACCTACTTGTCGATGGTACACAACCCTTTTAGTCCACAAAAATAATGAGCACTACAAGTTTACTGTTTGGAGAACAAGGCCCCTTTGTCCAACACTTCGATGGTCCCATGCATCAATATGGCACTCATGGACTTCAAAGTATTCTTTAAGGCCCTAAGACATCAATTGACTTTTATGAGGCTTATTATTCCATAGGCGAGATAGCTTTGGTGATATTACCAAAACTTAGGTTACTTGCATAATATTTTATGTTTAGGCTAAATGGTATTCAGGTTATTCTAATTAACTCATCACTGCATAAATAGGAGTTAGTTGGATTCATTTGTATCACTTGATTTGGGATCTTTCTATCTTTAGAGAACTTACATTTTCCTGAGGACTATTTTGGGATGATGGATGTATTTGATGTATGGATTTAAGGTATTTTATCTCTGGGAGATTTGCTTTTGCAAATGTAGTCATGGATATAATTTCTAACATCAGAGTGAAATTTAACGCTATTCTTGTTTTTGTTGCATACTATTGAATTTCTACCAATCAGGGTTAATTACAAGGATAAAATGTGAATTATGTAGTCTATTTATCTTATTTAATGTAAGGGCCATCATGGGATGAATGAAATATCTTAGAGATCATTTTATCTCACAAAATTGCACTAATTTTGTATGAAGTGGCAAACTTCAGAAGGTATACTTTCTGCCAAGCTTCAACATGGGACGGTTGACTTTCCGGGCCTCCATGATCAAGAACCCAGTTATTGTTCATTATCACCTCCACTCCATATCCTCTCAAGTGAATTATTCAGGTACTCAAAAAAGGGTGATGATTTTCCCCCCCAACCGCTTCCTCTTTTTTCACAATTCTTCATTTTTTCCCTAGGTCTAGCCCCCATTAGGTCACCTAGGGCATCAATTTCCCAAGAACATAGCCAAGAAACTTTGATCTCCTAGAGGCAACGAAATTGGCGGGTGCCTTCACTTCCTCTGCAATTTGGGCCAAATTTCACGATGGAATCTTCAAATACCCTGCCCTAGCTCTAGGGATCAAGTTTTGTATGTGTTCCCAAGGCTAGAGCCTAGTAGGATCAATTTGACCCATCGAAGTAAAAATATTGCCTAATCCTTTCCCCTCACATTTTCCAAGATAGGAAACATCATTGGCTTCTAAATCTATCCCAACCTGTATATCCACTTGGCTCCATGTGGTCCCATTTGGTGTCAAAGGCCTTTCATCAAGGACCATTTGGGAATCCAAGTTCCCAAAGGACTTTAGACTGGTAACTTCCTTTATAAGTCTTATCTTTCCCTCAACCCTTCAACTTCCCTCCCTAGAAGATCAAGTCCTCGTTAAAAGGAAAGCATGCTCCACTCCATATCTCTATCTTAGGGAAAGGGATTCTGTGGTCACTTCCCAATTTATTCATTGATCCTCCATAATATACGCAGTGACTTCCTAAACTACTCTAGACTCCTCCCATCTATGGAAATTTCATGAATATAAAGGAGCCCTTAGTTATGGTGATTGGGCTGCTTCCACCGTTTCCCTTGTCCTAGCTTGCTTCCCAGGGAACCCCTTTAGGTCCACTCAAGGTTTGAGTGGTAAATAAGTTTTTCACAACTCCATTTTGTGAACAACTCTTGGTATGCCCACTTTTCCATACTACTATTTGCTCCAAGATGAGAAGTCTAGGGCTATGGAGGCTGCTCCCTCTTCTCACCGTAATCTGATCCTACAATATAAGGAAATAGGCTAGCTGGTTGGCCCGCTTGACCTACTTAGTCCCTTCAAATTATGTACATCCTTAGGCCCTATACACCTGCTCCCTTCAACTCAATCTTGTTGTCCTTCACAGTACAAGAGTTAGGGTTCTTCTTTGACAAATAATCTAACACCCTCCAACTATACTTGACTAGCATCAATCCGCCCCAACCATAGTCAATTATTTTTTACCGATCTAGGCTCACAATATTTTATTCATCTAGGGCTCTTCAAATCTTCCACATAATAATGGCTTGAGTCCTCTCAAAATTATTTTTCTTCAGGTATCGAATAATTTTATCTTTGTTGACCAATCTATGAATAAACTGAATCGCTTTCCTTATCATCCTTCTAAATCTATGCATGATCGAATCAGGGTCACAAATCAACCTCAATAGTAATATCACCAATTTTTTATAGGTTGCTTAAGATATTTGTCTAAAAATCCATGGATAGTCCACCAAATCAACTCCTCAACATGTCAATCCATTCTCACATGGCACATTTCTTCGCATGCTCAATCTTCCTCGTCAGGTTCCACCCTCCTTCGGATTTTCTATCTCCACATACCGACCGTGCCATCTTCCGCATCTGTGGTTCATATTTCTGTGTGAAATAAGCCTGCTTTAAGGTCACAATCGCCTCTTCTACGCAATTTTTTCATAGTCTTAAGGGCATACCTATGAACTAAACATGCTAGGTAAATCTGGCAATTATACTTATGTAATTCTCACTGTTGTAAAACAAACCCTATCCACCCATAGAAAACTATCGACTTTACTCTCCATAAGAGACTCAACCTAGCTCACATGGATCCATATATTTGGGTATTTTGACCGACCACATGAACTCAGATCTCATTGCCAACCTCAAACTAGGGTTAGCTCTACTACTATTAATACTGGGCTTCACTTTTGTTTTGGCTCTAAATTACAATGCAAGCCTCCTCCATTTATGTTTATCTTTATAACCACCGCAAGACAAGATCGTATCAATCCTCTCTCTCTTCTATTTGCTATGTATAAAATCTAACCAACGGATTCAATCAACCTTGTAATGTACTAAAACAAGATACTGAATTTTTTTCTACAAACACGATCACACAATCACATATAAGTAAGAGAAAGAAATATCAATCAGACAAGAAAAGGATGTATCCGTGGTTGTAAAACCGCCAAACCCCCATCTCTAATAGGCATAAGTCAAGGAATCAATGAAATAGCCAAATGTTTAATCTCTCTTGAGATTCTCCAACACTCTACCAATTATTCCCTATCGGGATCTAGGGCAAATTATCTAATATTCTAGTCAATTTCGCCTTCCTCAAATTTCTTACCTTGTCTACGCAGAATTCTATGGAATTATCTCCATATTAATTAGGAAAATCAACTTTCCTAATTAAAAGTAATCATCAGTAGCATCCCAATGACTTTATAATTGCAATATGCGAAATTTTCTATAAATACAACCGATAGTTATACCTTTGAACTGTGGTTACAATAAGGATGAAGGGTATTTTGATTTTCATTTAAAATACATGTTCCTAAACAAATCCAAACCCTAACCCGAGGAGATGTAAATAATTCAAGAGTTTATGGCCCTGCTAGTTAGTTGGGCAGCCTAATCTTCGAGGTCGTAACTGTCATATGATTCTGCCAATGCATTACATACCTCGCAGCTATCTCTCCGTGGGACTACAACCCAATGAAATTAAAATGAAATCACTAAAATCCTCATGCCCAAAAAATGCTAGTTTTGGGCCTCAAAATGGTTTTAAGTTCAGACCCGAAAATTGACAAAATAGTAAATTGTGCTATAATTAAGGAAAACTAAAATAAAGAGAGGTCGGTGAGGGCCCAAGTGGAATAGTCGTACAGGCCACATCCACCTCGATCACCTTCAATCGAATTTTTTGAGTTTTCAACTTCAATCATCATGACTTAGTTAACTGACACACAAGCTGTTATGAGACGTAAATTGTTGAATTTATTGTCCAATTTATTTAAGGGAAAATAAATAAGACGCTCATATCTCACTCCCCGGTAATACATCAAAATTTCATCTAAGTGTGGGTGCATTTTTTTGTCCTCTTCTAGTTGCCAATTTCACTATTTCTTGTTATAATTTCAAATACCCTCTCTCTCAACAAGCAAAGGAATTCAATCAATCCTCATCTCGTAACTTTGGAATGTCTCCATGCTACACTTTCAGTGTTGCTTGCACCCGCAACTCAAACCGAAATAGCTTCCGAACAACTAATCAAAAGATAATGCAGTATCCGCTAATGTAGCTCCTTCTGCCTGCTAAATTAACAGACTCCGTCTAGTAGTGGATTCTATGCACCTGCCGAGCATCTACATTCATGCCTCCTTGAACTATTGCTAACTTTGATTTGTGCCCAGATTTGACATCCGTCACTCTAATTCTCCTCGTCTTGCTGACATCTCATCACACTGACCCACCGATCTTCCTACTACTATTGTACTAAGGGCCTTCGTAGCCATGTTCGATCCATGAGACACGCCATTCCAATGGACCTGCTCAAATTTCCTTATCTTGGGATTATGCTCCCACATCACCCTAATTCCAGCACTCAAGGTATGGTTGCCTCTATTTTCTTTATCTCTGGCCTGAATTTCCTCATAGTAGTCTCTCATGGAGGGATGCTTCCACTGGCCCCCACTTCAATCATGGCAGCTACTCCACAACAACCTTTCCGAGATTGTTTCTCATGAGAATGTATGTTGAGAGGTAATTTATGCTCCCTCTAAACTACAAAGTCTCTAACTTTCCGCCTTTATCCTCAAATCTGCATTTGGCTATGGTACCTCAAGTACATATAGGTTCACTCATGCACAATGTAATTGTCCCAACGTTACATGTGTTTTAAAAAAAGAATTTATTTTAAATCGATGATATCTCCTCATCCGAGTTTCCGATTCGACCGATTTTTTTTTTTCCATTCGGGTAGATTTTACAAGGATTCCAAATATTCTATTTGTTTTTGAAAATTTTACACTAAAATGGGCTGATATTTTTCAGAAATCGTTTTCCAAAATTCCGTTTAATACTCATGTAGAAATCTAATTGCAGGCATTAAACCATGCCAAATCATACTAAGGCATCTCAACATATCCTACATGTTAATATTTAAGCGCTAACATGCAAGCAAGTAATTCAATATGTGTCAGACTAGTGTTGATGTATGTTATGAAGTGGAAGGAATGTCAAGAGTGTTAAGGTGTGCTAGAGAGTGATAATGCATGTTGATTAGTGTTAAGATTACTAGGAAAATTAAGGGGGCACTAGGTAAAAATTCATGGAAGCTAATGAATATGAAGAACGTGCCGTGACTAGTGTTAATGAGTGTTATTGTCATGTGCTGCTGTATGCTAAGAATTGTAGGTTATATGTTAGAATATCAAGGCATGTCAAGAATTCCCAAAGCAAACAGTGGCAGAGTGGCTAAATTATACCATGTACAATTAACAAGCCAAGACAAGCGAATACTATTAAGGCAGATATTGCCAGAAATGGTGTATGTCAATATGTGTCGAAAGTAAACAAAAGGAAGAACCAATATTAAGAGGGCACAAGTCGACTTTATCTTTGAAAAGGCATGAAGAAGAATAATTAATAATAGGTCCCAATACATGCCAAGTGGCATTGTGTACCAAGTGCTAATGTATGTTAATTCATTCAACCAAGGTGTGTTCTGTGTGGCATGCTAGGGACTATATGGTGCCAACACATGCTAGAGAGTTCCATGCCAGTTAGCATGCCACTATCTTCAAGGCCAATATCACAATATGTTCTAGGTACAAATATGTTCAAGACATAAGGCAGAATGTTAGTCTCTGTAAGCAAAGCATTAATTTAAGGTGTGCCCGCATTGTTGAGGATTGTTAGGTCTTTATCTCATTAATAGAATTATCAAAGTTTCGATTATGTATTAAATAATATATTTCCTACACACAATAGTGGAACTTTGTCTGTAAAGGAATTTTCTAGATAATAAACTTTAATAGATATGAAATCATGTGTTGACTCATAGGAAATTCTAGCATTCGACTAGTCATTACTTGAGGGACATGATACACACTAATTACTTTGCCAAAAATTGACTCCGAACCCAACTACTCATGGCCTTGGACATATTATTATAAAAAATAATCTACAAAAATTGTATTAAATCGTTATCTTTTTGACAAAAAATATATTAACAAAAGTAATTTAGCTGCCATCAAAAACTCTATTGTATCAGATTGTAATGATGGACGGGTATTTTTGATCACAATAAAATTAACAAAAAGAGCATTGGTGAGGGCCATTAAATTTCACAATTGTAGTTACGACTAAAGAGAGAATTAGTGATAGCCCTTTAACGAATTTCACTGCAAGTCATTGAAATGTCTTCGTGACTCGACCATAACTGAAGATCACTATACATTTACGCTAGACGGTTTTTTAATGATCAATGATGTTCCATATTTTTTCGACCACAATTAAAGTAAAAAAAAGAGCATCAGAGGGTCATTAAAAGTTTGTCACTAGAAGTGTCACCAAAGAGAGAATTAGCATTGACCTTAACTAATTTCCTTTCACCAAAAGCGTCATTGAAAGGGGCCTCTATGGACCACTCATAAAGGACCATCACTATATACACTACAAAGGACGGTTTTTTAAGGACCGCCACCATATAGACATTGGTGATGGACCTTAAAGGTCCTGTCACAAGCAGACCCTCACCAATGTGTTTTTCAGTGAATAGTGACAACACGCCTCAATGCTTTTCTTCAGAAAATTACATGTATGTGTTGCTTTTTTGTTACATGGATAATTATGTATGTCATGAAATCTAATAAGGCTGTTTTATGGATAGGTACATCAACATGACATACATGAAAGAAAACACTCTCCCAAGGCTACATAAGAGATGGTTGTCTCCATCATACAATTTTGGCCCAATTTGACCATGGAGCTCAATGAAAAGTTTGCCCTCTCATGGAGCTTACAAAAATCAATAGAAATGGTAAGAGTATGAAAATAGTATTTTAGACAATCAATAAATGAAAACAATATTCTCACCATGTACTGAAAGTAATATTATGATGGATTCATAACAGCCTCCCATGAAGAGGAATGAATCATATGTCATTGGAATATCACCCTTATTATGCTTGGAACCGGTGCTGAGAAGATCATATCAATGTAATATATGTTTCCATCCACTACTCCATCTCTCATCTCCTCCTTGTCCATCATGTATCAAAAGCAGTTTGATCCTGGGACACCCATCAATAATTTGCTCAGTGACAACGTTGTTGGCCTAGTGAAAATAGGTTTACTAATACATAGCTCCATCCTTTGACATGTTTATTGTCAAAGACACCCCCATAATGTTGTTACATACAAGAAGTTTCTTCCCAGTAGCTACTTTAGATCATCCAAGTTGGTTGAGTATCCCCTTTGCACAATGAGTAGAGTACCATCTCCCTACTCTTTGAAAATCAAGTAAAAGTGTGAGATAAAATCTTCCTCGTCTCAAAACCTAAAGCAATAAAAGTTTTGCTTACCTCCTTTCAAGTTTCATCATCATACCACTCATGTGACGAAGACATAATGAATGATATGAATGTCACATCAACACTACGTATCCATACTCTTTGTTGCCCAATGATGCAAGCATCCCTACACTCCTTCTCCATTCTACACCCTTGGGTATATGCCGTGATGGCCAAACTCCTTCAAGAGTAGCCAAGAACCAAGCCTCCTGCATCACCAGTGTCATATATTTAAAGTAGCCATCAACTTCTTCTTCACCCACATCCACTCAACCACCAGGGATGTCTCCTACCATCTCCATCTTGGTACTAATCCATTCGAGGGCTACCATCCTCCATGCCTTTGATGAACCTCAGACTCCATGACATGTGTTGAAGTGCACTCTCTAATGGGATCTTCCATGAGATCTCCTCTCATCAATAGTCCTCCAAAACCAATGAGGTCTTAGACTACTGAAGTATAATTCTTCTATCGAGAGGTGCTCTTACCGAGAAAGTGTCATATGGAAAGTAGAAATTTTTTCTCATCTCAAGATGTCTACTATCTATCATCCTTCTCTTCAAGCTCCCAAACCCCACCAAGTGTGGTACTCACTCCAAAAATGTCTCATGAGGCGATGATGGCTTATTTCTTTCCTTGAATGTTCTTAATAAGCGTACAACGCAGCTGCAATATTGTCATTATATTAGCAATGTATGTTGATTCCTTCAAGTCTTCAAACCCCAACCTCAAGTGTGGTACTCACTCCAAAAATGTCTCATGAGGATGATGGTTTATTTCTTCCTTGAATGTTTCAATGTTGCACAACGTAAAGGTAATTCATTGGCTTATATTAGCAATGTATGTTGATTCTTGGAAATATAAACATGAATTTCCACAATCCTCCAAAATATTTGCTGAAATAGAAAGTGGGACTTCATTCATACCTTTATGGAACTTGGGAGCACCTTATATGGCTGCAATAGTTCCTTCCTCCAATGAAATGGCTCCATTTGGTGTATTTAGAAGGTCAGCTCTTCCAAGCAATGTGATAGCACTGTACAAAGTCTCCTACCATGGTGGTGTGGTCTTTTCTCCTTCCTGATATTTATCAAAGGTTCTAATCAACCTGAAAGGAAATTCGCAAAAGCATTCACCCTTGCATACTAAGTGGTCAATCCACCAAACATTGGCTTCACTTCTCCAAGTGCACACAAGTAACTTTCACTACCTCCCTCTCTACATCGATGTGCAGGGAATACGTTCAATATGCCCTTTGCTCCAAGCCGTTGTCAGTAGGCGGACCCATCAAATGTAGACAATATGAATCGCTCTTGATTTCCTTTGCCGAGGCCTCCTCCTCTTTTGAATTGAATTAAATGTGGGAGATCTAGAGTCTCCTTTGAAGGCCTGGCTGAGATTTTACTCAACAAGGTATTTTAATTAGGAATATGATGATCCAAGTATCTTCCATGTTTGTCTCCGTTTTCTTCTTTATGAGAATAGAAGTGTTTTGACCTTCCTCTGCTATTTGCTCATCCTCCTTGGGGAGGTTCTTCATAGATCTCAAGAATGACGACAAAACTCATCCTCTCCAATACCCTAATATTCTTCTATCTTCTTTATTGAAACTCATAAAGAGCCAAGATGATGTTTTGATACCACCTGTAGTATCCCAAAATAGGGAATTTTCTACAACAATACAGTCTATCTTAAGATGTTCCAAAGTTGATATGCGTAAGAATGTAAAAACACATATTGGAGTAGCAACATATATCAATACATAAATCATGAGAAGATCCAAATAGCCATGTAGAAATTGATCTAGGCAAAAGAAATGTATACAAATCCTCGAGGTAATTATCACCGAAGCTAGGTACGTAAGCCTCAATAACAGGTAAGAAAAATGAAGAACATCAAGTACATATAGAAATCCTAAGCAGGATCAAGTTTATAGAGGTGAATCGTTTACAAAATAGTATCCATACATAGATATGAAAACGCATATCTAAATATGTATGTGCCTAAACCCTGAAACAAAATCAAGAAAACTTTAGAAGGATTAAATATACAAAATTTCAAAAAATGTGGAGAAGTGTAATGAAGTAGCAAAATGCGAATCCCCAAGAAATGGATGGAGATGGCTCTATATTATGCACAAGCTGAATATAACTCCTCCAATGGATCTTCCAAGTGAAATGCTGATCCTAACATCAATATTCAATCTTCCAAACAATATTGTAAACTCCTCACCGCATATACAGACGAGTACAACGCAGTTTAAGAGAGGGACTGATGTAGATCATGGAAATGGTTGGAATGGTGCCGGGAATATGGGTGAAATATTTCGTAGAGTTATCTTCCTAGCTGATCTCTTCCAAAGGGAAATGGCCAAGGCTTCCTCCTTTGAAAAATAAGCATAAAGGGGTGTCAGTAGAACTCCATTGCAACACCCCGCAACACACAAGCTCTCACAAGCATGTGAATAACATCAGAGGCCGAAGGAGGATGCTTGGCCTCAAGCCTGAATGTGGAGAAATAAAGAGCAATCTCTGGCAAGAGGCATATATTGAAACAAGAATGAATTCCTAAATAGGAATGCCTTATGAAGGCGATCACTACTAACTCATATAAATGAACAGGAGAATGCACAAGTCTAAAAAATAATGAAATCACAACTATAACATGAATAGCAATGGCCACTCTGACTTTCCTAAACAAGTGAAAGCCCTATCACCATGGGTCCCACTCATTAGGGTTTCTCCACCAAGTGGAATCTTCCTCCCATTCATACTGTTGTCCTCCAAAGGTTCTCCACCTCTATCTCAAATATGGTTGACTTGGTCAAAACTTGACTCCGTCTACATGAAAATGTGACTCACAAATGAGGGTGTGAAATATAGCTCCTATGATGATTTTTTTTCATACTATGAGGGATTTTATTCATATTTTATTCTTCATGGGCTTCCTTACACAATTATTCAACTCCTAAGTGAAATCAGCAAAATTTAATATTCCAATTTGTTGTATACAAATTTTGCAATATTACAGTCCTCCCCTCCCAAATGTTGCTTGTCCTCAAGCAACTGTAAGGATATAACTGAAAGGTCTCCCATCCTCCTACTATAGCATCCACATATGATGAACTCCTCCAAGGAATAAGATGTTGTCACATCAATGAATCTCCCAATTGCCTCTCCCAAGCATGCAAGCTAGCCAAATGGCTATAATCATGAATAAGTAGAGTACTAAGGAGTGAAATAAGGCATTCTCTAGAGGTGCTCAAGACATGGAGTCTGAAGTGTATTGGGAAACATTCCCATGTGGATCCTCCATCCCCAATCAATCATCCATACAAATGAGTCACCCTCCCAACATGGCAACTCCGAAAATGCTCCTCCAGACCTTAACCTCACAATGTAGGGCTGAAAATATGAACATGGTAGACATAGGAGACTACCCTCACACCTGGCTCCTCCCTCTCCACTCTGTGATAAGTGTGTTACCATGGAGATCTAGGATGCAAAACAATTCCCCCAAGTGGCAAGATGAAGACTAGGACTTCAAAGATCTCTGGCTTCCCACGCCGTGAATCAAGATGGCCCAAATTATCCCATATGTGATGGATATAAAATCATCACCATATGGCATCCCATCAATCACATGACCCACCTCCACAAAAAGAAATAATTGTTTGACTGTGGTGGCCATATTCTCATGCTCCCATTAGAACATGCAATGCAAAAAGTGTGGGAATCCTTCTCCCAAGGACACATCCAACTCACGTGTCTCTTCCCCAATCATGATTCCCATAAAATAAGATCAATATCAGCAAATGAAACGTGATCATCACTGCAAAATGAGTGAAAATTCTGAAGGTTTCATGTAAAAAGAATGTACCAGCCGCTCTAATAAAGGACAACAGAAGTTTCAAACTACTGTCAGAATAGATGGCAAGTTGTTTTTTGTTGTTGATACTGGTGTATGTCATGACATATACTAATAAATGCGCGGAAGCACAGACATCAACTAAACATATAGAAATGAAACACTCATCAAGGCCATAAGAGATGGCTGGTTCCATCATAATACCATTCCAGTTGACCATGGAGCTTCAATGAAAAGCTTGTCTCTTGTGGAGCAATGCACCGAAGGAAATGGTGTTATAATAAAAATTGTTTTAAAATAATCAATAACGAAAATAGTATCAACAATACTAAAAGTAATATGATGATGAGATCCATACCAAGTTTCCCATGAAGAGGAATAAAAATATGTTGTTGAAACATCACCTCTTATGCTTGTAAACTAAGCTAAGAAGATCATATCAATGTATAGACGTTCTCCCATCCACTTCTATCTCTCTCATCTCCTCCTTGTCCATCAAGTGTATCAAAAAGTGAAGTGATCCTGACACTGACCGACACCTAAGCTCTAAAGTATAAAGAGCATATTCCATGCAAATAGCTCATTAATACATAGCTCCATTCTTTGACGCGGTTTTTATTGTCAAATATCACATCACCTATAATGTCGCTACATACAAAATTCTTTCCAAAGTGGAAGTACTAGATCATCCAAATCTATGAGTAGCCCAACTGTTGAGAAGACTTCCTACTCTTGCAACATCATGCAAAGTGCATGAATCTTCCCTACCTTCAAAACCTCCAAAATAAAAAATCTTTTCTCATTTCCTCATGCCTTCGATCATGCCACTCATGTGATGAAGATATAAAGAATGATATTAATGTCAGCATCAACACCATACATCCATACTCTTTGATACTCAATGATGCAAGCATCCCCGCCACCTCTTCTCCATTCTGTTCTGTGAAAGAGAGATGTTTTGGTGATGTCCAAACCTTCAAGATTAGCTGCATCCAGCTCACGCTCCTAAGTGGTCATATCGGCAAGTAGCTTCTACTAACTTCATTTCTTCACCCACATCCACTCAACCACTCTGTGGATGTCTCACCATTCTCCATCCTTGCGACTCCTCCAATAAGGGCTACCATCCCCATGTTGGATGAACCTGCACCTGGCGACATGTTGAAGTGCACCAATGGGATCTCTCCATGAGACTCTCCTCATCAATAGTCCTCCAAACCAATGAGGTCTCGATCTGGCCTAAAGTAGAAATTCTCTTTATACTAGAGGGTTTCATCAGAAAGTACATCTAGGAAGGATAAATTTTTTCTCTATTCGATTTCTACTATCTATCATCCTTCTCAGTGCCCAAACTCTAAATCCCAAGTGTGTGACTCCAAAAATGGCTCACGAGTAGGACATGGTTTATTTCTTCCTTGAATGTTTCGATGTTGTAAATAGGCAATATTGCTACCATATTAGCAATGTATGTTGATCCTTGGATATATAAATATGAATTTCCACAACTTCCAAAATATTTTTGAATTAGAAAGTGGAACTTCATTCATACCTTCAAGGAACTTGGGAGCTCAGATGGATGTACGCAATAGTTCTTTCCTCCAATGGAAATGGCCGCCGATTTGCAGATGTGGTAGCCTTCTTCCATACTGATAGTTTCCGTGCAAGTCTCCTCCCATGGTGGCGTGGGATTTCCCCCCTCTGATATCTCTCTATCAAAGGTTCTATGTAATATCCCAAAATGGGAACTCACAAGAAAGGCAGACTGGCATCTATTTCAATGATGCTAAGAAATGAAAATCAGAACTTGGATCCCTTATATCTATCTAATTTCAACCAAGAAGGTATCAAAATAAATCCTAGGTAAGCAACAGATCTCCCGCTGTTTCCTTGAAAACATGCCCTTAAAGAGGGACCGCAACAATATATAAATCCCGCAGAATGGATATGCAGCATCAAACAAGCCTATAGGACATCTTATAAATGCATATACATCAATCTGCCATGCATAAACTATACTACTTATGAGAGCCAAAAGTTTGGGAAAAGCAACACTTATGCCCTAAAAAGGTTAATTTTCAGATCTAGCATAAAAATAAGGGTGAAAATAGGTCCCTATATCACTAGTATAGTCCCTTATTATTGCTAGTGTAACCCCTTTTTATTTTTATTACGACCTTTAACCCCCATTTTTTTTTTATTATTGTGCTCCTTAAATTATTATTGTTAATACAGATTACAATGTACCTACTAGGATTACATTATGGCCCCATGGACTCCTATATAGAAAGGAGTAATGAAAATTGTATCATCCAAGAATTTTTCTATTTATGCATTTATTGGAGGTTTCCATCAAGGTTTCATTTCTACAAGGTTGATATCTCTTTCTTCTACTCGAGCCGGTTACACAACATTTGGCATCGTAGATTGATTCTAGGTTTTGCCTAAACAGTCATCGTGGAATTTTCGCTTATAAATTTTTCTAAGAAGTTTCGGTTAAACGTAGTGGCCCAACCCGAGGAACATTTTCTAAAGTTTGTGAGCTTGCTAGCAACACGGAGACAGGATCTCGTGGTGCCAGGTCTTTTCAAAGTCTTAAACATGTCATCATGGAATTTTCACTATAAATTTTTTCTACTAAGTTTCCGTAATCTGAAATTTGCAGGGGTTCAAGCTAAATCCCGAGGAAACTTGTCAAAAATTTAGAGCTCGGGTTCGCAATATTTTGGGAGATATGATTCAGGAAGGTAGTGCTTTTTCAGTTTCCGAATTTCATCTCAAAGAGGTGATCGGGGAAAATATTCATGTTCTCTTCCGGAAAGCATCAGATTGGAGTGCCATAAAAGGTGGTCAGCAGCAAATGGACTTAGTTTTCTATCAATTTAAGATCCGATGGATTAGCCAATGACACGTGGTGAGTCGTACAAGTTCAGCTCTACTTCCAACTGAAATTCAAAATTGTGTCATTGTGGAGATCAGATATAACTTTGTCTTGAAGAATCCAAATTAGATCAGACCTATGGCATTTGAAGAGTTTAGAGGATACGACAGTATTGAATTTTAGATATTAAAGATTTTTTTCAATACGCGTATACACCCAATTTCACATCAAGCTCTCAAAGCAAGTAAAGGTGTGTATTTTTTTTCCGAATTTACAAGTCTTGCTTTTGAAGAATCAAATTGTTTCCAAGGCATATTGTAGAACAGATATCATAATATTGGATTCTAAAATGCCCCCTAAAAATAATTCAACACCCATTAACTTTAGAAGGCCTCTCTACTATGACTCATGAAGACGAAGAATGGCAACATGACAGACCAAAATTACAAGAGTAAGCAGTAAACAAATTTTCTATTAAAGAAATTAACAAAATGAAGCTGAATTTTGAAGAAAGGTATGGAAACCAAGATGCATGGTTTGGTATATGGAAGCTAAGATGAATGGTTTGAAGCTAAGATGGATGATATGGAAGCTAAGATCGATGAAAAAATGAAAGACAACATGGAAATTACGAAGAAGGATATAAAAGTAGACACCTGAGGCTTCCAGCAAAGCTGATACAAAGAAATGTTTCCCCTAATGAGAAAGATAGTAGAGGAAACTCATGATGAGAACAAAATAAATGTTAATCAGTGGATTTACAAACTCTAAGCAATGGAGGGAAGAACCACCGATATTCCAAAATGGATACATGGAGTGCTTGATGAAAGGATCCGTAAATATTGATACTATTGATGGCGCATTTTGATCTCCATAATGCAAACACACAAAAGGTACGCATTGGTAACTTCTACATTTAGAACAAATACATTTGTATGGTATCGATGGCTTTGCTCCTGTAAAAAAATTGTCAACAATACCTAGCAGAGGAAATGATAGCAATAAGTGAGGATACAAAGAGCAACACCTTTCTTTTAGCCAATTGATAAATCTAAAACAAAAGGGTTTAGGGCAAAGACATTGAGGACTTCCCAAAATTGAATATAAGGGTAACTGATATTCAGGGAACACAAAGATTGACTTCTTCATGCACTTTAAAGGATATCATCCAACATGAAGTTTGCATTTTGAACCTGATTCATCGAGAAGGCATTCGTGTTGGCAAGAAAAAGTTGAATGTAAAATTATGGATGTACAAGCCTACCACTCCTATAAAGAAGGAAGTGTTACATTTAGAGGCTTCAACAATTACAAGGTTGAATTAACAACAATTTGGAAGAAAAAGAGAAAAATGGCTTTACTATAGTTGTGATAGCAAATACCTAAAGGTAATAAGCGTGTCAGAAGAAATTATTTATTAGATTAGAAGAAGAAGAAAATGAACAAGAAGAGATATACACCAGGAACTGTACCAGAAGAGGAAGAAATGAATCAATTATATCGTGGTATCGCATCAAGAAAGCTAATACCCTCAAAACTTCAAGATAGAAGGACATATCAAGAAGAAAGGGTAATATGTTGATTGATTCGTGTAGCACCCATAATTTTATTCATTGTAAGGTGCAGCTGGGCGAATTAAATTGTTTCTATACCCAAGACTAGAATACAAGTTAAGTAATGGTTGCAAATGGAGGAACCATAAATTTCTGAAAATGTTATAATATCAAGCCAACTATGGGGGAATATGTATTGACTAGTCTCATGCTTTCCATTCCTATGAGGGTGTTGATGTTGTACTGGGAGCGTCATCGGTTACAATCTTTGGGATCGTAGCTTTTAATTCTTTTCAAGAACTTTTCTCGAATTTTTTCTAAGGAAAAGGACGTCAATTATGAGGTATCATGGGAAGCCAAGAAGGAGCAATAGTTTTAATGTCATGAAAAATATTCTAAAGAAAGAACAATGAGCGAATTGCACAACTATGCCTACTCAGAAGTTCTAACATCAAAATCATTCTATCAGTAAATTTCAACAAGTCTTGACAATTATTCCGTTATGTTTGAAACTCTTAAAGGACTCCCACCTATTCGCGGATCATGATCATGCTATCTATCTGATTCCGGTAGCGTTCCTCCAAACATCAGCCTTATAGATATCCTTACTTGCCTAAAAGAGAGAAATTGAACGTGATGATTGCAGAAATGTTAGAGAAGTGGCAGGACCAACCCAGTCAAATTTTCATTCCCGTAGGATTGGTACGTTATGATGGACTATGGTGAATGTGTCCGGACATAGGGAGATCAGCTCACCATTAAAGATAAATTTCCATTCCCCGTGATTACACTATTGGATGAATTACATGGAGCAATTTATTTAATTAGTTGATCTTCGTCGATATCATCAAATTAGAATGAAGACTCAAGATATCCGTAACAGCATTTCAACTCAAGGAAAATACAGAATTTTTGGTCATGCCTCTTGGCCTACCAATGCACCTTCTACATTTGTAAGGGGTTTTCAAGAATTCTATTTTTCAAACCTCTTGTAGTACCGAAGTAGTATTTTGATGATATCAATCTACAACGAAATTTGGAAGCGATCATGTTGAAATATGCTGATGTGGTGTTCAAACTATTGCAAGAGAAAAATTATATGCAAAAAACATCCAAATGTTTCTTTGGAGTACAAGAGGTGGAATATTTGGGTCATATCAGGATTCCACGCAGGTGTTAAAGTAGACCCTAAATAAAATTAAAGCCATTAAGGAATGGAAAGTCCCCACAACCATAAAGCAAATATGGTGGATTTCTAGGAAGTTAATGTGCAGTATTATTCATAGTTTGTTAAGAATTATGGGAGAATAGTGCGCACTTAATGAACATTATTGGAGCTGAAAGATGCATTGCTGGACTCCTCAAGAAACTAAGGCCTTTGAACATCTTAAAGAGGAAATGTGCTCATAATCAGATTAGCTACGCCGTACTTCACAAACCTTTATTGTGGAATGTGATGCCTCAGAAATGGAATTGGTGCCGTTTTTAATGCGGGGAAGGAAGACCCATTTCTTGTAAGTCATTCAACCAAGGAAAGTATTTAAGGTAGAAACCATTTATGAGAAGGAAATGTTGGCAATACTGCATGCACTAAAGAAATGGCTAAACTTACTCAATGTGTACATAATTTCAAGGTAAAATCATCATGATAGTCTTAAACACTTTTGGAACAAAGACTATCTTCTAAGAGTAGCAAAAATGGGTCACAAAGATGTTGTTATGACTTTGAAATAATATACAGTAGCGAAAACTTAATGTTGTTGCAGATGCACTCTCAAGAAATAATGAAGAGGTGGAAGCATTTCTTTGTTATTTCTATTATCCAACCGGGATTGGATAACCGGGCAAGAGATGAATGGAAGAAGGAAAAGATGTATGGACACTCATTCGAAATTTACAGCTAAAGATCCTATAAGATTTGATACATTTAGTTGGAAAAGATTTCAAGGGCAAAGGTGACGCTACATTCTTGTAATAATTCCCAACTAAAACAAAACATTCTTCCGGAATTGTACACTTCTCTTGCAGGAGGACACTAGATTTTAAAAACTTACCATGTGGTCAAGAAAGATTTTTTCGATGGCCTTAAATCATATTCAAAAGTTTGTGATGAAAGCTTTCATTTATAGGAATAAAGTTGAGACAATTAAGGACCTGAGATTCTACAACCTTTATCCATTCCAAGTCAACGCTAGAGGATATTTTCAATGGATTTTACCACGTGTTTACTTCAGCCCAAAGGAAAGAGTATTATCATGGTAGCTGATAGACTTACTCGCTATGCCACTTTGTTCATTATCTCTATCCATTTAAAGTACTACAGCTTGCTACTTACATTTATGGACATAATTCAAAAGCTACATGAAGTCATAAGGCTGTAGAGCGACAAGAGATCCTATTTAATCGGAAATTTTTGGATGAGTTTTTTTCTTGTTTGCAATTTCAATTAGCTCAGCTCATATTATCCTAATGATGGTCAAAACTGAGATATAAATAAACGTTTGAAGGATATTCTTGGTTTTTTATTTGATAAACAAACACAAATGGGTCAAGTAAGTAATTTCACGAATGGTGGTATAACATTTTCCATAATCGCTACAAAAATGACCCCATTTATGGCACTTTATGGATATCATCCACTATCCATCACATCATCTTTAAGAGAAAATTTCAAGGTTAAAGCAATGAAGATCACATCGAAATATGTTACCAACTTTAAAGGATAACTAATGGCAACAAATCAATGGTGTTGAATGTGATCAACATCGCAATGGAGGAGAAGTTTTGATGTAGGAGATTGGGTATTTTTACTGCTACAAATATACAAAAATGTTCAAGCAAGCTAAGAAGGATAATAAATTATCACCAAATTAATATGGTCCTTAAAGGTAGTTAGTAAAACATTGTACTATGGGCACACAACTGAGCTTCCCGTTCGTGAGTAATATCCAAGCCCATGTTTCCATAAAGAATATTAGAGGAAAATATTCCTACCAAAAATATTAACCTTTCATGAAAGGAAAAAATCATATTGGAACCCTGGCGTGATGGAAACAAAGAACTGCATGCCTACGAAATCGACACTTTATATCTCATCAAGTGAAGAACTTACCCAATCGAAGATTCTACATTGGAGGATGAGAATTTCTATATAGAAGACCCTGAGCTACTCAAGCACTGAGTACAACACTTTTTCACATGAGAGTGAGGCATGTTAGGTCCCTATATTACTACTATAGCCCCTTATTGTTACAGTGTAACCCCCATCACAGGTGACTGAGATCTGTTGGCAAATTTGTTAAAATATTTAAAATTTCAGACAAATGGAACATATTCAAAATGATTAGCTGAACATGGATTGATGGCCAATCCATGGATCACCACAAAGAAGGAAAACCCCTCAACACCAGATCACTCCTCCAAAAACGTTGTTCAAAACCCCTACAACTTCCCTCTTGGGTACAACGTAGTTATGGGAGAGAAAAAAACTATATTGTTTACTAGTATTGAATAGACCTCCAATGCCTAGATCTGAAATGCAGCTCCAATGATCAAATACACTCTTCCAAAGAGGTTAAAAGACACACCAAGTGAGAAGAGGTATCAGATTTTTCAGATCTTAATAGGACGAAGGCCTAATTCGTCAAGAAATTACAAAAAAATCAAACGCTCAAGAGGATTCGAATTGCAGGAAAAAGATGAAGCTTGCCTGCTCGATAGTGAAGATAAATGTCTTCCAAGAGCTACTCAAGAAAGGAGGTGGGATTCAACCAGTAACACCTGTTCTAAATAGCACTATTCTCAGCTAAAATGTAAACAGAGAATGAGGTTTTTGTACCCAGACAATACTCTCATAAATATCAAATGATAAACCCCTCTCTCAGCCCTATCCTTGTTTTATAAATGTGGAAGTCATTTAAACCCTAAACCACCTTGATGATTTAGCCTCACTTACGAGTGACTCCAACATGAATCATGGTTACAGGTTTCCTTTAGGGAGATACACTGCGACGAGACAATGTTGTGGATTTGGTCCTATCGACCACTAAGGGCTCACCTTTGTCTACACTTAAGTTTGCTTATGAAATTACCTCAGATTATTTATTTCACCTTTTACATTGATTTATTTCATGTTTAGAGTCACTATTGGTCCTCTTTATAATTCTTATCTATAAGTATGAAAAAAACAAATTGTATATTCCTATTAGTTTGGCTAATTAGGAATACTTCTGATTCGTAAAATGTTTGTCTTCGCCACTACAAGGTAGAGCAAAATTCTCCTTCCTTATTGTGGTCATCAATGGATCCTACCATGGCTGGTTACAGGCAATTAATTTGCCCTCCAATGATTTCTCCAAGTGTATGATAACCAAGTGTACATCATGAGAAAATGGAAGGCACAAGTAGTATCTCATGGTTTCAATGGCCTTCAAGGTAGGAGTGATGAAAACATGGGAATAGTTCTGGGCCGAGTGAATTCTCACCCATGCAATAATCCAAATGAAATGAGCTATCTCTTGTAGCTTTCATCAAAGAAAACTTCAACCGATCTATTCAATGTAAGAATAATGGAGAGTTTATATTTTTCATCCAAGTAGTTTCTCCATCCATTTATGGTAGTGTAGCTATGATATTGATGAAATGTTATGGCCTCCAATGATTACCTGCCACTCCCACAAAATGAATCAACCATGAAGTGCCTCCTCAAATAATGCATGTTCTCCAATGGTTCCTCCTACATGATGGTACCAGTGATATGGTAACTGCGAGATGGCTCCATTTTTCTCCGCTTATACATCATGTGAAGAGAGGCATCCCAATGGGAATCTTCTCTAACTTCAAGCCTATTCTAAAAGCTCTGTATGAGGAAAACATATCAGCAATATATGCAAGTAAAATAAAATGAGTCAGCTCGCTAAATGGCAACCGTGAGAGTGAATCAGAATGATCTATGAACTAAGCATTGCATCCTTTGTCAGATTGAATCAAATAATAACAAGTAATTTTCAGAATACTTTTTTCATATAATCATTTTGGATTAAAGATAGCATCATGAAAGTACAAAGTGGTGTCAATGGTGCACACCAAAAATCATGTGGCTCCCCACAAACCACCAACAGAGATAGCCACATCAAGTAAATAAAGTGTCAAAATGGGCACATCATTATAAATATGAAAGAAGGAACAAATCTTCGATATACATTATGTCATTAACAAGGAAAGGTGACGATACTACAAAAATGTGAAATTATACCTCCATCATGCACTTGAGATCTGAGCCGAAATGGTCTAACTGGCTTCTCTTACCTCCGTGAGCGTAGGGAAGTGGTCAGACTTTCATTACCATTCAGCAGGACCTCCATACATGAAATATAAGCCAAGTGTTGGATGTCTCTTCTGTAAGGAATCCTCCACCAACTGAAATATGCACAAAGGCTAAGAGAAGTCCTCATGTCAGATGTAGCCGCTTCTCCTTGAGGCTAGAAGATATAGTCAAGAAGATCCCCGCCATAGCAATATATGGCCACATCATCCACTATGTATCTATCATCTCCATATGGGTCATCAACAATCATGACATGCAATTCAAGATCCTTGGTACCTTACCAAAAAGTCGAGACCTCCAATAGGATCAATCCTCCTAACAGACAACACGGTGCTCTAGCATATGAAGCCTCTCATGTTGTCAGCCAAGAATTTCAAATCCCTCATGCCAAAGTCATCCTCCAAACTCCCTCACCTCCCTAGAATCAAAGAATGGTGAGCCAAGAAGCAAGATGTCTCTACCACTGGTGACTGTACTTCCCTGTGGAATACTCATAAAAGGAGACATCAAATTTGAAGTGGACTACATGTATGAGTGGACTGATTTTTCCTCTCTCTCGGGAGAAGTAAAGGGTCACTTTGTGTAGAATTCTTCAAATATATAGGTGAATGCTCATCATCCCTTTGATGCTGATCCTTATCCTCTTTTTCCATAGGTGATACTACCATCCTCACGAGAGACCTCGATCTCTGGCCATCCTCGAAGAAAAGGGATCTACAGCCTTCAAAAATAGAAGAGGTCTTTAAGAAATGGGGATCTTGCCCTTGGAAAGCTATCCTACCTATTTTTATCCCCTTTAAAATTATGGAGTGAAGTTGGTTCATGAGTTCCCTCCAACTCATGCAAAGTGTTCGAAGTCTTTACTTTTAACAAAATGATGGTTCACAATGTTCTTTATCAAATTCACTTATCAACTTTAGTGAAATCAACATAATTTTCTACATTTGCATGAAAATGAAGTAGAATCATTAAACCACCAATCGTATGGGTCATACCTTTGAGGTGTAACAGCATCTGGCTTTGGCTTCCTCTTCAAACTGATGTAGAAATAAAAATAGAATCTAGCTCTTTACCCAAGATTTTTCTATGCACCGCTTCTGATCCATCCTGTTAGTCATTAGTATTTTTTACTTTTACTGTTGATGAATACTTTAGCTAAGTTTTCTAGAAGCACCTCCAACTGTAAATTTGTCATCTAGAAACACCTAAACAAATTTTTTGTCCTCATACCACTTCTTTGCCGTTTCTATGATGAGAACAATCTTCCAGCTTTTTACATGTGTCCTATCTTGTTTCAGAAAATATTTCTATCTAGAGCTGTCTTAGCTAGTTTATTTACTATAATTTACCCTTGTTTCTGGCAAGCATTCACTACTCAGCGTTGAAAAGTGTCTGCACTTATCCCCCGGTTATCTTGTCATTTGAAAATCTGATCATGCTCTAAGAAAGGTCTTAACTGGCCAAAATTGTCCCTAAGTTAGATATATGCTAGTAGGATTTTTTCTGCTAATATATCCTAGGCCAAAAATCCTCTGCCTAGTACTAGTCAAACTGGGCGAATTAGTTCCTTTTTTGTAAAGCAAGTATCATTGTTATATCCTCAGAGGTCTCCACACCACTAATAGGTCACTTTATCTCATGTCGGGCGTCTAACAAAGATCCAAATCAGAAAAGAGAAGGTTTTATCATCATTAAAGAAAATGCTTAGATCGAAAATTTCCATGAAACACCAAAAGAGTTTCCGTTCCAAAGACGGCTTTACATCTCTAAGTAGGTGTAGCAGTAATTGAATGATGATCATTGCACATAAGAGAAAAAAGACAAATTCATACAAATATTCATGCTAACTTAGTTTGTCATCAAAGCAAGAAAGTGCTAGCATGTAAGTAAAGAGCAAGCGAGGCAAATATATGTTATAAATCTAAAGGTTTCAAGAGAAGAGATCATTCCCCGCGTCAAATGAACACAAAATACTAAATGATGTTGACTGCCAGCGTCTAGCGATATCCTCCAAAAGTCGTGGTCGCGACGATCTTCCTAAGGGCATCATCATGCAGGCATAAGAAGACCGCTTCTTATGTTACTTTGAACCCGATGGGTGCAAATAAAGGAAATTTACAACCTCCGAAACACAATGTGGGAAAAGATGTACTAATGATATCTAGTAGCAATACTTCATGTACAAGTCACTTTTCTTATGGTTTTGTGTTCACAGTGATATTTTACAAAAGGATATACACATCTCGGACAAGGCCTTATAAAGCAAGAGGACATGAGTTTCAAGTGATTTCATCAATGATAAATGTCAAATTTCACTTTGTTTCTTATTTTGGTGTTCTTCAAGCAAACATACAGAACAATGACACTGGGTTGAAATGGATGAAATTTCATGTGTATGATGGAACCTCCTTCAAAAATAAGATGGTTAGGAAGACATTGTTTTGGCCTCCTTCACAAATCATCAGCGAGGGCCAAATATGTTCTTAAGTGACTCTCGCATATTGTTCACCCTCCAAAGATGAAAAGAGGATGTGCATAGCAGACTAAAATTATGTTTAAGAAAAAGTTCTTTCTTTTAGAAATACTAGTTGAGGAATAATGGTGGAGCAATGAAAGTTTATAAAGTTGAAGCAATTGGGTGGTTACATCATTAAAGTAGTGACATAATACGCTGAAATGCCAATTCTATAAGTTTATGAGAGCTCTCTTCAAAGTGTAACTGTAGGATGGGAGTTTTTGACAAGAACAAAATTTCACTTAAATGGTAAGTACGTAACCAAGCTAGTTTAAATTGACCCTCGCAAACTCATATAAAGTAGACAATGCAATACGTATGTTTTATATAAGAAGAATATCTTCTATTTAGGATCAAGTCAATCCTAGTCTATCTAACTACTTTCAAGATAAACAAGAGAGCCGACATTTGCCATGTTCTTACTATGAATCTCAAGCCATTCATAACGCATTAAAGGTGACTCATCTTTTATAAACAAAATCGTAAGATCAATCAGCGTGATAAGACCTTCTTTCACTCCATAAAAATAGATTTTCAATATAAGCTAAGGAGCCGTAGTAGTGGTGTATTTATGTTTCCCCTTTCGCATGATATACTAGGTCATTGTTTTGAAAATACCCTTATAGTCTATCTAAAACTCCTCCAAAAGGATAGACAAATGTTCTAGTTGTAATAGTACAGAATAAAAGCCCTGTAGGGAATAAAAATTTTGCACAAGGAAAGGAGGATGTTATGGCATTTTCGATGGTAATAAATGACCATCGACTTAGCACGATATGAGTCCATGATATGATGTACAAGATGTGACAAGAAAGTTACTTACAACCCGATGCATTATGATTTATGGAATTGAGATTGAACTGAGACAAAGAGGGAGTGGTGATTGCTATTCGCATAAAACTATGTTCAATGGAGATGACTTAATTATTGGGATTTGTGGAGAAGGATCAAATTTTGAAAATGGGGATTATGTGCTTGGATACAAAGATGCAACAATTATTAATAGCTCTTATGATTTCTCACTTCAACTAACATTTTCCCACCGTATGTGACCTTGAATTTTTGAAATTTAACAAGACAAAAATAGTTGCAACCTACCAGAGTATGGTTGATCAAACATTTGCAACTTTGGAGGGTGTTGATGCATTTTAAGAAATCATGGAATCTACAATTGGGCATGAAATGAATAATAGCATGGATGACCTTGAAAAACACACAAATATTAAAATACCTTTTAAGGACCTTTTTCACTTTTTTTAACTCTGAATTGGCATTATGGCTCTGCGTCGCATTAGTATTTTTATTAGCACCTTCTTTGTGAACGAATACACGAAGACTAAGCCAATTTTTAAGAAAGGGCTACAAAGGCAAGGGACTTTTCATTTTCTGCTTAACAAAGGAGGAACAGGTGTTTAAAAAAAACCGTCATCAAGTTTAAAAATTCAAAGCCAACGGTCATTATCATTCTGCAAACCAAATCACTAAAAGAGAGTACACATTGGGAGATTTTTAAGTTGTTTTCAAGCTTTTATCCATTGATGACACGCCCAGACAGCATCTAGACCTAATAGCATCATCGAGGGTTTTTGTTATAGGTAATGTACCATCTATAGAATATAATGTGTATGCTCAGGCCCGACACCCAGACAGTGCAACGTGATTTGTTTCTATTTCACCTTTGAATGGCCTAATGCTCCACTTCGAATGCACATTTCTCCAAGCTTCTCGTCATCTTCCATCCATACCACCACGAAAGAAGCTTGTCCCACTGAGATCGTATCATTCCTATTTATATCTCATATTCATCCCTATCTGTTTTTACTTTGCATAGCTCCATACTTTTTTAATGTCTGTCCAATTAACTAATGTGGGTTCATTCTGCCACAACTTCCCTTTGTTCCTTGCCTTTGCAAGCCGATTCTTCACACCAATAAGCCATGGTTCCATACTCAACTCCGCACACCATTTCCACCTTCTGTTCTGTTTTGTATCGCTCTCTTTTTTCGACACTAATTGTGTCCATCCTAAACGCCCCACCACCTGTACAGCGCCCGGCTAATTAACAACAATGCATTTTCGCAAGGTGCTAAGGTCAAATTTTTCAACAAAGAAATAATTCCTTAACCACAGCTAAAGGCATGTACAAAAGATGTATTTATATGTTTTATCCATAAAGTTTTGTTTTAGAGATATGCTTGAAAATCACATTTCCAAGAGAAGATCAATACCCTAAAAGGAGTAAATTTTTTTTGTCTGGGATAGAGACCTTCTTGCCAAACAAAGACAAAACATTTACAAGCAAAGAGAAAAGAACTTGCTCAATAGGTCACATAATTTTGTTTACTAAGCTCTAAAAAATGATTAAAGGAGGAAGTTTATTGTCAACGGGCTTTGTTGAAAGTTTGAAAGGGGTTTGGAGGTGAAGTAGCTGGAAAACACAACTTTGCTTTTCAAGCATATCAAGGTTGCATAAAGAGAAGGAGGAATGAAGGATTAAAGGAGGAGGGTCGTATGTCATTTTAAGAGGGGTTTCTTTTCATGAATAAGTTGCTGGATATACATATAGTATATAAAGAAAGACAGAAGTTTGTGTAGAGGGTCTTTAATCAAGTAGTGAGCTCTTAAAATAGTGATTTCAAAGAGCACCCTTTTGCTTCAACTACAAAGAAACAATGATTTCAAAGAAGCAAGGATTACAAAGAAGATAGTGATTGAGGGGGAAGAGTTTTGTGTCAAAACAAAAGGACTTGTTCTTAAAACCAAAAATAGATCTCATTAAAGGACTTTTGCTCACAAAAAAGTTCATAAGAAGGAGCTTGTTTTCACTTAACAAAAAATTTTTTCCAACCAAGGACAGTTTAGTCTTTGCAAAGAGGAAAAGGTGTTTTTGGTTGAGTGGACCTATTTCCTTGATCATTTGAATAGTTTGTCTTGGTAAGTTAGGCAGTTGGGTATCAAAAGCAAGAACAATTTCCAAAGATCTGATACAATTTAAGGGTATCACAATAGGTATGAGCCTATTACAACTCAAGAGGTGGAATGAATCTCCTTCAAGATTATTCAATTTTCTTATGAAAGTAGGATACTGATTTTGCCAAAAATTCCAAGAAGTGAAAAATCAACCTCCATTGACACATCTATTTTCTTTGAGGTTTCAAGAAGGAAAATTCACAGGTGTCCGGACTTCAAACTCACTCCTGTGGCTATCTCCAAAGTCGCTAAGATCCTATATAGGAGAAAAGTGGTCTGAACAAACATACCTAGATCCGAATCACTATAAACTTTCTAAAACCGACCATTAGGATGTTTACAAGCTATTTTCAATTTTATCACTTGTTGAGCAGTTATGCTCCCCTTCATGAAATTCATCATGAAGTATTTCACATGTGAAGGATGTTTTCCCGATTTATGCATTATCACATCACGCCTTATGCATTTCACAAGAACTCATTTGTTGAACTCACCTTCTTCCTATACGTAAGCATTGACAAGATGGCCTCTACTATCCAAAAAGAAGCCTCTCAGCTCAACAACAAGCTTGTTTATTTCATCATTCCCTATCAAGATCATCATCCTCCATCAACTTGAGAAAAGTAGAGTTTTCGACTCTTTAGCTCTATCCCCCGATTTTTCCATCAGCTTCTTCATCTCATGTGCCTTCACTCATCCACTCCATCATAAGCTCTTCTTTATTAAATCCACTCTTAAAAGACCAAAATCCCCTATGATTGAGAATGAAGAGGAGAAGAAGCAAACTAGTGATAAAGAAGGGAAAACTGACAAGAAGAAAAATAGTGATGATGAGGGACAAAGTGAAATGTCTAAACATGATAGTGAGGAAGAAGGAAATGATGGTGAGCATGAACAAAATGATAGTGAGCATAGAATTCATGAAGAAATAAGTGACAGAGATGAACATTACAACCCTCACGCTAGCAATGATGAAGGCAAGCAAACACCAAACAATGAGCATTCCGAAGGGGGCGCATAAAAAGTGAAAATGGGCCCTAAGGGTGGGCCAAGACCAAAACATAGAGAATGAAGAGAATTCTCCAAAGCATGTGCTAGCTACATTTCCTAGGCAAGGAGCCATGACTTTCCACCAAAGCTGTACGTTTCAAAACAACAAGGAATAAAACCAAGAAAAACTCAAACCGCTCAGAGAGGGTGCCCGTGAGAAAAGGAGGAAAAGACACATCTAGGCTTGAATTTTGGCCCGAGCTTCAGAATGTTTCTTAAAATCCTTAGGGGTTTTTCACCAAAATTGAGAAAATCTTTGACATGATCTTGTTTTTTGACATTTTGGCCTCATCAGACAAATCATGGCGCCGCCATTTTTTTTGGAGCATCCTCGCCATTGAGAGTATCATTGGATGAATTAAATTCGCTGGGCAGATACTCACAAATTTTCAGGATCCAAAGGAGGTGTTTTGGTCTCAAAGAGGCGAAAAATAATGATTTTTAACTTTTCTTCGCCTACATATTAGTAAGGGCTACTTTTTTGGTTTTTTCCACTATATAGTCCATTTTGGAATTCTTATAGGGATCATTTTTGGGAAAATAAAGTATTTCCAGAAACTAGACATCCAGGGCTTCCAACGAGCCACTACCCTCAAAGCCAAATCAGGAGGTCCCTCAAAAGTGGTCCACAAAGATTAGGAATTTTCTGCTGCTACATGTTCCGTAGCATTTTGGCAAAAAGGTAGTTTTTCTTCAAGATGCTCATCCAAATGTGTTAAGCCTTATTTAGCCATTTTCTACTATGTAAAATCACTATGTTTCTTTAGCATTTTATAGATATTTTTGAAGATATTTTGCTCAGTTTGCAAAGCCTTAAGGAAAAATCAAATATTTGCAATAGGCCAATGGCCTTCTGCATGGTCTCTGGATAATTTCTTTCTTTGCCTATATATTCCAAGAGATTTCATTGTAACATGAGGCTGAACTTGATGTTATAGAGCACATGGTTATACAAGCTTGGAAGAAATACTTTGTCTCATGATGTGGAGGATGGTTTGTCTCTGATGGTGGAAGAGGACTCAGTTGGTTGGATTTCCTTGGTTTGTAAATGGTATGTTCTATCTGCATGTTTTTCCTTAGTTTATCATACGTGTCGTTTATTTCTTTCCTCAGTGAGGTTGTAACAATATATTTTCTGAGTATTACTTTGACTACAGGTACCTCAAGTTTCGATGACATGCCTTTTATGTTTTTCTTCTTCTTAGCTATGTCAAAGAATTCTAATCCATTTTTTGATACCCTAAGAACATTTTATCAATTCCATATCATTATTATGGATGCTTATCTAGTATGATTCAAGGTATGATTTTTCTTACTCATAAGTTATCCAAAACCCCATCATTGGAACCTTCTCAATTTTATTTTCCTAGTTGAACTCAAAGAGGTCTTGTTTCGATAAGTTACCTTTGCCTATGCTTTGCAATCTTAGTTCAAATTTCCCCGATAGCTCAAAACATGATGTCTAGAGTTCCCTCTTTCATCGATTGAGTTTTGTTTGTCTTGTTTATTTTCCTGCAGTCTAAAGGCGGTATTTTCCCAAAGTTAATTGGCCTATACTTTGCCATGCATCGCCTCGAATGACTATTTTATGCATATATTAGTTTGAGTTTCATCTATAGTGATTAATGGTTAGCCCTACCACATGAATGTTTGCTGTAAAACTATTTATGATTAAAACTATTTTTCCTTCACAAATTTAGTGTCCATCCCATTTCATTCCACCAAAAAGAATCCATTTTACCTCGACCAAATCGGCCCTGCAATATACCTTGTCCATCCTTTGAGGAAGTCTCGACCTTATCGACCCCATAGCCCAATTGATCTGACAATATTTTTATCTATTTATAATTTTATCAGTTCTCCCTCAAAAAACCTAAAACAAACCAAAACATACTTAACAACTAGCCTAAAATCAGATACATAGAAAGCAAACAAGTTCACATCTTTTGCACAAATAGAGAGAGCCCTCTCTGAGTCTAGGAAGGTTGTGGTCCTTGGGCTCCAAATTTGGTTTGATGTTACCACATTTGGCTTTCCAATCTACCAAATCACGGACACTAACATAATGGAGATCAATGTGATGGGACTCTGACAGTGGAAAATCTGCGTACACCTTAGTAACTCTGAAAGTCTTAGTCAAAGCTTAGAAACTTAAGCGTTTTCCAAAGAGTAACTGCTGTCTCCACCATCCTAGAAAAATGATGACCCAAATTAAAGGACACTCTTTGCAACCGAGGGAATACATAAAAATTATAAACCCCAAAACATCCTTTAGATTGGTTTTGGTCGCATTTGTGGTGGACCATGTCATATACCCTCAAAACAACTAAAAATCTGACTGGTAACTCCACTAGCCTCCAATAGGCCTATTACTCCATTATTCCTTATGAAACTGGGTTGGGAATGCATTAAGCAATCCCCACTCATGCCGATGGTGTACGCAAGGTGTTCAAATCTTCCACTCTGGTGACTCCAGCCAAACTCTCAAAAGACCAAAGACTCCACTAGTAGAAAACTCTAGATCAAGTTGAAAGGACACAAGGAATTTTCCGCAAACAAATATGTGGATCCAAGTGAGAACACAAAGGAAAGTTGGAAAATTTACAGATATGTTCAAAGAACCGATGAATCTACTTCGACAAGAAAAGAGAAAGACACAAAGTTAAGGCTAACACTACTTATTCAAATCCAACCTACACTTTTTCCTGGAGGAACACATTCAACCATTACAAGACAAGAGTAACAAAAAAAATTCAAGAGGAAAGTTGCAAATACTAACAGCAAAGGAATTCTAAAGAATCTATAAGCTATCTTGAAATCACTGCATCAAAATGGAAGAAAAATAAACTCTATAGGATTCAATTTATGCTTTGAGTCATTTCAAGCCATATACAAGCAAATTCCGCCTCCTAAGGATTCATCGAGGAAACTCGTGATCCCATGTTGATTGTCCCAAACATCAAGAAGAGTTGATTGAGGATGAATTCAAATATGAAATAGTGGATAAATCAAAAACCAGAGGATTCTACCTTATGCTTTGAGTCATTTGAGTTCATACGAGCAAATTACTTCTTGAAAATCTATCGAATCAATCATGAATTACATGTTAACTATCCTCAACATCACAAAGAATTGGTTAGAAGATGAAATAATCAAGAAACGAAATATAGAACCTATTAGATTCTAAAGGCACAATTGATGATTCATCATTCCTCATAGGTGAAGCCCAAAAGATATCTACATCCTCCAAATCATCTTTTCCACAGAAAGAGGATTATTGTATTTATATCCAAAGAGAGATGAAATGCTCTCCTTTTAATCAAGAGAAATAGATCAACTTATAAACATGCGTAAAACTCTAAAAATTCATATGACCAAAACATTTCTAATCTCGCATACCATGAGTCAAAAAATAGGATTGTAACAATCTTTGAAGAGAAGCAATATGATATCCAATATGTGCATGAAGCCGGTGACATTAATTATATTAATGATTCTCCGTTTGATCAATATGTTGGATGATATGACATCCAAACAAACTAACCTTGAAGAGCAACTTCAATAGGTTGATTTAGGGACGAAGTCTGTCATCAAGAAAAAGTACAGTTACCACAGGCTCACCTATGACACCGATGAGGAGAGCTCAGAGCTTAGGAAGCAAGCGAAGAGTCTCCCGACTCTGCTCACTTCCACCGCGCAGCATCAGAAATAACGTTCACATAATCGAAATCAGTACTTATCAACAAATTTTGATGATGAGGTTGAGGAGGATGATGAAATTCTTGAGCATGTTGTAAATGCAAGCTCTTTCCGAAATGGTTGAGAAATAATTTTGGACATGAATCCTCCTTTAACTCTAGATTTGAAGCCACCAAGTTCCATTGAGTTACAAATTACGATGAAGGCCAAAGGTTGATAATCACATAGTGGTGGTCACACTATCCTTTAAGAGGATTTGCATCGCTAAAGTGTATCCTCAAGCCATCGCCGTGATGACTCACACGCTTTTGGTCCACTTAATCGTAATCATTATCAGCCTTGGGAAAGAAGACTACATCGCAATATATGATGAGTGTCCGATAGTCATGATCATGAGCAAGGGGAAGAGTTTCTTTTCCAAGAGAGTCCCAACATAGCCAAGTGGAAGAAAGGAAGCCCGAACAGCTTCATATCAACCCCTGTGATCAAGCATACGAGATCCATTTGTCAAGCTTTTCCTCGAGAAATCTAAAGAGTAGTGTGTTCCGCTCATAGCTAATGTCTCTGACATGCAAAGAGTGAGAAAATTTTAGGCACTAATATCTTGAAACAAGCAAAGTGGAAGTGGCTCTTTCATTTCTTCAAAGACTTGGAAAAGTTGAAACCAACCCTATGGAATCATCTCATGATTGGCTTTGTTGAAAAAGAGATTTCACTAAATGAATGTATGTTGTATAGTTTAGAATAGGAGATGAGAGAGGTGTATGTTAAGCCACCTTTGAGCACATTTTTAGTTGTAGATTGTTCGAAGAAAAAGAAAAAAATAGAAAATACAAAAACAATAGAAAAGTAGAAAAAGAGGAAAGACTGCAAAGCAAATTCAAGTTAAGCCCCATACCCAAAAATAGTCATGCCGAAAGTGCTAGTAAATGCCACTACTAGTGCTCAAAATATATCTTGTTCGGGCCATCTAGCCTAATCATAACTAGACATGTTCTAAATTTATTGCTGATAAGTTAGTGAAAGAAGTGATAGTCAAATTTTGTAAGCTTGACTTTACCAAAGAAAGTAGATTAGGAAAAGATATTGGTTCCACATGCTCAAAACAACTAAAGAGGAGAAAAATTGTGGATGAAAAACAAACTATGTATCCTAGCCCCGATTTTTCTAAATATTTTTTTCATGCAAAGAAGGACAAAGAACAGATGAAAGCCACAAACACATGACCAATCAGACCGTCTAATCCCGTTTTGGTCATTTATTTCATGTTTTAGTGTAGTGAATGGAATCTTGTCAAACCTTAATCTTGACAGCCGATCTAGCATAGGTAGAGAATCAAAGGAGTTCATCAGTTTAATCAGAACTCCCGGAAGATATAAGTGTAGAATTAGATAGTGTATTTTTCAAAAAATATCATGGCAAAGGGTTGCTAGTCCAAATGCACCAAAATAAGAAAAAAATGCTAGGAGATATAGTTGGGTAGGTAGAGATGACTTCGATGCTAATCATGCTATCAATTTTCAGAAATAGCATCAAGAAAGAAATAAATTTGCACCAATGGATAAGGCACTGGTCTTCACAAGCTATAGATCTACAATTCTAGACACCTCCTGAAAAGGAGATGCCCTCCCCAAATGGAGTCACTGTTAGTCATCAGTATTTTTTACTTATTGTTGATGACTAGTTTCCTTAGCTAAGTTTTCTAGAAGCTAATCTCGAACTATCAATTTGTCATCTAGAAAACACCCCAAACAAATTTTTCGTCCTCCTACCCCTTCCGCGCCCATGATGAGAACACCCAGCTTTCAAGTCCTATCTTGTTTCAATAAAATATTCCTTTCTAGAGTTGTCTTAGCTTGGTTTATTTAAGGCTACGATTCCTTGTTTCTCATGCCATTCACTATCCAAAGGTTGAAAAAGTGTCTGCAACTCTATCCCTGGTCATCTTGTATTTGAAAATCTGATCATGCCTAAGAAAACACTCAAAATATGTCAAAATTGTGCCTAAGTTAGATAGTGGTGTTTAGGGAGTTTTTCCTTGGATAAGATATCCTAGGCCAAAAATCCTCTATCTAGTACTAGTCAACCATGAATTAGTTCCTTATCTACAAAGCAAGCATTGTTCTATCCATAGGTCGCACACCGCTAAGTGGTCACTTTATCTCATGTCAGAAGAAGTTCAACAAAGATCCAAATCAGGAAAAGAGAAGGTTTGTTTATCACACCAAGAAAAATGCTTATATCAGGCAAAATCTCCATGAAACATCAAAAGAGCTCTCCAAGGTTCCAAAGCATTTTCTTTTACATCTTTTCAGGGGTGTAATTGAATGATGATCAGTGTGCACATAAGAGTAAAAATACAAATTCATACAAATCTTCATGTTGACTTAGTTTGCCATCAAGGAAAGAAAAGTACATGTAAGTATATAGCAACGAGTGTACATGTTATAAATCTAAAGGCTACCTGAAGAGCAGAGATCATTCCTCATGTCAAATGAACACAAAAGACTGAGTGATGCTAATCAGCAGTGCTCCCTGATCTCCTCCAAAAGCCATGTTGCATGATCTTCTGAAGGGCATCATCATGTAGGGCATAAGAAGACAACTGCTTCTTATGTTACCTTGAACCTAGGTTTTTAAAAGTAGTCAAAGGAAATTTCAATAAACCTCTGACAACAAAGTCAGGGGAAAAGATGCTTCAATTATATCGAAAAGAAACACTTCACAAGGCAAGTCACTTTTCTTCTCGGTTTTGTGTTCACAAAGATATTTTACAAAAGGATATACACATCTCAGACAAGGCCTCATAAAGAAAGAGGACATGAGTTTCAAGTGATTTCGTCAATGATAAATGTAAAATTTCACTTTGTTTCCTATTTTGGTATTCTTCAAGAAAACATACAAAACAATGACACAGGGTTGAAATGGATGAAATTTCATGTGTATGATGGAACCTCCTTCAAAAAGCAGATGGTTAGGAAGACATTATTGTGGCCTCCTTCACAAACAAGTAGATAACCAACATGTTCTTAAGTGACTTCAGAAGCTATTATGTGCTTCCTCCTCCAAAGATGAAAAGAGGATGCATAGTAGGACTAAAATTATGTTTAAGAAAGTTTTCTTTTAGAAAGACTAGTTGAGGAATAATGGTGGAGCAAATAAAAGTTTATAAAGTCAGCGTCCGTGTTACATCATCAAGATTTAAGTGACATAATGAAAAAAGTAAAAACCAATGCTCTTATGTTTATGAGAGCCTCTTCAAAGTGTAATCCGAGGATGGATTTTTGACTAAGAACTACTCATAAATGGTAAGGTGGTAAACTAAGCTAGGTTTAAATCGAATTCTCGGCAACCGATATGCTGCATAATACACATAGATTTTTTGTATAAGAAGAATATCTTTCATTTAGACTAGTACATCCTAGTCTATCTAAATACTTCCTCAAGATAAACAGAGGGCTGATACTTGGGTTACATCGACTATGAATCTACTTATTCATAAGGATTAAAGGTGACCATCTTTGGTAAACAAAGCAGAAGATCAAATCATGTGATAAGACCTTCTTTCACTCCATAAACAAATAGATTTGCATATGTGTTTTCATGAGCTCGCAATAAAGGTCAGTCTCCTTATAAGCCTCTTTCGTATGATATACTAGGTCACCGTTTTGGAAAAGACCTCATAGTATATCTAAAAACCTCCTCCGTAAAGGATGTACAAATTTTCTAGCTAATAAGACAAAACAAAAGCCTCGTAGGGAATAAAAATTATTTTCACAAGGAAAGGAGGATGTTATGGCATTTTAAATGGAAATAAAGGACCATCTATCGAGTTACCGATATGAGTCCAGATATATACAAGATGACAAGGTGCTACTTACAACTCAAGGCATTATGATTCTGGAATTGAGATTGAATTCGAAGATAGAGTGGGAGGTGATTTCTATTCAGACATAAAACTATGTTCAGCTAAGGATGACTTAATTATTGGGATTTGTGAGGAGGATCAAATTTTTGAAAATGGAGATTCTATACTTAGATACAGAGATGCAACAATTATTATGTCGCTAACTAACATTTTCCCACTAGAAGCAGACCTTGAATTTTTGGAAATGAGCAATAAGACAAAAATAGTTTCACCCTGCTGGAGTATGGTTGATCAAACATTGGCACGTTTGAGGGTGTTGACAGACTTCTTAAGAAACTATGAATCTACAATTGGGCATGAAATGAATAACAGCATGGATGAAGTCTTTGAAAACACATAGAGATCAAAACAGTCATTAAGCACCTTTTCACTTCTTAACTCAGTGAATTGGAATTATGGTTTCAAGGGCTGCATTGGTATTTTTTATTACCACCTCCTTTGTGAACGGATACAACAGCACCAAGCCACTTTTTTAAAAAGGGGCTACAAAGGGAAAGGGATGTTTTCGTTTTTCAAGTTTAACAAAGGGGGAATAGGCATTTAAAAAAAACCCTCATCAAGTTTAAAAACTCAAAGCCAATAGTCATTATCATTCTGCAAGCCAAATCACTAAAAGAGAACAAGTATTGGGAGATTTTTAAGTCATTTTCGAGCTTTGATCCACGCGCGGCGTGACTGTATAGTAGCACGGCGTGCCTGTAGGCACCATTAGAGGGTTTTTGTTAGAGGTGCAGCGTGCTTGTAGAAGAGCGCGAAATGCCAGTGCTCGATGCCTGTTGAGCACAACACGTTTTTTCGTTCACCCATGAACGGCCCAGTGCCCGGCCTGAACGTGGCGTCTGAGCTTTGATTGACTCCATCCAAGCACTCCAGCAACGAAAGAATCTTCTCCCACCTGCAGTGTATCATTTCCATTTATATCCTTCATATTCAGCCCTTGCATTTGTCATTTTTTACCTCTGCATAGCCCATACCTGAACGGCCCGTACACTCCTTCCTCGAACGGCCCGACGCCCGGCCACCGCCTCGAACGTGGTCCTGCATGCCCAGGCCACTGCTAAATCCCTTGTCTCTTGCCTCTGCAAAGCTGATTTCTTCACACCAATAGCTTTCTTGTCCCATACCCAACCCTGCACACCATTTCCACCTTGCCTGGGTTTCCTTTGCACGCCCTTTTTCGACACCACCCTGGCCACCCCTGAATTGCCAACCGCCCGAGCGCCCAAGCCACTGAAAACACGAATTTTCAGAAAGGTTACAAGGTCAAATATTCAACAAAGAAATCATCTCTAGCTACAGCTAAAGGCATACAAAAGAGGTATTTATATGTTTTATCCAGAAGTTTTTTTTTAGAGATATGTTTGAAAATCACAGTTCTAGAAGAGAAGATCAGTAATTCTAAAAAGCAGTAAAATTCTGTTGTTTGATAGAGACCTTCTTACCAAACAAAGGAGAAAAACATTTATATGCTAAAGAGAAAAGAACCTGCTCAATAGGTCACATAATTTTATTTACTAAACCTTCTAAAAAATAGTGATTAAAGGAGGAAGTTTATTGTCAAGGGTCTTGTTGAAAGTTTGAAAGGGGTTTGGAGGCAGTTAAAGGGAAAAAACAGCTTGCTTTTCAAGCATATCATGTTTATTAAAGAGAAGGAGGAACAATGATTAAAGGAGGAGGGTCAGTATGTCATTTTAAGAGGGGTTTTTTTCATGAATAAGTTAAGGATATACATAGTCTATAAAGAAAGACAGATTTTGTGTAGAGGGTATTTTAATAATTTTAAAGGAGTCTTTTAAAACAATGATTCCAAAGAGAGCCATTTTTGCTTCAAATAACCATAGAGAAACATTGATTTCAAAGAAGTAGTGATTACAAAGGAAGATAGTGATTGAGGGGGAAGAGTTTTTGTGTCAAAAATAAAAGGGGACATGTCTTTAAAAACCAAAAATAGATCTTATGAAAGGAATTTTTGCTCACAAAAAAGTTCATAAGAAGGGAGCTTGTTTTCTCTTAACAAAATTTTTTTTGCCAACTAAGGACAAGCTTAGTATTGCAAAGAGGAAAAGGTGTTTTTGGTTGAGGACCTATTTCAGTGATCATTTGAATAGTTTGTCTTGGTAAGTTAGTGAAGGGTATCAGAAGCAAGAATGCCTCCAAAGAAGGACAAATGGCGGATATCACAATAGGTATGAGCCTATTACAACTCAAGAGGTGAATGAATCTCCTTCAGTACTATTCAATTTTCATGAAGTAGGATGCTTGGATTTTTGCCAAAAATTCCAAGAAGTGAAAAATCAACCTCCATTGACACATTTGTTTTCTTTGAGGTTTCAAGAAGGAAAAATTCACATAGCAGGTTTAGACTTCAAACTCACTCCTAGGGCTATCTCCAAAGCTGCTAAGATCCCCTATATAGGAGAAAAGTGGTTCAAACAAACATACCTAGATCTGAATCACTATGTCCTCTAAAACCAGTATCAATAGGATGCTTGCCAAGCTATTTCCTTTTTCTCACTTTTGAGAAATATGCCTCATTAAATTTCATCATGAATTATTTCACATGTGAAGGGAGGTTTTCTCCGGATTTATGCCTATCACATCAAGCTTCTTATGCATTTCACAAGAACCTGGGCTTGCTGAACCTACCTTTCCTCTATAGAAGCATTGACAAGATGCACTTCTCATCATTCAAAAAGAAGCCCTCTGTCAAAGAAAGCTTGTTTATTTCTATCATTCCCTTATCAAGATCATCATCCTCCATCAACTTGAGAAAAAGGGAGTTTCTTGGGACTCTTTCATCTCCCATCCCAATTTTGTCATTGCCTCTTCCTCTCATGCGCCTTCCTCACCATCCACTCATCATGTTTCTCCTTCTTTTAGTAAATCCACTCCTAAAAGACCAAAATCCCCTATGATTGAGAATGAAGAAGAGAAGAATCAAACTAGTGATGAAGAAGGGAAAAGTGATAAGAAGAAAACTAGTGATGATGAGGGACAAAGTGAAAAGTCTAAACATGACAGTGAGGAAGAAGGAAATGATGGTGAGTGTTTTTGCTCCTAGAGACAACCTATAGTTGTGATAGACCAGTTCCTAGCGTTACAATGAAAACTGTCACCTTGACATTTTGCTGAATGTATGAGCTCATTAACACTCATACATGCCTCCTCTACAAGTCTTACAACCTTTGTTCCTCATTCCAAGCCTCAGAACTGGAAGAAAAACCCCAAAATCTCTCGAAACTCCGTGTACGCAAGTAACGTGAGACCTTCTTGCATTTTTAGCCTAGGCATGAAAGGATGAGAACCGCGTTATAGAACGCATTGTTCCGTTGTAATTCCCTGCGTACCCCCGTAAAGTAAAAGCGCGAAATTAAATCGAAAAAAGTTGAATTTTGGTCAATTCTAGAAGGTTCTCGATGAGATTTTTTGGGGATGAGTACGCTTTAGTAAGGTGCATGTATCTCCACACCTTAAGGAACTCGATCCCTTGAAGTGAGGAGCCTATCCCTTTGAAGGAGGATTCTATCCCTTTAAAGGTGGAATCCTAACCTCCTCATCTGCTCTATAAAAGGAGGCATTCTCCCTAAGGGTTAAGTTCAAGAACAAGATAAGTTAAGTTAAACTATTGGAGGATTGAGGAGTTGAAGCTTTAGAATATTTGAGTTGAAGTGTTGTTAAGATTTAGACTTCCTTCTGCTGAGCTTTTGAGAGGAAGGATCACATACCTCTTTCTGCTCCTGGAGGAAGAGTGCAAGACTTATCAAAGTAGAGGGGAGACTCCCTCGTTCGACGTGAAGGCCTTTCGAACATCAAGGCTAAGGTTGCAAGGTTCTTCCGTATATTTTAAGATTAATACAATCAAGTTTTGTTTTTCTCAATAAATTGTCGTTCGATTGTTTATTTCAATAAGCTGTCATTTGATCATTTATTTCATAGATTCCTTGATCACTATGATAGGTATGTTTTATAATTATTTTTTATGGTTGTGTGCTATTGATATTTTCTTGTTTGTGATTGCAAGACGATGAAAGATGATAATTTCTGCGAAAAAAGAGCTCTTGTCAACACGCTCTAAGGATTATTGATGCGATGGAAGACCACAACCCCAACAAGCATTTGGATCCAAGGTAGGATCGACACCTTCATAGCATTTATTTGTAAAAATGAATATATCTAGAGAAAGACAAACTTAGTTGTTCGTTTGTTGCTAGATTGTCTTCTCATTAATTAGGAGATCGTATCTGTCCGCAAGAACGATTTATCCGCCCAACACCTAGGACATCTTATCTTAGCATGGGAGTGCATATGGCATAAATATAGTTATCGCAAAAGCTCTCATGCTATCTCTTGTAAACAAGGAATATTAATCCGAATGGGGACCAAGACCTTCATAAAAATGATACGTAGATAGGAATAATGTAGAGGCAACATGAAAAAGTCCAATATAAAAAGCAAACAGACAATTCGGTAGGATGTAGCTTCATCGCAAAGAGGACTAGTTCGGTGGCACTCGCGTAAATTAATTATCAGAAGGTGTATGTAGTGAATGAAATATAAGGAAGATATTAGTTGTCATTGAGATGATATCTAGATACACAATACCACCATGCATGGGCTTACCAATTTAAGAATCCATAAATGAAAATAGAATTTTAAAAACACTCTCCCAAGAGACTAATATAGCAGAAATACGGTTTAGATGAATAGTGGAACAGAATATCATGCATGAGCCATATTTAAAGCGCTTGACTAATCTGAGTATGGGTATCAACTAGGATAAATCCATACCAAAAATCAGTGAGCCTCTCGCATTCCAAAACATACAGGAAGGATGGATGAAATGAAATGATCTATTTAAATAACACATAAGAGAAAGTTACAGACTGTGAAATACCAAAGACCAGAATCCTATTTGACAGATAGAACTCCTCCTCACTGAGACCCTATGGGCTCTGAGCTTTTATACAAGTGTTTAACAAAATGTATACAAAAGCCTTTCACTGCATCATTTTCTGATAAAATCTGGAACCCCAAATTATCTGTTCTTTGGGAGCTTTATAGGAGAACAAGAGAGCTCCAAAAGGGAGTAGGTGATGAACATTTAATTGTCTCATTAAAACAAAACAGTGGAGAAGTGCTCGCCCATACTGCTTGACTGCTCTGTGATGCTGTATGTACTCTGTGGCTCAATTTCTGAAGTAAATGCACTGGGTAAAGGTCTCTTCAGGAACACGGCTTAGAATTAAAATCACATGGACATTCCGACCTTTCCTGGAGAGAGAACTCTGCTGAAATAAACCTTGAGGGCGTTGTTTTCTGTGCATAAATATTTTGAGTGGTCTACAGGATCTTCAATCTGGTACTCTGCTTTCAAAAGGTAGGTTGAGGCTCCAAAATCTTCAATTACATGCCTTTAATTCTCTACCTTCTACTGATACTCTTTGTCTGCAATATTAATATCTGGATCTACTCAATCTGTGCGTTCGGATGACCCCGGAGGGTTTGGAAAATTCTAACTCTGCGTTTTTAATGGAATTCATGTCACAACAGCCTCTCAAGCCTTGCTCCATAATTACAGGCTCTGAAAAATGGTACTGTGACGTATTCTCTATTTTTGTAATGGAGGCTGTGAATCATGGCAATCTTCTGCCGCTGTAACCCTGCAAAACCTGCAAACTCGTTAGGAAAACCATGCAGGGGGATGGTGGATATGGCGAGGTTAATGAAAATGGTCGTGCAGACTGGTGGAATGGTGGAACAATGCAGGGTGGTGGTGAAAAACACAGTGAAACGTTTTTAACGTAAAACATTAAGATTTGATAAATGAATGCAATGTATAAATGGCAGAGGGAAAATTTGAGAAACACATGGAACAGTGACGGGTGGATGTACAAAAGACTATGTGGAAAGGGTGCTGTGGTGGTGCAAGGTCAATGGTGGGCATGTGACTAAATCTGGACCGTCCGATCTCAGGGGGAGATCGACAGTTGAAAAGGCATTGGGAGCAATTGACAGTGGGCCAGGGGTGTATTTGTCGTGGATTAAAACTCGCGTAGCTTCGGAGCACGATGACCGTTGGATGAAGAGCTTCAAATCGAACGGCTAATATGCATATCGCTCCATGTCTACAGTTGAACAATAATGCGCGATGGAGGGTGGTTTCTGGGTCGTACACGGAGACACGTGGCAGACAATGTATGGCATCGCTCCACGTTGAGAAATACCACCGGCCTATGAAAGGTGGTGCGATGAAAACCGAGCAGTTTTGAACAGTGGATGCGGGGCACGGACCACTGAAACAGATAGGCTATGGATCGTTGATTTCACAGTTTGATTGGATGGTAGTCAAGCGGGCTACGGGCGCGACGGAGATGAACAAATGATGTCTGATCTGTACAGATCGACGACTCAAAATGTGCCCGATGCATATATTTGGTAAGCGCCCATCGGACTAGCCCTTGGTCTCAGAGTTGGGTCATGTGGGAGGAAAAGGTCCAGGGAGCTAGGACCAAAGGGGCTAGGCTTTACAAATTTTCAAATATGGGTTTTTCGGTCTTTTTATGCAATTTTGAGGCTGGGAGAAGCTAGCGAGAGGTGGAAAATGGATTTTTCAGGCCCAACAAGAAGGGATTGCTTGTCAAAGATTCAACGGGGGCTGAATTGGTCAACATCAACTCCATTTAGGGACAACACATTCATCCCTGAACGTGTCGAGAAATTCGCAGAACACCTGATAATCTTTTGTGCGAACTCTGCATCTTCAGCACTTCTACTTTTTCTTTTTCATAATTCATCACGACACCCACATTATTCAACAAAGATAAAAACAGAAACTAATATACAATATGATACATCAGGCTTTCTCGGCCTGGATTAGAATTGGAAGTAGGGTTTAAGAAACTGACCATTTACAGGGGCGTCAAGTAAGTCACCCTATAAATTCTCCAGCTTGAAAGTGTTATTACCTCCATGTTCCACAATTTTGAAGGGGCCGAACCAAAGTGGGTCGAATTTACCATGTTTTCCTTTCTCAGCTCTCCGGATATCCCACCTGAGTACTAAATCACCAATCTGCATATTCCTGTCTTTAGTGTGCTGATAAAAAAGGTACTTCATCTTCTCTTGATATTTAGTCAGCTTCTGATTCACTTGGTTTCTAGTCTCCTCAAATTCCACCAGCTGATTTATTCTCCTAGTCATATCATCAGGCTCTTCTTGGCTTTCCTGCATGAACCGAGCCACTGCTAAGGCTAACTGTATGGGGAATATTTCTGCCCTCCCATAGACTAATTCATATGGAGATTTTCCAGTTGCTCTCTTGCTGGTAATTCTATTTTCCCACAGAGCAAATTTTAACTGGGAATCCCAATTTTTCTGATTTTCATTTATAGCCTTCTTCAATGCCCTCACCAGGGTTTTATTGGAAGACTTTACCAAGCCATTTCCCTGTGGATAATAGGCTGTAGAGTGACTTAGTGTGATGTTATACTTTTGACAGAAGCTTACAAACTTTGTAGACTTGAAGGCCTGTGCATTATCAGTCACTATTCTGGTAGGGCAGCCAAACCTGGATATGATACTTTCTTCCATGAACTTTATTATCACAGTGTTAGTAGCATTCCTTGCAGGTATAGCTTCCACCCATTTTGTAAAATAATCTTTTAGTGTTAAAATCCACTTATGCTGACCACTTGATGAGGGATTTATTTCACCTATAAAATCAATTCCCCACTACCGGAATGGTTCATCCACATGCACAAGAATCATGGGCAGAGGTGCCAACTTCTGCCTTTCAGCAAATTTCTGACATTTCTCACATGCTCTAACCTGGGCAAAAACATCTCCAAAAATCTTGGGCCAATAAAAACCAGCCTTCAGGATTTTGTGAGCAGTGGCCCTCCAGCTATAATGTCCCCCATAGATCCCTTCATGAAATTCGGCTATGATATTCTCCACCTCATCCTCTGTGAGACACAAGAGTAGGATGCCTGAGGGATCTCACCAGTATAGCCGGCCATTGGTGACTCTGTACTTCTGTGATTTCAATATTAGTGCTCTATATTTAGCTTTATCACAACTTGGAGGGCAGCTGAGTGTGAGGAGATACTCTACTATATAGTTGTACCACTGACTAATGAGGTACTTTATATGTGTTTCTGGAGTAGCTACTCCAATTCCCTGTCTCTCTTCTTTGTCCTCAGATTCCTCACCTACTATCATGGACAAATTTATGCCTAAAGCTTGATAGTTTGATTCAGATAATATTTTGGCAAGCCCTTGTCCTTTGATCAGCTTAGTAGGGCAGATGTCTAATTCATAATCCTGTATCTTGGCAATCCACTTCCCCCTTTTTCCTTCACTATCCCCTTGAATAAGAATATCTTTTACAGCAGCTGTAGGCACAAATGCAGTGATATGAGACTACAAGATATACATGCGGAATGCTTTAAGGGATTTCACCAGGGCATATGCCTGCTTTTCCAAGATGTTATATTTCAGCTCAGCATCACGAAGCACCTGACTGAAGAAGGAAATAGGCTGCTCATACCCTTCTTCATTTTTCTACAACAGAACTCCAGCTACTGTATGAGGTGATGCAAAGGAAAAGATCATAAAAGGTTTGGAATAATCTGGCCCAGCTAGCACAAGGGCTTCAAAAAATGCACTTTTAATCCTGGAAAAGGTCTCCCATGATTCTTGTGACCACTTTACCTCATTATTCTTCTTCAGCATGTCCGTTATATGCCTAACTATCTCAGCATAGTTAGGAATAAATATTCTTAGAAAATTAATACGCCCTAGGAATACTTGTACCTCTTTCTTATTTCTGGGAAAAGAAATACCATTTATAACCTCAACCCTCTTAGGATCTATCTTCACCCCATATTTTGTTACAATGTGTCCCAAAAATTTTCCCTCTTCTAATGCGAATAAATACTTTTGAGGATTTAGAGAGAGACCATACCTTCTTCATTTCTCAAAGGTTCTACAGAGATGCTCAATGTGCTTAGTATCATTCTTTGAAAATACAGTGATATCATCGAGGTAGACCACCAAGAATTTATCCTGCTCCCCCAAAAAATAAATGTCCATGGCCCTCTGAAAAGTGCCCCCTGCATTAATCAATCCGAAAGGCATCCTGGCATACATAAACGTACCCCATGGTGTGGTGAAAGTAGTTTTATTTTGATCTTCTGGAAATACCACCACCTGATTATGGCCAGAGAATCCATCCATCATTGACATCCTAGAAGCTCCAACCACTTTCTGCAGGATGTGATCCATCTGAGGCAGTGGATAATTATCCTTTAAGGATGCTCTGTTTAAATTTTTGAAATCCACACACAGCCTTATTTACCCATTATTATTTTGGACAGGGACTAGGTTTGCCACCCATTCAGAGTACCTCAATGGCACAATTATTTTGGCCTTTAACAACTTCTTAATTTCCTTCTCAATAGAAGGAAGCAGCAGGGGGTTTAATTGTCTGAGCTTTTGCTTATGAGGTCTTGCATCTTCCTTCAGTGGAATCTTGTGTTGCATAATACTGATATCAAAAGTTTTCAAGTACTGATAGGGCCATGCAAACACGTCTTTTTAGGACTGAAATAATTTCTGATATAGCTTTTTATATTCTTCTGGGAATTTTTTGGACAATTTTACAATTTTGGGGTCAGCCTCGATACCGAGATTTAGGTCTTCTACCTGATTTTCCTCTACCACTTTGTCTGGCTGCAGTGGGACATCATTTTTGTCAAATAATCTTTCTAGAGGCACCAACCCTCTAGGTATAATGTTTCCCTTTAACTGCAACACTTTATTACCTGCCACTTTCTTCTCCCAATTTCTTTCTGAAGTATCTTCAGACTCAACCTCTTCATCATCATCAATCTCCATATCGGAGAATTCCCCTACTATTTCCAGGAATCTCTTCATTTTTTCTTCATCTTCAAATACTTTCCAGTGCTTGATATTATCTGGGATTTATGGTCGATAACGTACCTCAATTTCATATCTCAAGAGGGGGTTCTGAGGTGGACGAAATGTACTAGCAGCCACAGCAAGGGGATCAACCATCCTATTCTATTCTCGGGGCATGAACTGGATATCGAATTCCAAGAATAAATTCTCCACCATGTACCAAACTTCATTACTATAAGCCCTCAGTCTTGGATGTTTGGTTTGACACTGATTCCTAACTTGTCGAACCACCAATTCTGAATCTCCCAAAACTTTTAAACTTTGTGTGTTCATGTTCCTGGCTGTCTGTAAACCTAACAGAAGTGCTTCATATTCAGCCACATTATTTGTAGCTTCATATTCTAGCTTGAAAGACAATGGAACCCATTTTCCTGTAGGAGAAATCAATAATATTCCAGATCGATTACCTTTTCTTGAATTTTCTCCGTCAAAATGGAGTGTCCAGATTCCTGTTTCATTTCTCTCTGAGGGATTCTTAGTCTTGATCTGAAAGAAATATGGTTCATGAGCATAATCTTGATCCTCTTCCAGCATCAGGCATGAGAAATCCCCTTCGTTACTGTAGAATGGTGAATTTACAGGGTTATCTGCCTTGGTCACCATCTTGACAAATCTAGTCTCCCTGTACAACCTCCTCTCCTGGGCACCAAAAACTGGGATGGTGGCATATGTTAAGTCTAACTTGATTCACCCACCAATTTTTGTCCCCCAGGACCTCGACAGCAACATGCCAAAATGAGCTGGGATGTCTGCTACCACGATGTCCATTACCACGCTCTTTGTTGGGATTTGGGCCAAATTGACCACCAAATCCTTAATCATCCCTAGGCATTTAACTGTTTTGGAATCAAATGAATAGAGGTCCTTGTATGGATGGGTAATTTGTAATCCTAGTTGTTCCATGACCGACAGTGGTATTAGATTATGAGAAGCTCCAGAATCTTAAATACAATTGTGTAATAGCAGGTCATGAATCACTAGAGACACATAAAAGGGAGGAGTAGAAGCATCTAATTCCTCAACATGTGGACCAAAGACAACCATGGGTCTTTCTTCTTGAAGTTTAATACTATCTGGAGTGAGTACATCCTCTAGAGGGAGCATAAAAAAGGTGACTTGAGATTGATATGCAGGTTGCTTCAACAGTTGAGTCAAGGGGACTGGGATTTTGACTTTTTCTAGTTCCTTTTGTAGACTGAAAACAGGGGAGGGTTTTTCTATTACAACCTCCTTTGACTCTTTATTTTCAGCCGAGGGTTTAACTTCTTTTGACTCAGATTTGGTATTAGGGGGAATGGATACCTTTGAAGAGGAAGGAGTTTGATCATTAGACTGCAAAGGTTTGTTTAGAGGGCCCTTACCTTTGTCTGTGACTTTCTTCATTGTAGACTCCTTCTGAGCAGGTGCTTCCTTCTAGGGTAACTCCTCTTCTTTATCTTGAGTATGATTCCTCTTCCTAGAAGATCTGAGATCATATCTTCTATTGAACTGTGCTTGCATGAAATCAGCAAATTGTTTACAATAATGATCAATTTCTGCTTCTTCTGTGTCTCTGGTCTTTTCTTCTTCTTGTAATGAGCACTTAGCTCCATCATTCCCTTGCAAAGGGCATTATTCTCCATCACTATTTGAAAAGGAAAGATTCGCATCCTCCAATCCATAAGCAGTGTCTTCAGTAGGATCATCTTCTGGACCTTCCAAGTACAATGGGTGTGGAACTTGGTCTTGTTGCTCCTTTGGTTCCCTTGGAAATATCTGCAGAGGTGGTTTCCTATACTGAGCATTATAACCTCTGTTTGGAGCATTGTGAAAATTCTTGGAGGCTTAATTCTTGGCCTCCAATTCAAGCTTAACCAATTTACCAGAAAGGTTCTTAATCGTTTTGCTCATTTCTTCGATTTTATCATTGGCTGGGTCTCTGTCTTGATAAGAGGTGGACACCTCCTCTTTGCTCCTTTTTCTAGTATCTTGTTCAAATCTTCCCTTTGATTTTCCAGTGGAGGCAAAGTTTGCTCCCAACTCTAGTGCATCTGACTCAGCATCATCTAGAGTAGCAGGCTTTCTTTCTCTGAGAGAGAAACCAAATTCTGAATCAAATGCTGCTACAAAAAAAACTTTAGCAACAGTTTGATGAGGTTTCATATCTGCTGGAAGGCTCAGATACAATTTATTAAATATTTTGATAAATTGTGACACCCCTTCATTATGTCTTTTCTTAAGTGTATTAAACTCAGTATACTATGTCCATGGTCTTTCTTCTCTCCCCATTTTCTGAGAAAAGTGTCTTCCATATTTTTCCAAGTGGTAATGGAACAACCTGCCAATGTCTTAAACCATTTTTGAGCTTCACCATCAAGGGATTGTGCAAAAATTCTTAAGACCACGTCTAAATGTTCCACATTAAAATTCTCTGCAAAAGCGTAGAAGACCTCAAGATTTTTTTGAGCATCAATCTCATTTTCCCCATTGAATCGGGGTAAAATCTTCAAATAATCCTGTGGCAAATCATTCAACACTTGGGGTAATGCCAGGGGAGCATTTTTATTTAGCAAGAAGCCTGGAATATTTTCCATTGGAGGGGATGGAGGTAGTACAATAGTTTGATGAGTAAGAGGAGGAGGAGGAGGTGGTGGAAGTGGAGTATGGATAAAAATAGGAATATAATGAACAACAGCTTCTGGTGCTGAGGGGAATAACGGTCTGTTAACAGCAAATACTTCAGTGACTTATTTGACCTCTTCAACCTCAGGAGTAGGGTGCAAAATTATCTTTATTTCTGATACCTCCTCGGGGTGAGCGGTCTGAATAATAATAATCGATATCTCCCACAGTGGAGTCGGGATCTAGCTCTTGAGCTTCTTGAGAAGAAGAGGATGGAAAGTCTTCTATAGCCAATTCAGGAATTTCAGAGTGGATTGATTTTCCTTCCCTCCAATTTCTTCTATGTATGATATTTTTAGGGTCAGACACTGAAGGTGTCTTTGGCTGAGACGTATCTGACCTCAGGTGTGGCTTACGAGGAGCCAGGACTGCAAATAGATTTATCAAATAAACAAATGTGGAGTCTCCAAGGTGAGGGATCTATAACTCTCAACTCTCCATACTCACCTAATTGAAGAGTGAATCAGATTTTGTCGAGGCCCAGGGATTTAAAATTTCTCAACTTCGTTCCCCAGCAACGATGCTAGAAAGATGTTGTCGCTCCTAGAGACAACCTAGAGTTGTGATAGACCAGTGCCTAGGACATATTATCTTAGCAAGGAGCATATGGTATAACAGAGGAAGTTATCAGTAAAAGCTCTCATGCTATCTCTTGTAAAACAAGGAATATTAATTTGAATGGGACCAAGACCTTCATAAAACTGATACAAAGATAGGAATAATGTAGAGGCAACATGCAAAACTCCAATATAAAAGCAATAGACAATTCAGAGATACTTTACTGCAAAGAGGGCCAGTTCAGAAATACCTCACAGAAATTAATTATCAGAAGGTGTATCTAGTGAATGAAATATAGGGAAGATATTAGTTTTCATTGAGCTGATATCCAGATACACAATACCACCATGCATGGGCTTACCAATTTAAGAATCCATACATGACAATAGCGTTTTAAAAACACCCTCCCAAGAGACTAATATAGCAGAAATACGGTTTAGATGAATAGTGGAACATAATATCATGCATGAGCCATATTTAAAGCGCTTGACTAATCCGAGTATGGGTATCAACTAGGATAAATCCACACCAAAAATCAGTAAGCTGCTTGCATCCCAAAACATGATACAAGAAGGATGGATGAAATGAAATGATCTATTCAAATAACACATAAGAGAAAGTTACAGACTGTGAAATACCAAAGACCATAATCCTCTTTGACAGATAGAAATCCTCCTCACTAAGACCCTATGGGCTCTAAGCTTTTATACAAGTGTTTAACAAAATGTATACAAAAGCCTTTCACTGCATCATTTTTTGATAAAATCTGGAACCCCAAATTATCTGTTCTTTGGGAGCTTTATAGGAGAACAAGAGAGCTCCAAAAGGGAGTAGGTGATGAACATTTAATTGTCTCATTAAAAAAAAATGGTGGAGAAGTGCTTGCCCACACTGCTTGATGGCTCTGTGATGCTGTATGTACTCTGTGGCTGACTTTCTTAAGTAAATGCACTGGGTAAAGGTCTCTTCAGGAACACGACTTAGAATTAAAATCACATGGACATTCCGTCCTTTCCTTGAGAGAGAACTCTACTGAAATAAACCTTGAGGGCATTGTTTTGTGTGCATAAATATTTTGAGTGGTCTACAGGATCTTCAATCTGGTACTCTGTTTTCAAAAGGTAGGTTCAGGCTCCAAAATCTTCAATTACATGCCTTTAATTCTCTACCTTCCACTGATACTCTTTGCCTGCAATATTAATATCTAGATCTACTAAATCTGTGCGTTCGGATGACCCCGGAGGGTTTGGAAAATTATAACTCTGCTTTTTTAATGGAAGTCATGTCGCAACAGCCTCTCAAGCCTTGCTCCATAATTACAGCCTCTGAAAAATGGTACTGTGACGTATTCTCTATTTCTATAATGGAGGCTGTGAATCATGGCAATCTTCTGCCGCTGTAACCCTGCAAAACCCGCAAACTCATTAGGAAAACCATGCAGGGGGATGATGGATATGGCGAGGCTAATGAAAATGGTCGTGCAGACTAGCGGAATGGTGGAACAATGCAGGGTGGCAGTGAAAAACACTGTGAAACGTTTTTAACGTAAAACATTAAGATTTGATAAATGAATGCAATGTATAAACGACGCAGCAAAAATATGAGAAACACATGGAACGGTGACGGGTGGATGTACAAAAGACTATGTGGAAAGGGTGACGTGGTGGTGTGAGGTCAATGGTGGGCATATGACTAAATCTGGACCGTCCGATCTCAGGGGGAGATCGACGGTTGAAAAGGCATTGGGAGCGATTGACAGTGGGCCAGGGGTGTATTTGTCATGGATTAAAACTCGCGCAGCTTCAGAGCGCGATGACCATTGGATGAAGAGCTTCAAATCAGATGGCTAATATGCATATCGCTCCGTGTCTACGGTTGAACAATAATGCACGATGGAGGGTGGTTTCTGGGTCGTACGCAGAGACACGTGGCAGACAATGTATGGCATCGCTCCACGTTGAGAAATACCGCCAGCCTCCGAAAGGCGGTGCGATGAAAACCAGGCAGTTTTGAACAGTGGATGCAGGGTGGGGACCACCGGAACAGATAGGCTGCGGGCCGTTGATTTCACAGTTTGATTGGACGGTAGTCAGGTGGGCTACGGGCGTGACGGAGATGAACAAACGCCGTCCGATCTGTACAAATCGACGACTAAAAATGTGCCCGATTCATATATTTGATAAGCGCCCATTGGACTAGCCCTTGGTCTCAGAGCTAGGTCATGTGGGAGGAAAAGGTCAAGGGAGATAGGACCAAAGGGGCTAGGCTTTACAGATTTTCAAATATGGGTTTCGCGGTCTATTTATGCAATTTTGAGGCTGGGAGAAGCTAGCGAGAGGCGGAAAATGGATTTTTTAGGCCCAACAAGAAGGGATTGCTTGTCAAAGATTCAACGGGGGCTGAATTGGTCAACAGTGAGCATGAAAAAAATGATAGTGAGCATAGAATTCATGAATAAAGCAGTGACAGAGATGAACATGATAGCCCTCAAGCTAGCAATGATGATGGCAAGCAAACACCAAACAGTGAGCATTCCGAAGGGGGAAACATGGGTAAAAAAGAGAAAAATAGTCCTAAGGGAAGCCAAGACCAAAACATAAAGCATGAAGAGAATTCTCCAAAGCATGTGCTAGCTTCCTCCTAGGCAAGGAACCATGACTTCTTCACCAAAGCTAAAAATGCCAAAAAAACAAGGAAGAAAACCAAGAAAAACTCAAAACTGCCCAAAGAGGGCACCCAGTGATAAAAGGAGGAAAAGACACATCTAAGCTTGGAATTTTTGCCCGAGCTTCCAGGCATGTTTCTAAAAACCCTTAGGGGGTTTGCTCACCAAAATTGAGCAAATTTTGACATGATCTTGTTTTTTGACATTTTTGGGCCTAATTGCATAAATTCATGGTTTCCGCCATTTTTGTTTGGAGCATCCTCATCTATTGAGAGTGGTATCATTGGATGCATTAAATTCAAGGGCAGCTACTCACAAATTTTTAGATCCAAAGGAGGTGTTTTGGTCCCCCAAAGAGGCGAAAAACAATGATTTTTTTAACTTTATGCCTCACATATCAGCAAGGGCTACTTTTTTGGTTTTTTCCACTCAGTCCATATTTTGGCATACTTATAGGGATAATTTTGGGAAAAATAAAGTATTTCCATAAACTATACATCCAGGGCTTTCCAACGAGCCATCACGGGCCTCGTTTGAACATCGGGAGGTCCCTCAAAAGTGGTCCACAAGACAGGGAAGTTTCTGCTGCTACGTTCCTGTAGCATTTTGGAAAAAAGGCAGTTTTTTGAAGATGCTCATCCAAATGTGCGTTAAGCCTTCTTTAGCTCTTGTCAGTCATGTAAATTCAATTCTATTTCCTTTTTTAGCATTTTATAGATATTTTTGAAGATATTTTGTGCCTTGGGATTTACAAATCCTCAAGGACAAAATCAGATATTTGCAATAGGACAATGGCCTTCTAGATGGTCTTGGATAGTTTATTTCTCTTTGGCCTATATATTCCAAGATATTTCATTGTAACATGAGGCTGAAATTGATGTTATAGAGCAATACATGGTTATACAAGCTTGCAAGAAATACTTTGTCTCATGATGTGGATGATTTCTTGTTTTTCTTTGAAGGTGGAAGAGCATTGTTTGTTGGATTCCTTGGCTTGGTAAATGGTATAGTGTTCCTTATCTGTATGTTTTCCTTAGTTTATCATACATGTTTCCATGTTTCTTACTTGACGTAGGTCAGTAAAGAATAGATTTGAGACATGCCCATGGAAGCACCTCAAGTTTCCTGATTTCATTACAGCTTCTATGTTTTTCTTCTTTCTTAGTTATGTCAAAGAATTCTTAACTTCTCTTTGATACTCTAAGAACATGTTATCAATTTCATTAATGGGTATTATGTATGCTATCTAGTATGATTCAAGGTATGCCCTGCTTAGTCATAGATATCCAAAAAACCCATCATTGAAACCTCTCTCTGAATTTTTGATTGTCCTAGTTGAACCAAAGAGGTCTTGTTTCAATCTTACCCTTTGCCTATGCTCTGCAACCTTAGGTCAAAGTTCCCGATAGCTCAAAACGTGATGTCTAGGAGTTCCCTCTTCATGGATTGAGTTTTTTGTTTTCCCCAAATTCTAAAGGCGATTTTCCCAAAGTTAGAGGGTCTTATACTTCTATGTATCGCCTGATGTTTAGGAGTCATTATTGGTCCTCCTTTACAATTTTATTCATAAGTATGAAAAACAAAACAAAATTGAATATTCCTATTAGCTTGGGTTAATTAGGAATATTAAATTCTAATCAACCTTTGACTGAAATCTACAAAAGTATTCACCCTTGCATGGATCAAGTGGCTGAACCACCAAACATTAGCTTCACTCTCCAAGTGCAGCGCTGCAACTTCTACTGCCTCCCTCTCTACTACTGGATGTAGTAGGAAGAATGCCTCAAGCTTCCTTTCCCAAGCCCTTGCTATAGATGACCCATCAAATGTAGATAATATGAATCTATTGCCTTTGATTTCCCTTTTGCTGCAGAGCCTCCTCTCCTCCTTCAACTGAATGAACTGTGGGAGAGCTAGAGTCTCCTTAAGGGCATTAGGTTGAGATTTGTACTCAACAAGGTATTTACTTAGAATCTGATGATCAAATTATCTTCCATGCTTGTCTTCTTCTTCTTTATGAGAATAGGAGGTGCATGGACCTTCCTCTACTATTTTCTCATCCTCCTTGGGGAGGTTCTTCATAGATCTGAAGAATGATGAGACAAAACTCATCCTCTCCAACATTCTGATCTTCTTCTATCTTCTTTGGATGAAACTCATAGGCTGAGCCAAGATGATGCTTTGATACCACTGTAGTATCCCAAAATAGGGAACTTCTACAACAATAAGAACACCTTAAGATGTTCCAAAGTTGGATATGCAACAATGTAAAAACACATATTGGAGTAGCAGCGTTATATCAATACATAAATCATGAGAAGATCCAAATAGCCATGAAATTAATCTTATAGCAGCAAATGTATACAAATCCTTGAGGTAATGATCACTTAAGCTAGGAAATGCAAGCCTCAATAAAACATGTACAAGAAAATGAAGAACACTGCTACATATAGAAAGCCCAAGGCTATGAATACGCAGTTTATAGGAGGAAATGCTATAGAAATAGTGTCAATACAAAGATATGGAAATGTATAGCTCAAATAAGTGGGGGAGAAAATCTCTAAACCACTGGAAACAATCTCAAGACAATCCTAGAAAGATTTCCTGAAATATACAAAATGGAAAAAATTGTCGTAGTAGCAGGGCTGAGTAGCAGCTGCAACTCAAGAACTAGATGGAGATGGTTGTAGATGATGCACAAGCTGAATAGACCTCCTCCAATGGATCTTCCAAGTGAAAGTTTGATCCTAAAATTGAAGATCTGACCCTCCAAATAATATTGCAAACCCTCGCTGCATATACACATTGAAAATAATGTAGTCTAAGAGAGGGACTACGTTGTAGATCATGGAAATGGTTGGCCTAGTGCCAAAGATGGTGAAATATGTACAGAGATATTCCTAGCTAATCCTCAAAAGGAAATAAGGCTTCCTCCTCTGAAAAATAAGCATAGGAAGTGGTGTTCAGTAACCTCCACTGCAACACCTTGCAACACAACGTTTCCTGCTACAGGTGTTGTAGCTGAAGGAGGATGCTTGGCCTCAAACCTGAATGTGGATAAATGAAGAGCAAGATCCTACAAGAGGCCTCTCTTGAAAGGAGAAGGGATTCCTAAACAATAATGCCTTGTTCTAAGCAGCACTACAACTCTGCTAAACAGCAGGAGAATGCACAAAGTCTAAATAGACAATGAAATCAATAATCCATAACATGAATAACAATGGTTGATTTTCCCTCCTTTTAAACAAGTGAAAGCCCTCTCACCATGGATCCCACTCATTAGGGTTCCTCCACCAAGGAATCTTCCTCTCATTCATACTGCGCTGCCTCCACAAGTGTTCTCCACCTCCTATCCCAACACTATTGACTTGGTCAAACTTGACCTTGTCCACATGAAAATGCCCTCTTTCACACATGAGGGTGTGAAATCCAGCTCCTATGATGATCCCTTTTCATATTATGAGGGATTTTATTCATATTTTATTTTTCATGGGTCTCCTTACCCAATTATTCAACTCCTAAGTGAAATCAGCAAAATCTAATATTCCAATTTGTTGTATGCAAATTTTGCAATATTACACAATTTATAGATGAGTTGAAGGTATTTTTAAAATCAATGACTTTATATTAATAGGAAATACATTTTCCCAAGCTCAAAGGTCTCAAATGGACGCATGGATTCAAAGTTTGACCCATATGCACCCTTCTAGAAGGCATTGGCCAAGTGGAGATTCTGGAACAATGACAATTTCGCTCCCAATTGACTAACGCACCCTTGAGTGTCGGGAAGTGTTTTGTAGAGCACCCTTGAATGGATTTGCCTGCATATGCAATGCACTTATCCCCTTAAGAGACTGCATTGGTGAGCTCATAGGTTATATAACATGTACTTCAAATATTGGAAACCTTGCAATGCAAGTCATGGACGATTTGTTCTTGTTCTTTGTCTTAGGGCATGTAGCAACTGAAATGATAGGGAATGATAGAACCTATTCATTGGCTCTGGGGATGATGTCAAGTTTAACCAGGACATTAGGAATTGTGCTCAAATTGACCTATAACAAGAAAAACCAAGAAAATTCAAAACACATTGGTTGGGGCCATATATTATAAAGCATATTATTAATGGCGGCATATTTCAATTGGTGAAGTTGAATGGAGAATTGATTAAGGGAAGGGTAACTAGAATTAGGTTGAAATTGTACAGGGATGACCCTGCCCCTATAAATTCACACTGAAGAAGAAAAAGGAGGAAAGTCTTAGTGCCACCTGTAGTTGAAACTGGACATTGAACTATAAAATGCTATGGAAAAAGGGCTTCGACAAAGGAAGTGCTTCGATGAAATCTGGATTATGTTAGAGGATTTTTGATGTAAGAAGGGTTGCTCACCATAGTATTGAGTGTGTCGAAGTTCTATAGAATAATATGACCATTAAAAGGGAAACTTGATGTTGGAGGAGTGGAAAATTGCAGTTATAGAGATAGGATGGAAACGATATATGAAGAGATGTACAGTTAATGAACCAGATTCGAAAAATATCTGAGATTATGATGGGGTTATAAGATTAGGAGCGCTATAAAAAGGTGCATCCTGGCAAGATTTTGGCACTTTGATGTCTGAGAGCTCAAAAATCGCCAAGTATTGATAAATTGGAGAAGTTGTGAGACTGTATCAAAACTGAAGAATTCATCCACATTTTTTAAAAGAAAGGTCTAGCAGGACTTGCAAAACACACCACCACCTACTGCACCTGCAACATCACAATCAACTACAACATCACCTCTCTCACACTGAACATCACCAAGAATGAAGCAGAAGAAAGAAGAAAGAACAAGGAAGAAGAAAGATAAGAAGCCTGTAAATCCACAATAAGAACCCCAAACTATCGAAGATAGAAAAGAGGAAGAAAAGCATATGGAGACAGCGGGAAAAAAAATTCATCGCCACTACAACCATAATTTCTAGCTATGAAACTAGATGCTAAACCCATGATGGACTCCAAACTTGCGTAGCATGGTAGATTCACACCATTGCTTCCAGAGAAAGTACCATTTGAGGGAGAGATTCTAGGAAGAATCCCACAGATGAAGCTTTCAGATTCATACTTCAATTATCAAACCAAGTATCCATAATTCACACCAAGTAAATACCTCAAGTCGGTCCACTATCCGGAGTCTGAGTGGAGTGATAATCTTGGAGCCACTTAAATGGGAAATATGGTTGGAATGGTCTGGATTCCTCAACATGTTCTATGTGTCACACTTTGGAAAAAAAAAGTGTAATCAACACTGCCTATGTAAGACAATTGCTCGTGTTGTTACATAATGGATACCTCTGGCTTGAGAAGAGGATCCCTATTGATGAAATGCTAATAGAAAGAATTACTAGATTTGGGGAAAAGACATTGTGCATAGTATTATTGGAAGAGACCTTGCGGATTTGGAATTCACTGTAGGAAGATCCAAATGTCCAAAATATATAGGAAGATATGCAAAAAAATTAGAAGCAGCTGGAGGAAATTGAGACAACATCGAAGAAATTTCTAGTTTCATAGAAGCTTGCAAGTATTAGTGAAGGAAAGGCACATGAAAATAAGATCGAAGAACTCAGGAAGGAGGAGAAAAATTTGATGGAGAGAACTTAACCATGGAAGGATAAGGCTCTCGAGCTGTTGCAACAGGTGGATGGAAAGCTCCAGAAGCTTCGACAACAAGAAGAGGAAACATTGAAGAGGACTGCAGGACCAATCATAGAGGTAGTATTGGAAGAATTCTTCAGTCAGGAGAAGCAGGTTGCAGAGGTGTTGCAGAAATTAAACAATGTATACAATAATATATCAGCAAAGATCAAAGGGAAAAGCAGCTAAGTGACTTGGGATGAGTCACATGTGAGTGTTGGGGGCCTATTGGGTGCATCCCAACTTCGCCTCAATTTTGGCTAAGTCTACACATTTTGACAAGCAGAGAGCGATATATACCGCCCAAAAAAAAAAATTTATATACCACGCGGTATGTTAGGGGCTTCGAGGTGGGTCCAAGCCCCACTTTTTTGTAATGGGTTTAGGTTTTATTTTTCTTAACGCATGGTATTTGGAGGATGGTATTGTGTCGATGTAATTCTATATAAATTGATGTAATGATATGTTATAAGTAATAAAATATTGATTGTAAGTTCTATGGTTAAGGGCTAGTCTTGTATCCATCTTTTGTAGCGAAGGAAAGGCTTCGCAGCTGAGTGCGTAGAGACATTGGAAGAGTCTACATCTTAGTGCACAGAACACCTGCACCTATGTGCGAAGGTCGAAGAACTGATTATACCTGAAGATCCATCATAATAAAGAAGATGAATTTTTGCAAAGATAATTTGTGTGCTGATGTGTTTCTTATATATTTGCTTAATATCAGTTGCTGTGAAGTAGTTGTTATAGTTTTACATTACAACAGTGCAATTTCTAATGTTGTATCATATGTTATGTTGAATGCGTCAAAGTAAATGTATGATTTTATAAATTGTATTTAGTTTATGTATGTTAAAATATAATATCAACACAGTAGAGTAACCACATCGCGCAGTCCCTCAAGGCTGCAAAAACTTGGTTTTGCAAGCACCCATATTCACCTCGAGTGAGACTATGATCTTCTTGTAGGTCATTACTGAAAGGGCTGGTGATCAATGGTTTTTTTGGTGCACAACATAGCTCGAACTTGGGTCAAGCCTAAACCATCTAACAAAGAAGGATTGAAACACTCCAGAGGAGGATTAGGAATTGTACTTAAATCTAATTGAACTTGAAAGAACAATGAATAAACATCATTTTTATTAGTATAGTTTTCAAATATAGACATACAGATATGACACTCAGATTGACCATGATATTCCAAAGATTCAATAACCCGAAAAATTACCAATGAGCACCATCATTAGGCATATTCCATGGGGTTAATTGTCACCTTTTCAACCTACTTATTCTCTCTTTCTTGCATTTAATTTCATTTTGTCATGTTTTTCTTAGTGAGAATGGTGTATTAAGGTTTGTCATGAATCAAGGCCTAATGTGGATTAAATGTAGGAAAATCAGGGGAATATGACATTTTTGATGAAGATTGCACAATCAAGGCTCGAATTAAACAGCAAGGAGTGACTGTAGAAGGGTTTTCCACAACCTTAACTCCTAAAGGTAGTCAATATCACCTCGATATTCTCCTCCAATAGCTCAAAATCAGAGGTAGCCAAGCAAGTGAATGATCAAAGGGAGCCAATCTCCACTTCTCTCGAGTTCCAAGGGAACCAATACCTGTTTTTTAGGGAGTTGTTGGTAGCTACCCTTTAGGATAAATAGGCCATATCAAGAGCTCACTAGGATTCGATTTTTGGATGTAGCTAGAGCACTCTTAGATTTTGTATTAGAACTTTTCAACTTTCATATGTTATGTACAAAACAGGTTATGAAATAAAATGAGCATTTGATTTAGTCTCCACTGATTTAGTTTCAAGGAGTTGATCTTGTTGGTTAGGATCCAATCCATTGGCCTTATTATTCTTCTATACTTGTGTTTTCTCTTATGTTGGAGTAGTTAATCTCTTTCATTTAATGTTCAATGGCATATAAAATCTCAAAACTGTGTGCTAAGCCTCCCTCTCTCACCTCTTCCATTGGAGCTTCAGTAAGAAGGTCCTCACCACAGGCCAAAATGTCATTTAGTTTATGATTTATTGGAAAAGTTATATAGTTTACTTTTCTTATCATAAACGTGTTGTAGATGCATAGGTAGATGCAGAGGTTTATTTAAATTCAACTCATCGTTTCCACCATTGTTATGATAAATTTGTCAATGATAAATGCATGAATAGGTAGTGTGATTTCAAATTTGAATAGAGCAGCATAGGAGCACTCCTTTAGCACCATCAGCTTCAATTTTCACCCCTCATCAACCACCTTCCATCCATGTCACATTCAACCATTTTTTTGGAAATCACCACCACATCACTGAGACCACCTTGGAGGTGCAAGACATGATTTATGAATCATTATGAGCTTCGCTAAGAGGTTGGATACCCTTCATCCATCTATATATACCTTCATCCCACCTCTTCTAACCTTTTCCTCACTGTTTCTAGCCTCAAAATCCACTCATTTTATTTACTGTAGCTTTTCAGGACATCCTCTAGCACTACAAGAAATCTTGTATTGGCTTCTTGTAGCAGTTCCAACCACTCTCTCCTTCAGCCCAAAACAACGCTTTCACCTCATCTAATCCTAGCCAAGCCACCAACAGACCTTTGGCCCTAAAACTTTGGGCCAGGAACCCTCTTAGACCACCTCATCACCTCCCTCTTTTGCTGCAAAACAAATTCATTTAAAAGTGTGATTAGATCATTTCTATATGAATCACTAAACATGATAGTTAAGCATAAGATATATAGGATTCAATTAGTTATTTGGTTCAATGTGTGTGCTCTAGATTTGTTTCCATTTATGTAATTCAATTCAGCAATTTAGATTATGAATGCCACTTACTGTAATTTCCTTTAGTGCATTAGCTTAAGTGTGAACTTCTCTTTCTTGCAGATAGCTAAATGAATCAATGTGATATACGATAGTTCCTTTCCCTATTAATAGAGTAATGGTCATGATTTATTTATAGCCTTAGATTACATTTAGAAGTGTGAAATGTTTCCTTTCCTATAAGTAACCCTGGAAGCATCACTTAATTGTAGAACTTAGAAGAGGATGACATGAGCTATGCATATAACATTGTCACTTCCAAGTTTTTACGAACCTTACGTTGATAAAGTAAAGTTTAGTAGCATGTGGGAGTTGCAACACTCTTGGTGCAATACGAGGGCTCACCACTTTTTGTCATCCTTGTTGGGGAGGTTTCTAAGTAGATGTTTGATTATTCTTTAAGCATTATTTTCTTCATTTATTTTACGTTTAGTTCCAAAATATTGAAAAATACAAAAATATTTTTACTTTCATGCCTCCTAGGAATATGTATAACTAAGGAAAATTCTTACCAAAATTGCTCAAATCCCCACACAGTCACTCTTCACTCTTCTTCAGTGACTGTGATTTTGAACACACCATAGATGAACCACTTGAAAACTTTGAAGAACCTATTGGAGAAGAAGAGGAACTTGGTTCGCCTGAGGAACATCATTCACAGTTCAAGCCATGGATGAAACTAGGACCCAGAGAGTGTTTCCCATTAGACAAACAAATGGAGAAACTAGAATGAAGCACACAAGTCCCTCATCCCTTATACATTTCCATGGTATTAATTGTGAGGATCCTGACACCTTCATGTTTGAGTTTTCTGTTGTCTGCAGGACTTGTGACTATCCCTCATATGACCAAAAGCTAAAAAAATTTCCATCCACCCTCAAGGATGCACCCTTGCATTGGCTCATGGGTTTTCCTAGGAACAAAATCACTACCTTGGAACAGATGCAAGAGTCCTTCAACAATAAATATAGATACTACTGAATATCCAAATAAAACAAAGAGGATATATTTAGGATGACTCTAGGACCTGATGAATCCCTGGAGGATTATGAAGAAAGATTCCAACTGAACTATAAAATATCCAACTACACCCTTGATCCTGGATCACTCAAACTAGTACTTCTCCGAGGGATCAGGGAAGAGGTGATAGAAATCCTTAACATGTTTTCTAGAGGAGACATGTACCAACTACCGAATGAGGACATCAAAATTGTCTCTAGAAACCAGTCTAGGGAAGCTAGGAAGAAGGGTAGAGCTAGTGAAAGCATGACCAACACCCCTTCCTCTTCCACCTCCATCGAGCATGATATTGGAAATATGTTGGAGGACTTAAAAAGTGAGATGTTGCATACCTTTTCTTTGAAAATGGACACAATTAAGATCAAGAGGAAGCAAGAGGAAGAAGATAGGACCTTAGCTATATTTTTCCCTATATGTACCAGAAAACACCCTCGAAATGAATGTACACTAAATTCCATAGAGGCTTTCTTGGTGTGTGAAGAGAATCATGCCACAGATAAGTGTCCCTCCTTACCTAGTCTCAAATTTGTATATCAAGGAGGGGAATGAGGACCAGAGAAACTCTATTTTATAAATCAGAGAAGCCCTCAATGGCCTCGGTCATATCAACATGGCATGCAAGGTGCACCTTATTCCTACTATCATACAAACTAGAATGAACCTATGTATTATTGGTACACATCCACTCCTCCATCATAGACTACACCTCCTACCTTTCTCCACGCCCCTCCATATCACCCTTATCCTGTGAACCAACCATTCCAGCAGTATTTTCCTCAACCACCTCAATGGAGAAACCCTTCGCAAGGGTGGAGGCCCCAACACAACCAACCACCTACTTTACTACCTCCACCCCAACCTCGACCTCATCTCACTAACTCTTCCCCACCTAAGTTACCTTAGATGTCTGGCTAGCCCAATCCAAACCTGAACAACAATCAGGCAAAACACATTTACAATGGGGAAACATCCTATCCAACTTATGTTGTGGAGATACATGAGATTAACCTCAGTTCTGGAAGATTACTCTCAGACAATCATCCTCCATCTACACTTGTAGAGGTTTATGAGGAAAAAGATGAGAGAAATAGTCAGATCAATCAACCTCATTTTTTTGAGTGCCTGATGCACCCTAGTCAGCACACCTTAGAAGAGACTCAAATTTTGGGAGAACTGAAAAATCAATGTGTGAAAATACCCCTTTTCTAGGCCATTAAGGATGTCCCTATTTAAAATATGCTCATAAAAGAAAAATACTTTAAGAATCCTCGAAGGAATAAGAAATACACCCCCACCATCAATGTTGTGGGACAGTTGTCCTACTTAATGTTGGGAAGGGTGATCTTCCTAAAGTACCTAGATCCCAGAATTTTAGTAGTAGATGTACACATTGATGGTGTCATAGTCCCCCACACTCTGATTGATCTTTGGGATTCCATCAACGCGATGACCAAGGAAACTATGCTTAAGCTCAACCTCCAAGGAACCTTGAGAAAGACCACCATTGTTCTGCAACTTGCAGAAATATCAACAGTAGCTCCGGAAGGAATTGTTGAGGATGTTATGGTCTCGATCGAATCCTGGGAGTACCCAATATATTTCCTAGTCCTCCAGCCAAAAAACAAGTTGGATGGATATCCTCTCATTTTAGGAATACCTTGGTTGTCTACTCTCGATTCTTATATTAGTTGCAGGGCCAGAAACATGACTATAAATAATGGTCCCTTGTCCAAATAGTTGGTATTATATCTTCTTGCACAACATTTCATTGACCATGACCTACCCTTGTGGTTGGAGCATGAAAAAAAAAAATATTAAGTGTACAGTACCACACCCTATCCGATTTTTACCATAAATATCATTCTGATAGGGGGCCAACCTGATGAGGATTATCTCACTGACCACATCATTGAAAGCCAACCCCCCACTATCATTCCAATTGATGACCTAGTGAGAGTATCTAAAAGCCACCCTTGGATTGAAAAACACTCAGTTGATTCAACCTCTACGGCCACCCAAGTTGTGGAATTTGGCCCACTTAAATCCCTGAATATTAACTCATCCCTCTCAGCCAAAGAATAAGAGAGACTATGCCAGATCTTGAAGGAAAACCTTGATGCGTTTTCTTGGGACTACAAGGACATGAAATGGGTGCATCCCTCAATTTTCACACATCATATTTATATTAAATAAGGATGAAAGCATATGCTCTAGCCCCAAAGGAGGAGGAAACTAGCCCTAAAGGACATAGTGAAGGATGAACTGCAAAATTTTTGGATGGATGTTTCATATACCCCATATCATACAGTGAGTGTGTGTCTCCTCTTGTTCTAGTCCCAAAGAAAAATAGAAAGTGAAGAATCTTTGTTAACTGTCGAGAACTAAACAAAGCCACTAATAAGGACCATTTCTGCTTGCCCTTCATAGATAATGTCCTATATGCTCTTGGAGGGAAGATTTTTTTCACTTTCAATGATGGGTTCAGTGGCTATAACCATATCCAAATTAGCCCTGAGGACCAGGACAAGACCATTTTCACATGTCCCTAGGGCATTTCGTTTATAGAGACCTTCCCTTTGGGTTGTGCAATGCCATTGCTACTTTCCAGAGAGAAGTCTTGAGAATTTTTCTAAACTATTCCATGACTCGATAAAAACATATAAGGAAGATTTCAAAACTTATGGGTATGATTTCCAGGAGGCTCTCTCCAATCTAGGAAAGGTGTTAATAAAGTGCATTGAAATTCATCTCTCCCTAAGTCTTGAAAAGTGTGAGTTTTAAAAAGGGAAGGGATATTCCTATGCCACTAAATATCACAAGCACGAATATAGGTAGACCAAAAAAAATCACCATCATAAAAAGGGTGCCTATTCCTCAGAAGTAGCAAGATGTCAAATTTTTCCTAGGGTTGGTTGGCTACTATAGGAGGTTCATTAAGGACTTTATAAAATTGGCTTCGCCATTATTTGGATTTTTGGCCAAATATTATGAGTTTTTCTGGTCTATTATTTTTCAGGAGGTTTTTTATTTCATTAATGAAAAGCTAACCAATGCCCCTACTCTTCAATGTCCCAATCAGACTCTTCCCTTCCACATATTGTAACATTATTTGTTTTTAATAAGTTAGCATGGTAGTTATAAAAATAAAAAATAAAATTCTAAGTTGAAACATGCATGGAAAAGAAAAATTTTAAAAATATTAGGAAAATTATATTTTATTACATCCATGTCATAAAAAATGATAGAGTAGTTTTCTCTAAATAAAGAGGGCAAAAGAAAAAAAAAATTAGGGAAGCATGAAATAAAAATATGCTAATGCTTTAGTGTTTAAAATAATAAATGGATGCCTAATTAAATGTGCCAGATTCTCAAAAATGTAAATTTTTAATTTATGTATGTTAAAACGTTTGAAAAGGGGTTTAATGTTCATTTATTAAATTGATATATAAGTGCATATGGATTTTATTATAAGATCACTAACGACAAAATAGTCAAATCACTTGAGATAAAGTGCTTCCATTTTTCAATGACAAATCTTGAGCTCTCCTCATATCTATGACAGAGATCAACTTCGCAACCCCCCCGACAGTTTCTTGTTAACGCGAGGGGGGGTTTCGAAGTCTAGTATTCATAGTCACCCATTTCCACGACATGGTAGCAGTGTATCACTTCACACCCCCTCCGCCTAAAACCGGAAACCAAGAGGCCCCCCTACAAAATCCACCTTCGGTTTTCATCGCTAACAAGAATTTTTCCCGCGCCAAACACGTTGGTCCACCAGTCAATCATATCCCTCCACATCACTTTTCCGGTACTCCCCAAGGATCCAATTATACCGGTTAATCATCCCGTTGGCCAATAAATCTACTGCTGGACCATTAATTGCACCGTTATGCAATTAAACCTCATTAGACTATTAGCCAAGACTGTTAAACCCAAAGTGTAGCTTATAAAATTACCGACAGACTCCCTTTCTTTACTTTACCTCCTCGTTCAAATTTCTTTCATCCTTCATTTCATTTCACAACGAATTGTCATTTCTGCAATCACCCTTCATATTCATGAAACTCTGTCATCATTTTTGTAAACCGAGCTTCAAATTCCTGTACTAGACTATACCATTCAAGCATGGCACCCAAGGCCAAAAAAAATAAAAAAATGACTCCTAATGGTAAAGGTAAGAAAAGAGTGACAGAAGAAATTCAAAATGTCGACAATGTTGCAGAAGACATCCCTGCAACTCCACAAATTAATCTCCACCTCATACCCCTAAATGACACCTATTTCAAAATCATAGGCTGCCACTATGAATTTGATTTCTATCAGCTACATTTGTGGCTAAAACAGAAGCATGTGGATAACCAAGACACTATCAGGTTCTAGGAATCTATTTTTCCTTTGTTTACCTTCCCTCAAACTCACCCATTTCCATATCTAATTGTCTGATGTCAGAAGCAATATGACCCTATAGCCAGGTTAGTGGTCACTTAGAATGGAAACATTCTGATCACCATATCCCTTGAAACCATTAACCAAATTATTTTCATCCATTCATCTGATTCCTTGTCCTATTTCTCTCCTGCTACCTTCATGGATCTTTATCATAAATTATCTTTCCCTCAGAGAGCTCAGATATTTGACATTTTCCTACCCGAGGATGCACAATTACCAAAGAGAAATCCCTCATATGAATCCTCCATCTTTCCTATAGCTTCCAAACACTGCATATCCCTTATTTCTTACATGTTAGGATACCCAAACAATGAAACCGTTGATGAACCCATCATGGGTTTCTCACTTATCTTCAACCTTGGAAAATCACTATTTTTTGCGTATAATTACAACCATTTATTGGTTGATATTATACATGAACAATTCATGAAATTCACCACACAAGGTGCATTTAATTATTCTTATGTGATTATTCATATGATTATATTTCATTTTCCATATTTGTTGCCTATCCACTTCAATAAGCAGGATGCGTGGGGAGTGAATCAATTAGTGATTCACTAGAAACAATTGGTCAGAGCTTCATCAACAACCACTTATTTCTCAGAATTCATAGACTCATTCATTCACCTAGTAAGGCAGTTCCTTACCATTCAATGAGAGCCTAGAATTGGAGAAGATATTACAAGGATTCTACACCTAAGTGAACAAGCAATGATAGGTGATTGGTACCTATATAAAAATTACATAGAGATCAGGGTGTATGGCTGCGAAATTTCACCATACAAGCTTCCAAGATATGTGCCTACGAGAATTTTCTCCTTAGAGTACATAAGAAAATGTTAAATATGGATGAACTACATTTTGTTTTGGGAAATACGAAAGCCCAGTTTAAAGTCAATGCCAACATTGGATCCTTCATCTGCAATACCAAAGCAGTTGGTGTTGATGCAGATGCATTATTAAAAAATACGTGTTTTCAATCAAGTTTTACTTGGTCATATTATCCCCATGACATTATTTCTGCTCCAAGGGTTGAGATCAAGACAACTTCTTACAGTCATAGCTCCAGAGTATAAATAGAGAAATACATGAACTAGGATGAATGGGTAGAAGATACTCTTCATGAAGCAGATGAAGAAGTCATCTCCACTTTAAATGTACAAATAGCAGTGCTTGACAGTAAACAATAGAAAATAATCAGAGAACAAACTCCACATTCCAAAGAAATCATGAAAGGCTTTATTTTACATCACAAGAATTCAAAGCTCACTTCCTCCTTGCCTTCAGAAGAAAAACAACTAGAGATCATATTTTTGGGAGATACTGAAGTCTGCAAATACACTAATGTTCCTCAGAATCCTCCTTCAACATCACCTGTAAGAGAGCCACAAGAAATCATCTATCATTTAGATGCGAACTCTACTAAACAAAAAAATATTTTCTCTATATTTCTAGACATCAAGCACAAGAATGAAGCACTGAAATTAGATGTTTAAAGCCAATTCTGGAAAAAAACATCTACATCACAACGCAGGCTTCTCACTGCATTTGATAGTGAGAAAGGAAGGATGAAGATGACCTTTATGCAAGCAACAATGCCATTTCCAAAGACTCATGATGAGTATAAGAGGATTGTCTTCTCGTTGGATACAAAACAAATTCACCCAATTGACCAAATGGACATGCACAGGTAGTCAGGGGAGGTTCTATTTTCAGCAATGACTACAAAAGCCATGTCTCTTTCCAAATTAAAAGAAGCACTGTCAAATATGCAACCTTAGTTGAAGATTGAGAAATTGTCTTCATTGGATAAAGACAACAGGATGAAGTCATTGGAAGACCTTGTACTAAAAGTTGGATATGGTCCAAAAGACCGCAAGGTAGCTGAGGAAATGATTAAGAATAAAAATACATACATTGTTTCTCTGCGAAAACAAATCAAGCTACCCTCAACTGAATATCCATAGACTAAAGAGATGGCAGAAAATGAACGTGAAAAGGAAGAAATGCTTGAGTTAATCATTGATCAAAATCTGAAAATTAGAAATATGGAAGAACAAATTGAAGAATTACTGCTGAAAGAGAAATCAACACTCCAAGTGAATATTGATCCTACTTTAGAAACTCAAAAATATTCTGCAGGTACAGAACCTTCAGCGGCCTTGACTATAACTGATGCAACACAATTGACATAAGATTTGATTATTCAGAAGCAAGCACATGAGAAATTATAACAAAAGTTTCAACTTCTTGAGTCATAAGAGATGAAAAATGATACTTTTTATATATATTAAATGTAGATGACTCATCAGTTGGAACTTAAAATCAAAGAACTGGAAAGTGAATCTATAATGGCAGAACTCTAGGAGAAGCCAAGAAGAGTATCTGAGAAGACATCAACAATTCCATTACTAAAATATGACCATCTATGCAGATCATCTTCAAACAGCAGAATCTCATTGAAAAATGCAGAACAAAAATTGAAGAGCAGAAGGATCAACTCAGAAAGAAACCAAGTGAATCTTCTGACATGATCAAGGTTATTAAGTCAAAGAATAGAGAGGAGTTGGAAGAAATCAATATATCAGACAATGCTGCCACCATTTTGGATATAAATAAGGTTTTGCAGAAAAGAAACTTGATCAACCAGTTGTAGACCAAGTGTGAAGATTTAAATATTATTGTTCAATGGTTTCATACTAAATTTAATATTTTAAATCTGAAAGGACTGTCAGGCTTGGTAGGATTAGATGATAAGTTGGTCAAGCTAGAATATTATTCCACAAAGTTGTATACAATTGAAATATAGAAATCAAAGTTTGCAGGTATCAAAGGTCACATTACAGGGAGATATTTTCTTGAAGCTATGCAGTTTGATTTGATCATTCAACCTCAAATCAAACACTTATTCATTCAAAGACCAACTTTTTACAGATTTACTGAAGTAGATGAAATCTCCAGCAAAATGGTGAATGTAGAAATCCCAATTGAAGATCAATGGGATAAGTTTTGTGAAACCATTGAGTAAAAGATTAATTTTATAACATGCTAGCACATTAGGTTTTTGAAGGGCCAAGTCAGCAACAAATTCCAACAAAAAACGCCAAGTCAACAATAGATTTCACCAAAAGGCATTGAATCATCAAAAAATTCCAGAAAAATAGAGACACCCATCTATCGATCTCCTTCTTTTATTCTTCTTATCCTATTATTGTAAATCAGTTAAGATATTTCTAAAGTTTTGTTAATTAGTATAAATAACTCTCACTTACAGTTATTAAGGGTTCCAACCTTGGATGAGAAATTTTTTGTAAACATAAATTGTGCAAGTCTTTTTTATCATCAATAATACAAGAAGGATTCTGAAGTTACCTCTTACAGCTTTGTCTTCTCTGTGAGTTTTTCCAGTTTTCATCCATTTTGTTTCTTCATATATTTAATTTTTATCAAAATAACTAGGTGAGTTTGACAGTGTTTTAGCAATCTTATATTACCTCCTGAAGTTATTATTATTATAAAGAATGATTTACTTGACAAACTATTGATGTAAGTCCCTTTTATTTATAAATTGTCAGCATCTTGATAATGTTAGATATATTTTGTTGAACTTTTAGACATTTTTTAAAGGTTTTCCAACTTATGGTTTATTGAAGAATTCAATCTGAATATTTAAAAATCATATTCTGTTACATAAGTCCACTTAATCGAATTATAAAATCTTAATCACTATGTGAGTTAAACAAGCATCCCTTACTTATAATCACTAATATTATCTACAAGATTTAAATCTATAACAATTTGCTAAAATTTATCTTATGCATTGGTCCTTCAATGTTACAGAACACAAACAAAACATTATAGATACTTTGGCATGATTATTGATCACAATCATCTCAAAGGACAACATCAATTTGGCGTCGTTTTCGGGGAACAAATTGGATTTATTGACAATGATAAAACTCTATTCCTTTAAGGTGACTAAAGGTTTAGTAAGGTAAAATATTTCTCACCTGGCGATTCCATTGTGACCAAAATGGCTCCTTCAAAGCACACCAGATCTTGATCTGAACCTGAGATTATTGAACCCTTATTAGATCTAGAGAGATCGGTGAGAAGAGATTCTTCTAGGAGAAGGAATAAAACCCTTATTCTTCTATTCCTCGAATATCAATATGATTCTGATCCTATCAGATCTAGACTCATCCCAACAACATCGTATCCAAAGGCATTACCTAATAATAGTGCATGAACTAGTGTCTAAAGGAGTGGATTTTCAATCAGCCTTGTTAGTTCATTCTTTATAATCCTATAAAATACCTCATGAACCTTTTGAATCTCCTATATCAAAGAAAGATTTGGATCTAAACTTGCATGGATTCAAACCTACTGATTTCATTTCCCCTGTCACACACTTTAGACCCTGAACTTGACATCAACTAGAGGATCTCTATTCTATTTATTACAATCCTTTATTAGAACTTGGAGAATGAGAATAAGAAGAAGTTAAAAAACTGGTTATTAGAACTCCTTTAAGGTCCTGAAGGGTTTCTGGTTTCCCATTTTATTCTCCTCCCCATTCTCCACCTCATTCCTCACCCCCAAATTCTCCATCTTCATCCACAAATTCTACTTCTTCCTCCTCACCTACGTCAACATCTTTAAGTATGGCTAGTTTTAGACCAATTATACAAGCAAGATATGCTCCTCTTTTACTTCCTAATATCCTAAATGATTTTTCACCGAGATATCTAAAGCACCTCCCTAGATTCAATGGATAAAATGGCTTATCAGTTGAAGACCATCTGTCAACATTTTTGGATTTCGCAGATAACATGAACAATGAATATGAAAATGTTTACATGAGAATTTTTGTACAATATCTAGAAGGGAATGTTAGGATTTGGTTCAGACAACTTCAAGAAAATTGTATTAGATCCTGGGGAGAACTAACCACCATATTTAAAAATTAATGGGGAGTAAAAAAATATCATGTACATTTCTTAACTGAATTTGAAGAACTTGTTAGACTCCTATATTTCACAATATCACCAGGCGACTGATTATTGCTTAGAATTGTCATTACTGAAAATAATGTTCCATGGATCTCATTTATTTTCAGGAAAAATGGGAAATCATGACTATCAAAAACTTCAAAAGAATCCATGTGCCTTTCAGTTCAGTAGAAGGGGACAGTGATACTGATAAGGAACACAAAGCAACAGCACCGAAAATATCATTAAGGCAAAGGAGCAGAGTGGAGCAAAATTATAATCAAAGGAATAAAAGGCAACAGAGAAGTAGTCAAGGGAGAGTCGTGAACATGCTGGACAGAGTCATGAATGTGATTATGTGAAATTATGTGCGTTTGGGTCAAGTTGTGAATGCTAAAGCGGTTCAAGTCATGAACGAATCAAGTATTCTATGAAAAAATAGAAATAAATGAATGGGCATGACCAAAGAAACAAAGTCGATAAACCACAACAGGGGAGCAGTGAGAACCGTTGGATCTGAGCATCGATCAACGATGGAGATTAAATTGCATATCGTATATCGGTGAGTTTCACATTTATAAGTTAAGAAATCACAATTTAAATTGTTTAAGTTGCAATGCGATAAGTCACAAAAAATGTGAAATGCGAAGTGTGGAAGTGATGTGGCAGTGATGCGGAAATATGCCATGGAAGATGACGTGGTAGTGACATGGCAAGGTGACGTGGCACGATGACGTGGACCTGGCACACATATCGCACATCACAAACAACATAGGATAAGTTTATTGTTTAACATTAAAGGTTGCGAAGTGCGATAAAGAGGCCCGGATGACATGTAGGTTCAAAGGAAAAAACCCAAAGGATTTCAAATCCATATGCAAAGCCTTTTCTGTGTTAAATCACATCAGAGGAGAAAAAGGAGATTACAACGTAAAATCTATGGAACATGATGGGAGATGTGCGATGCTAGGTGGGACATGATCGCAATCGAAAATTTCAAATCTTAAAAGATAAATTACAAAGATAGGTGTTAAAACCGTCGAAGTGCGATGTACAATGCGGTAGGTTTTCCACCATTTACCCGAGAGAAGGAAATCTCTTTCAATTGTTAAAAGAACAAAGGGTTTATGTTTTAAAAAACCGCCAAAACCACCAAGATTGAAGATTCATGAAAAAAAGGGGGCACGAGTAGTAAGGGTCAAGTTGGGAAAGACATTTTTACATAATTGTTATGTTATAATGGTAGAAACAAAAAAGGCATAACACTCATCATCACAATCACTAATCCAAGAAATGGCAAGCACTACACCAGATTTAATTACCAAATGCTAGTTTTCTGAAAAGTTGGCCCAGATGTCATAGCCACCATTGGTTACCTCTTTGTGACCATCACAGCCACCTCCAAGCTTATTTTTTGATCTTACGAATAGCTATCGAAGCGTTTGGATCCATGAAGAGCGGCCCAAAATTAATTCTATAGGCAGTGTTTTTTGTTATAGATTTTTTATCAGTCCTTGCATGGCCATACTTATCCATTTTCTACTAAATCTTAATCAATGAAAGGTTTGTGAGTAAGGTAGGTCAAATGAATTAGTCTTTAGATAAATACTGCATGCCTTAGCAGTATCAAGGGTTGGAAAATTGGACCTTGCTAAAACTTGCATTGTAAGAAGTATTGGAACACTGTAATTGTTTGAACTAGGCATCAATAATAAGAGACCGTTCATAGGATTCTTGAGCTATGTTAATGGTGATGTCTTTCGTATGCGTTAATTTTTTTCCTCTTTATTTTCATGTTTTGTATCAATTTATATGATTTCAAAGAAGAAAATTCAGATTAAGATTTTATGAGGGAGCACCTTAATTTTGTTTTTGTTTGTTATATTAATGTTTTCTTCTGAAGTATAGTTAAAGAATTATTAACTTCTCTTTATATATTTCTGAACAAATTAATCTATCCCATCTCATATTCAAACTGGCAGTAAGATCCAGTCTGCATAGTTAGTTTTCCCTATGAATGCCCTTGAAAAGTTGATGCACAATTCAACCTTTTATGATTCCATAGCCCAATGGATTATGTTTCACAGCTCTATCTGAATCCAAGAACATAACCAGTCAAACAAACAACCCTCATAATTTCTACAACTAGCCTAATATTAGCATTTACAATTATCAAGCTAAATCATAAAAATAGAAAGAGCCCTCTCTGAGTCTAAGAAGGCTAGGTCCTGGACTCCAAAGTGGTTTGATGTTGTCCTCTGTTGTTTATTCTTGCCAATCTTACAAATTACAGAGTGATAATAGAACTAAAAATAAATTTTAGAGAATGATTTTTTGATTTCATCAAAAGATTCAATAAGCTTTACCACAAAATGCCTGTTGATTGTAAATCCCCTGTAGCAGCAGCTAAGGTTAGATTATCAAAGGCTGTTAAGGATGAATTTGTTATCATGTTGAGAGAAAGGACATCCCGAAACTTAGAGGACATGTAAACTAATGCTATAGAGGTCAAAGAAAATAGGTCTGCATCTGCTAAGTTAAAATTTAAAGCCAAAAAAAGCCAAAATAAATTAAAAAATCAAGAAGCATCTTCTTCATCTAAATCTAAAAGTGAATATGCAAAAATTGATGAAATCACAACACTTCTTAGAAATTTATCGAATAGAATTTCAAATATTTAAACTTAACCAAGAAAAGTTCAAAAAACAATTTTTAGACCACAAACACAGGTCCAAGGTTGGTATAAAAAGGATGCTCCATTGCAAATTCTTCAGAGGTCTCATAATGACTAACAAGTACCCACACCATTGATTGATGATAAAAAACCGGATGACAATAAGTTTTCTATTACTGAAGACATTAATAATGTAGATAAAACATCCCTTCAGACTTCCATTGTCCCTACTTCCCAAATTCAAACCCCTCAAGAATACCAAGATACTTCTCAGGTTTCTAAGTATCAATAATTTTCTAAGATTCTGATTGCAGAACTGTAATATCCCCAAATTGGGACTGTCAGCAATGCATGTCTAAAAAACACATTTTTTAGAAATGGAGGCTATAGAATTCAAAATAAACTCTTGGATCCCTTAGATCTGACAATATGACATCTAAATCCAAGAGGAGATCAGAAGCAAATCATTCTAGGTGAGGTAAACAAGTCTCACACACCTAGTATAGCTGAAAATTACCCAAGAATGGAACTGCAACAATATATAAACAACACTGCTTCAGAAATAATGCAGTTTAAATGAATAGCAGTAGGAGGCCAATATGGAGGCTCAATAATTTCATTTACATCGACAAATCAGAGTTATATTGAAGCCCATGAGTTATAGAATAGAAAATAGAAGAATTATACAAAAGAAATGCTCAAAATTTAGAGGTTGCAACAATATGATATGACTGTAAAAGCTTGATACTGTTATTTTATTAGCTAAAAAGAGTTGTATATTACACTTTAGATCTAGAGCATATCTGTGTACAAAAAATATAGATCTATTTCAGATCGGTACACTATAGAGTCTCCTCTTCATATGCCCCCTAGGGTTTTCAACAAAAAGTGAAATACATGGAGTAGATCTGAGATCTAAAGCAGTAGACCTATAGAATGATTCAGAAATTCTGAAGAAAATACAACAGTATTCAGATCATATTTTAATATGACATGGATTAGATCTGTAATTCAAATATCACCACTATGAAGGGAAGATTCCCAACACTAGATATATCTCCTCCAATAGTCTGCCAAAACACCCTGCAACTTCTCACTTGCAAATAACGCACTCACGGAATATTAAATGCGTTGTAGGCTCTATAACATGGTTTTGCCTCAAGCCAAGATCTAAAACTGTGCTCCAATCATCCAATACTCTCTTACGAAGGGAAAAAAGGCTTTCCCACTGAAAAGAGGCACTAGAATGGCTTAGATCTGAATAGATATAGCCTCCACTTGCTGCAACTTACAAGGACAACCAAACCCTCAATATGATCTACATTGTAGTTGGAATATGAAGCTTGGCCAAATTCCTGATAGTGGACAAGATCAACAAGACTCCTCCAAAAGCTACTCAATGGAAGAGGTGGGATTCCCGATCGGGAACACCCTATTTCTAAACAACACTATTCTCAGCTAGACAACAAGAGAATGATATATGTCTAAACAGACAATATATTTAGAAATATAATATGTTCAAAAACCTTCTTCTGCTATCCTCCTCTTCCTTTTATAATATGAAAGTCTTGCAGAATCATAAACCATCTCAATTATTTAGCTCCTTTCACATGTGTAGCCTCCTTCTAAAATAGTATTGTGCATCTAGGAGGTTCACTGCATCTAGACAACACTGTTGATTTGGTCATGGTTGACCTAGTCAAACAGATCAATCCGTTCCACACATGAGGGTGTTTTATTAGAATAGCCTAGATTTAACCTTGTTCACATTGGGAATTGATTTATTCACTATTTTTAGGAGTTTTTATTGTCCTCCTTTACACATTTATTCATGAACAGAAAATTAAATAAAAATTTAATATTCCAATTAGCTTGAGGCTAATTGGGAATATTAGAATCCTCCCCTACAAAATGTTGTTTGTCCTCAAGAAATTGATAAGGTGAGTGCTGCAACTTCTTTCCCCCTCCATTGGTGACACAATCAAATGATAAGCTTCTCCCATGAGCTAAGTAATCACCAATCCATCCATCCATGACATGCTCCACCAAGGTTCTCATGAGATGCAAACAGCTCGTCCGATAAGGAAACAATAAATCACATGAAACAAACATGGTTTTCCCAATGCCCTCCCTAAAATATATGACATAAAATACAAGGAGTGTAGTCATCTTATAGGGCACATGCATGCCTTCCCTCCTTCCTCCATACATCCCCATAAAAATTACAAGTACATCATCAATATAGGGGATCAAAACAATGTACAAACCAACAGAAATTTGTGCACATGGAGGTGGGTCATAGTCCCACATGTGGAACCAACATAGAGCATCCCCTACCTACATCAAATAAATATGTGGTAAGTGTTTTTCCCACCACTTATTTGTTTCCCATACCATCTCGCCATAGCTGAGAGTGTGAGATATATTTGGTGCCTTAGGGATGCACCCATCATGTCGCAAAATCTCCTTCTTCCTTCCAAGGGAGTGGCCAAATTCAGAAATGTTTGTGGCCCAATATTGGCCATGAGGCTTACAAGATATAATTCTCCTCCTTGGAGTCATGGCCTACAAAAACATGGTAGAAGAATTCATGAAATCAGAATATAAAACATATGTAACAAGGGCATGTTCTTCACCGACAATCCTCCTCATATCAATGGAGTGGTGCATAGATCTATCCTCTTCCTAAAGGAGAGAAATAGAAGGCTTATTTAACTCTCTTATAGAGTCATGTTTCTGCTCCATCCCCACATGGTTCATACATCTTTGACAATGTTGATATACTTATTTTTCAAATCCCTCCCAATAGTAGCTCCTCAAGATGATGTTGTTGAGCTTCATAGAGTATCTGTGGCTAAAATAGAACTCTTCATAAGCCATTTGTAGTAACTTCTCCTTGATCTTGGAGTCTCTAGAAAATAATATCCTGCCATGGTTATAGACGAATCCATCTAGGATTGAATAGATTTCATCATGTAGCAAGTAATCTAGAATCATGCATGTGTGAAGATCCTTGGAATATTCCACCGACAGTTGGGATTTCCAATATGGATCTAATGTGCCCAACAATGACAACACTGATAATGTCTCATATGAAGTGTATGCCATGTTGTTTTTCTCCTCCTTGACATTCCCCATGTCACAGATCTATGTTGGAAAGCTAAACCTCCCATTTTTCTCCTCCTTGACATCTCCCAAGCCAAAGGTATAAGGTGGAAAGTTGTCATTCCTTCCTTGCTGCCTCTCTGGCATATGCACATGATCAATAGAAAATGGAAGTTCTTGGAAGTTAGTCTCCCATGGAAGGCTATCATCTATCTAAAACCTCCTTGGTTTTCCCAAAGTATGCATGTGTGACCACCATCTCTCATCATGTATGGAAGAGGGTTCTCCAAACAAGTTTGTCTTCTGATTCAAGGATTGCCTCCTTTGCTTCATAATGGTGTCATTATCCATTCTTGTAGCATCTTTTCTTAGCGCACTATGAGATGAGAGAATGGATAATGATGTTAAGTGAAAAATACTTTCCCTCTCCTTGTACCTTCCCCATACTCTCAGCACTGTAGTATGGTCTTCTAGTGCTCCCTTCCTCCTTGGATTTATGAAAGGAGCATCAATGCATGAAACATATTTCATCAAATATGAATCAGGTGGTCTCCCAAGTGGTATACAACAAAATAATGATGTCTTATGGCTCATTCCCATGTGAACAACAGATGGGAACGGATTATGATTTCTTCCACTACGCATTTCTATCTCTGATTTTTGTGTGGAAGTCTCATGGTAATGGGGCATCACTCTTATAGGTGTAAGAGTGCTTTTGAGTGGAGCAACTTCCCCATCTTCTTCTTCATGTAATAGAGGATCCCCTCCCATAATACCAGTGTTGTGATCCTTCATCTTCTCTTCTTCACCCACCTTCTACAATATCCCACAATCTAAGGTGCTCCCTTTAGATGTAGTTAACTCATGAATACCCATCATCTTCTTGGTGTCAAGAGTCTTGATCAAAAAGGACTGATCTGTCATAGTGTGTGTTCCCAAAAATAAATGCAATGTTAGAACACATTCCCTCCCTTGTTTTGTCTCATTGTATACCATCATAGACACATGATGCTCATCCTCTTCATGTATAAGATCCTTGGGGCCTTCTTGCAAAGATACAAGAGCCCTCTTAGTGGAAGCAATGGCTTCATCTCCATCTCCTAATAAAAATATATCTCCTCCTGCTATCATAGTGCTGGAGGAACCTTTTAGCTCTTCTTCTTTCTTCTCCTCATCCATGGAGTATGTCCCATCAATAAGAGATCCTTTCTCTTGATATCTCCTTGAAAAAGGAACACTCATGTCTTCTTTTTGAGAAGAATGTTCTTGTTGAAGTGGGGCCTTTTCCCTTGGAAAATCATGTATCAGATCTTTAACCCCTTCAACAATTTCTTGGAATGGAGTTATCTTCATGGATATTTCCTTCTCATGCAAAGGTTCTAATTTCATGGGCTTATTTTGCTTACTCAAAGAAATTTCGGATGGCATTGAATCAAATATTTTCACTAACCTCCTAGTGAAATTTGCATAAGTAGAGATGTTTACACTTTTCAATGAAAAAGATTCAAATAACCACCAGGCATAAGCCTTACCTTGGAGGTGCAACACTAATACTCTTATGGACTCTTCTTCTGAAACTTGTTGCAGCTGGAAATATGTGTCAAGATTCTTTACCCAATACTTGGCTAAGCTCTCGGTTGATCCATCAAATGTAGGTAGGAATGTCCTACCCAAAGTGGGCTTCATGCACCCTCTTCTTCTCTTGTATATGATGGATCTTATTTCTTCTTTGAGTTGAAAAAAATCTGGGAATCTTAGATGCTCTTTGAATCTTTTAGACTGAGATTCATATTCTTGGAGATAGTCACCAAGAGTCTCCTCTTTTGGTGTCCCTCCTTCTGCTTCTTCTCTTGCTAGGAATGTAGGCATGCTACAAAGTTGCAAATATGATTGTGTGGCTGAATGCTCACACACAAAGTATGAAGAACTAGGGCTTCCTTCATGTGAAAATCTCTACAAAGGATCTGCATGTCTCTCTTTCCTCATTCCCCTGATTTCATTCTTAAGCTCATGCAAAGTTTGGAACAGAGTTTTTGAGAAATATTTCCCTTTAATTCTTCCAGATAAAGGGGTTTTACCCTTTTCTCCTTTGTCTTCAGTGTAATCAATCTTCTTCTGTCTCTTATTTTCATGAAAATACATATTGGCTTCTCAATAAGCACAAGGAAGTTTGTGCCAAGATGATGCTCTGATACCACTGTAATATCCCCAAATTGGGACTGTTAGCAATGCATGTCTGAAAAATGCATTTTTCAGAAATGGATGCTACAGAATTCAAAATAAACTCTTGGATCCCTTATATATGACAATTTGACATCTAAATCCAAGAGGAGATCAGAAACAAATCAATATAGGTGAGGTAAACAAGTCTCCCACACCTAGTATAGCTGAAAATTACCCAAGAATGGGACTGCAACAATATATCAACAACACTACTTCAGAAATAATGCAATTTAACTAAAGAATAGTAGGAGGCCAATATGGAGGCTCAATAATGTCATTTACATCAGCAAATCAGAGTTATATTGAAGGCCATGAGTTATAGAACAGAAAATAGAAGACTTATACAGAAGAAATGCTAAAAAATGAGAGGCTGCAACCATATGATATAACTGTACAAGCTTGATAACGTTATTTTATTAGCTGAAAAGGGTTGTATATTACACTTCAAATCTAGAGAAGATCTGTGTACAAAAATATAGATCTATTTCAGATCAGTACACTATAGAGTCTTCTCTTCAAATTCCCCTTCGGGTTTTAAGCACAAAGTGAAATACATGGAGTAGATCTGAGATCTAAAGTAGCATATCTGCATAATGATTTAGAAATTCTGAAGCAAATAAAACAATATTCAGATCAGATATGAATATGACATGGATTATATCTGTAATCCACGAATCACCACAGTGAAGGAAATATTCCCAACACTAGAGATCTCTCTTCCATTAGTCTGCCAAAACACCCCGCAACTTCCCACTTGCAAATAACGCAGGCAAGGAAGATTAACTATGCTGTAGGATCTAGAACACGGTTTGGCCTCAAGCGAAGGTTTGAAACTGTGCTTCAATCATCCAATACTCTCTTACCAGGGGAATAGAAGGCTTTCCCTCTGAAAAAAGGCACAAGAATGGCTTAGATCTGAATAGATCTAGCCTCCACTTGTTGCAGCCTACAAGGAAAAAAAACCCTAAATGAGATCTGTGTTGTAGTTGGAATATGAAGCTTGGCCAAATTCCTGAAAGTGGACAAGATCAGAAAGAATCTTCCAAGATCTACTCGAAGGAAGAGTTGGGATTCCTGATCAGGAACACCTAGTGCTAAACAACATTATTCTCAGCTAAAAAACAAGTGAATGATCATGTCTAAATAGACAATATATTCATAAATATAATATGTTCAACAACCTTCTTCTGTTGTCATCCTCTTCCTTTTATAATATGAAAGTCTTGCAAAACCCTAAACCATCTCAATGATTTAGCTCCTTTCACATGTGTAGCCTCCTTCTAAAACTATGATGTGCATCTAGGAGGTTCACTGCATTTAGATAGTGTCGTTGATTTGGTCATGGTTGATCCATTCAAACAGCTCAATCTCTTCCACACATGAGGGTGTTTTATTAGAATAGCCCAGATTTAACCTTGTTCACATTAGGCATTGATTTATTCATTGTTTTTAGGAGTTTTTATTGTCCTCCTTTACACATTTATTCATTAACAGAAAAGTAAAGAAAAATTTAATATTCCAATTAGCTTGAGGCTAATTGGGAATATTACAATAACTCGATAGAAGATATGACTTAAGACCCAGAGTTGGTCTTGGTAGACCTCACAAAAACCCTGTAATAATTGAGCCTCAAGTAAAAAATTCCAAAACTCAAACTACTTTTGGTCAACCTCTAAATTAGTCAAGTGATTATGCTCAGATTGAAAAAACTATATTGACATCTTTTAATGTTGAGAAAGAATTAGAAAGAATTAAAATTCCAATTCCACTTTCATAACTTTCTAAAAACCAAGGGTATAGAAGTCAAGTTGTAAAATGGATCCAAAACTCTAGTTTGGATGCTGAATGAGATATTATTAATCTGCAAAATGAAATACGCAACATAGCTTTTGGTCCTAGTTCTGATATGACTAATGAATCCATACCACATTTTTATGTGACTTTAAAAGTTCATGGCTCCCTGGTATACAACTCTATGCTTGATTCTGGTGCTTCGCACAACTTAATGCCTAAACTCATCATGGAACAGCTTAATTTGGATATCACTCAAACCTATCATGACATACATACCTTTGACTCTAAGAGGGTTCAATTTTTAGGACTTATTAAAGATCTAGTGGTCACTTTACATCATATACCAATTAAAAGTGTAGTATTAGACATAGTTTTCATTGCTATTCCTCCCAAATTTGGAATTATTTTATCAAGATCATGTTGTGCAAAATTGGGAGGAAGTCTTCAAATGGACATGTCTTTTGCCACTATTCCTGTATATGGTGCAGAGAGCCTTAGGTTATATATAGAAGTCAAATTCTTATACACTATTTGAAAATACGATTAGGCTAGAAGTCATCCCATTTATGTAGTTGATTAGGATTTTCATTGTTTTCAACTATCATCAGATACTTCACATAATTCTCAGCTCAAGTTTGAGGATAGAGTTGATAACCTTAAATTGGTTCAAACTGAAATTTGGAAATTATTCTTTGATGGATCTTGCACCAAAAATTGTGTTGGAGCAGGTGTTTTTTTCATTTCCCCTGATAAATAAAATATCACTCAATCATGCAAGTTATATTTTGAGGTCACAAATAACGTTGTTGAATACGAAGATTTTATCCCAGGATTATAGATTGCTAAAAGTTTAAAGGTCCAAAATTTGATGTCTTCACCAATTCAAAACTTATAGTAACACAGGTTAGGAGTCTTTGTCAAACAAGGCACCCTAGGCTCAGATCTTACAGAAATGAGATTTGGGACACCATTGAAAATTCCCTTGATGCTTTCAATATCAATTATATTCCTAGAGATGAAAACTTACATGCATATTCTTTAGCTGTTTCAGCTAGTTATTTTAAAATTCCACATCAATTTCAAGTTCAATATCAAATACAAATCAAATATAGGTCGTCAATCCCAGACAATCTTAAACATTGGAAATATTTGAAGACAATGAACAATTAAAATCCTTTCTGCAAGTGTTTGGCGAATTTTCTGTATTGAAAATTGAAGAGGATAACTCAAACAGTAATCAAGCTACCAAAGTCCAGGAAAATTCAAATCTTAAATCAAAGGTAGTTGATCATGATATAATTCAACTATCAAATAATTTTATTCCCAAGGGACTTGTTCCTTTAGAAATTTTTTTTGATTAAAACAATGTTCCCAAAAATACATTATCTACTTCACAAGAATATGACATAGAAGACACTAATATTGGTACTGATGAGGAGATTAAAAACATTAAACTTTGTGCATCATTAACTACTGAAATTAAATCTGAATATATCAAACTCCTTAAGAATTACAAAGATGTCTTTTCCTGGTCTTATGTTGATCTAAAAACTTACGACACATCTTTAATTGAGCATAAAATTCCACTAAAACCAAATGAAAAACCTTATAAACAAAAGTTAAGAAGGATGAACCTAGTTCTACTTCACACAAAATAACTGAAAAAACTTTTAGATGCCCAAATAATTGTCCCATTAAGATACTCTAATTGGGTTTCCAATTTGGTCCCTGTGAGAAAAAAGAATGGCGAAATAAGACTCTGTGTGGATTTTAGAAACCTTCATAAAGCATCCTTGAAAGATAATTATCCACTCCCAAAAATGGATCAGTTACTTCAAAAAGTGCCAGGTGCTAACAAACTCTCTATGTTGGATGGATTGTCTGGTTATAATCAAATATTGGTGAATTCAGAAGACACGGAGAAGACAAATTTTACACAGCTTGGGGTACACTCATGTATGGCCGGATTCCTTTTGGTCTATAAAACGTAGGAGAAACATTTTAGAGAGCCATGGACTTGGCCTTTTTCAGAAAGGTAAACAAATTTGTTGTTATTTGTATTGATGATTTAACTGTTTTCTCTGAATCAGATAAAAAACATCTCAAGCACTTGACGAAATTTTTTGATTGGTGTAGGAAGTTTGGAATATATTTGAATCTCAAAAATTCATTATTTACCATTAAAGAGGGTAAATTAATAGGTCATATTATTTCAAGATATGGAGTAGTTATTGATCCCAAAAGGTTCTCTGTTATTCAATCATTATCATTACCTCAAAATAAGAAACATATTCAAGCTTTCTTAGGGAAAATTAACTTTTTGAGAAGGTTTATACCTAACTATGCAGAAATAGTGAAGTACATAACAAATATGCTAAAAAATAACCATGAAGTCAAATGGATTATTCCCGCAAGATTTTCATTTGATCAAATAAAGAAGGACATCTCTGAAGCCCCAACCTTAGCTAGTCCAAACTACTGTGAACCTTTTAGCATGTTCTATTTATCTTTTGAAACCACCCTTGCTGCTATCCTTTTGGAAAATAATGAATATTATCATGATAAACCTATAGCATTCTTTAGTAAGGTCATGATAGATGAAAAACTGAGATATGATATTATCAAAAAACAAGCCTATGCCTTATTTCAAGCCCTAAAGTATTTTAGAATGTATATCCTTCATTCTTTTATCATTGCCTATGTGCCTAATAACACTGTAAAAAATGTCCTCACACAACTAGAAAGTTATGGAGAAGAGGAAGATGGATAACTCAAATCCTTGAGTTTGACCTTACCATTAAAACTACCAAGTTAGTAAAGGGGTAGGGTTTAGGTAAATTGTTAGTTGAATCCAATTGTAACGTTTTGGGCATAACCTCTATTTTTGAAGTTTCAAAGAAGAATCCACAAGAACCTTCTTCAAATTTTGAAAGGGAGAATCAACAAGAACCTTCCTTAAATTTGTAAAGGGAGAATCTACAAGAACATTCCTTCAATGAATAAGGGGAGAATCCACAAGAACCTTCCCATGGAGTACAAGGAAAGAATACACAAGAACCTTCTCCTTCAACTGAAACATTCCCTATTCATATTGATGAGAACTTTGTTTTATCATATTGGTATGCAGATATTGTTCATTTTTTGATTCATTTTGAATGTCCAGCCCATTTTTCAAAAAATCAGTGCAAAACACTCAAGTTGAAATCCATCAAATACTATATAATCAACACCAACTTATAATAGAAATATCCTCTTAATATTTTACTACTTTTCTTAACAGAATAAGAAACTGAAGGCATCATTGATCAGTTTCATGCAGGAATATGTGGAGGCCACTATGCTTGGAGAGTAGCAAATACAAGATAGTTAGGGCAAGATTCTATTGGCCTACTTTGTTTTCACAAGTAGGATAAAAATTCATATCCTGTGTTCCATGTCATATGTTTGCTGGCAAGCAAAAAGTAGCAACCCTTCCACTAGTTCCAGTAGTTGTCTCAGTAGCTTTTCTTCAATGGGGATTAGATTTTATAGGTGAAATCCACCCAACCTCCAATAATCATCACATATAGATCTTGACTGCTACTGATTATTTCACCAAGTGGGTGGAAGCCATTCTTGTAAGAAGTGCCACAGATTTAGTTGTAATCAAATTCATTGAAGAGAACATTTTATCCAGATTTTGTTGCCCACAACAAATAGTCACTGATAATGCCACAATGTTCAGCAACATAAAAATGATAGAATTCTGCCAAAAATATCAGATTCTACTGCATCACTCTACTCCCTATTATCCACAAGGAAATGGTCTGGCTGAATCATCTAAAAATACTTTAATAAAGGTAAACAAGAAAACTTTAGAAGACCAAAAGAAAAATTGGGACAATCATATGATTTATTCAGTTTGGGTAAACATGATTTCTCCGAAAATATTAACAGGTAAATCTCCATTCCAATTAGTTTATGGAAAATATGTTATTTTTCCTACGTATTTAGCTTTCCCTATGCTCAAGTTTCTACAAGAATCTACTGATGAACCTAATGATTTATCTAGAAGTATTAATCAGATTATTGATTTGAATGAAAATAGAGATGAGATTCAATACAAACTAAGGAAATATCATAATAAAATGAAGAGTTTCTTTGAGATAAAAGCAAGGGAAAGAGATTTTATAGAAGGAGATCTAGCTTTAAGGTGGGATGCTAGGAGAGAAGATAAAGGCAAAAATGGAAAGTTTGAAAATTTATGGTTTGGGCCACTCAACATTGCAGAGGTGAAAGGAAACAACACATTTGTTCTACATAATTTGGAAGGACAATTTTCAACATTGTTTGTCAATGGAAGATTTTTGAAGCACTATATCCAGTACTGAAGGAGATCCTACATCATAATTGTAAATAATCATTTTCATTTATCATTTGAAGTCTATTTGATTTCTATATAAAATACTCCATAGCCAAAGGAGAAGGCACATAGAACTTCTTGTTTTCTACATCCCACAGGGGGAAGCAATCCCCAGTTGTAGCCGATGTTGTAACATTATTTGTTTTTGATAAGCTAGCATGGTAGTTTGAAAAATAGAAAATAAAATTCTAAGTTATAACATGGATGAAAAAGAAAAAATTTAAAAATTTTAGGAAAAATATATTTTATTACATCCATGTCAGAAAAAATGATAGAGTAGTTCGCTCTAAATAAATAAGGAAAGAAAAAAAAAGTTAGCTAAGCATGAAATAAAAAGGTACTAATTCTTTAGTGTTTAAAATAATAAATGGTTGCATGTTTAAATGCACCATATTCTAAAAAATGTAGAGTTTTTAATTTATGTATGTTAACACCTTTGAAAAGGGGTTTAATTTCATTTATTGAATTCATATATAAGCACATGTGGAATTTATTATAAGATCACTAATGAAAAAATAGTCAAATCACTTGAGATAAAGTGCTTCCAGTTTTCAATGATAGATGTTAAGCTCTTGTCAGATATACGATGGAGATCAAATTCACAACCCCCCCCCCCCAAATTTTCTTCCTAATGCGAGGGGCAGGGAGGGGGGTGGGGGGTCCGAAGTCTGGAATTCATGGTCACCCTTTTCCGCGGCGTGGCAACACAGTATCCCTTCGCACCCCCTCCGCCTAAAACAAGAAATCAGGAGGCATCAGCCTTGAATCCACCTTCGATTTTCATTGCTAACGACCATTTTTCCCATGCCAAACCCGTTGGTCCACCAATCATTCATATCCCTCTACGTCACTTTCCCATTACTCCCCAACGATCCAATTATCCTCGTTAATGATCCCGTTGGCCAATAAATCTGCTCCTAGACCATTATTCACATCATTATGCAATTAAACCTCATTATACTGTTAGCCACGACCATTAAACTAGAAGTGTAGCTTATAAAATTACCGACAGCCTCCTGTTATTTACTTTACCTCCCTGTTCAAATTGCTTTCATCCTTCATTTAATTGTACAATGAATTTTCATTTTTGTAATCACCCTTTATATTCCTGAAACCATGTCACCGTTTCTTTAACCTTAGCTTAAACATCCTGTACTATTCTATACCAGTCAAGCATGGCACCCAAGGCCAAAACCAAGAAACAAATGACTCTTAAGGGTAAAGGTAAGAAAAGAGTGACATAATAAATCCAAAATTTCAACCGTTTTGCAGAGGTCATCTCCGAGGCCGCTCATTCAATTGCTGAAGCCATCCCTGAGGCTGCCAAATCTATTGCTGAAGACATCCTTGCAACTACGCAAATTAATCTTGACCTCATTCCCCTAACCAACGCCTATTTCAAAATCACAAACTTCCACTATGAATCTAATTTCTCTGAGCTACATTATGGCTAAAACAGAAGCACATAGATAACCAAGACCCTATCATGTTCTGGGAATTTATGTTGCCTTTTTTTTGCACTCCCTCAAACTCACCCATATCTGGATCTAATTTCCTGGTGTGAGAAGCCATATGACTCTATAACCAGGTCAGTGGTGGCTCAAAATGGAAACATTCTGATCACCATATCCCTTGAAACCATTAATCAGATGCTTCTTATCCCTTCATCAGATTCCTTGTCATATTTATCTCTTGCTGCCCTCATGGATATTTATCATAAATTATGTTTCCCTCAGAGAGCTCAGATATTTGACATTTTCCTACCCAAGGATGCATAATTACCAAAGATAAATCCCCCATATGCATCTTCCATATTTACTATAGCTTCCAAACACTACAACTCCCTTATTTCTTACCTGTTAGGATACCCAAACAATGAAACCGTTGATGAAACCATCCTAGGTTTCTTATCTATCTATGGTCTTGACAGATCACCATTGTTTGTGTATAGTTACAACCATTTCTTCGTTGATATTATACATGAAAAATTCATGAAATTCACCACACAAGGAATATTTAATTATTCTTCTGTGATTATTTATATGATTTTGTTACAGGAGGTAGATTTGTTGCCTATCCACTTTAATAAGTAGGATGTGCAGGGAGTGAATCAATCAGTGATTCACTGGACATAATTAGTGAGAGCTTCATCAACAACCACTTCTTTCTCAAAATTCATAGATTTGTTCATTCACCCAGTAAGGCAATTCCTTACTAGTCAATCAAAGCCCATAATTGGAGAAGATATTAGAAGGATTTTTCACCTCAGTGAACAAGCAAATACAGGTGATTGGTACCTGTATAAAAATTACACAGAGATCAGGGTGAATGGCTACGAACTTTCACCATACAAAATTCCAAGGTATGTTCCTAAGAGAATTTTCTCCTTAGAGTTTATAAGAAAAATGTTAAATATGGATGAACTGCATTTGGTTTTAGGAAGGAGGAAAGCCTAGTTTAAACTCAAGGCCAAAATTGGATCCTTCATCTGCAATACCAGATCAGCTGATGCTTATGCAGATTCATTATTAAAAAATATGGGTTTTAAATCAAATTTTACTTAGTCATGTGATCCCCATGGCATTATTTCTGCTCTGAGGGTTGAACTCAAGACAAATTTTTACACTCATACCTCTAGAGTATAAATAGAGAAATACATGAACGAGGATGAATGCATAGAAGATACTCTACAGGAATCAGATGAACAGGTCATCTCCACTTCAAATGTACAAACACCAGTGCATGATAGTAAGCAGCGGAAAAGAATAAGAGAAGAGATTCCACATTCCAAAGAAATCATGAAAGGGTTTATTTTAAAACAAAAGAAGTCAAAAATCACTTCCTCCTTGCTTTCAGAAGAGAAAAAACCAGAGATCATATATTTGGGAGATACTAAAGTCTTCACATCCACCATTGTTCCTCAGAATCCTCCATCAACATCACCTATAAGAGAGCCACTAGAAATTATCCAGCATTCATATGCCAGCTCTGATAAATAGAAAAATAGTTTCTTTAGATTTCTAGACATCCAGCACAAGAATGAAGCACTGGAATCAGATTTTTACAACGAATTCTGGAAACAAACATCTACATCACAACACAGGCTTCTCACTTCCTTTGACTGTGAGAAAGGAAGGATGAAGATGGCCTTTCTGGAACCAAAAATTCCATTTACAAAGACTCATGCTGAGTATAAGAAGACTATATTCTTGTTTTATACAAAAAAGATTCACCAAATTGACTAAATTTACATGCACAGGCAGTCAGGAGAGATGATATTTCCAACAATGACTACAACAGCCATGTCTCTTTCCAAATTGAAAGTAGCACTGTCAAATATGAAATCTCAATTGAAGATTGAGAAATTGTCTTCATTGGCTAAATACAACAGGATGATGTCATTGGAAGAACTTGTAGTAAAAGTTGGATACGATCCAAAAGGCTGCAAGGAAGCTGAGTAAATCATTAAGAAGAAAAATGCAGACATTGTTGCTTTACAAAAACAACTCAAGCTACCCTCAACTGAAGATTGACATACTAAAGAGATGGTAGAAATAGAGTGTGATAAGGAGGAAATGCTTAAGTTGATCATTGATCAAAATATGAAAATTAGAAATATGGAAGAACAAATTGAGGAATTACTGCTGAAAGAGAAATCATCACTCCAAATGAGTATTGATCCTACTTTAGCAACTCAAAAATATTCTGCAGGTGAAAAACCTTCAGCAACCTTGACTATAACTGATGTAGCACAATTGGCATAAGATTTTACTATTCAGAAGCAAGCACATGAGAAATTACATCAAAAGTTTCAACTTCTTAAGTCACAAAATATTAAAAATGATACTTTATATCTAGAGGAAATGTAGAAGACTCATCAGTTGGAACTTAAAATCAAAGAACTGGAAAGTGAATCTCTAATGGAAGCAACTCTAGGAGAAGCCAAGCAGAGTATCTGGGAAGAAATTAGCATGTACATTTACTGAAATATGGCCATCTATACAAATCATCTTTGAACAACAGGAACTCATCAACAAATGCAAAATAACAATTTAAGAGAAGAAGGATCAACTCAAAAAGAATCCATGTGAAGCTTCTGACATGATCAAGGTTCTTATTTCAAATAACAGAGAAGAGTTAGAAGAAATCAATATCTTAGACAGGACTGCCACCATTTGGGAGATAGAGAATGTTTTGTAGTAAAGAAACTTGTTCAACCAGTTGCAGACCAACTGTGAAGCTTTAAATGTTATTGTTCAAAGGTTGCATACTAAATTTAATGTTTTAAATAAAAAGGGACTGCCAGGCTTTGTAGGATTAGATGATAAGTTGGTCAAGTTAGAATATTATTGTACAAAGTTATATACAATTGCAATAGAAAAATAAAAGTTTGCAGGTATCAAATGTTAACATAATAGGGAGAGATTTTATTGAAGCTCTGCAGTTTGATTTGATCATTCAACATTAAATCAAATACTTACTCATTCAAAGAAAAACTTTGATAGATTTACTAAAGTGGATGAAATCTTCAGGAAAAAGATGAATGTAGAAATCCCAAGTGAAGATCAATGGGATAAGTTTTGTGAAACGATTGAGTAAAAGATTAATTTTACAGCATGCCAGCACATCAGGTTTTTGAAGGGCCAATTCAGCAACAACTTCCAACAAAAGAGGCCAAGTCAGCAACAAATTTCACCAAAAGGGGCTGAATCATCAACAAAATCCAGAAAAACAGAGACACTCCATCTATATGTCTCCTTTTATTCTTCCTATCCTATTATTGTATGTAAGTTAAGATATTTCTAAAGTTTTTTTAATTAGTATAAATAACTCTCCGTTCGATTTATTAAGGGTTGCAGCCTTGGATGAGTGAACTATTGTAAACAAAAATTGTAAAATTCTTTTTTATCATCAATAATACAAGAAGGATTCTGAACTTATCTCATACAACTCTATCTTCTCTGTAAGTTTTTCCAGTTTTCATCCATTTTGTTTCTTCATATATTTAATTGCTATCAAGATAACTAGGTGAGGTTGACCATTTTTCAACAATATTATAATTCCTCCTAAAGTTATTATTATTATAAAGAATGATTTACTTGAAAATATGTTGATGCAAGTCCCTTTTATTTATAAATTGTCAACATCTTGATAATGTTAGATATATTTTGTTCAACTTTTAGACATTGTTTAAAGGTTTTCCATCTTATGGTTTATTGAAGAATTAAATCCAAATACTTAATAATAATATTCTCTTACATAAGTCCACTTAATCGAATTATAAAATCTTAATCACTGTGTGAAATAAAAAAGTATCCCTTACTTATAAGTATTGATATTATCTACAAGATTTAAATTTATAAATGTTTGCTAAAATTTATCTTATTCATTGGTCCTTCAATATTACAAAAAAAAAAAAAAATAGTATATATGCTTTGGCATGATTATTGACCAAAATCATGTCAAAGGACAACACCACATTCATATATATGCATCAGACAAAGCTGTAAGGGCAGTCTTGGGGAAGTTAGAAGAAAAATTAGCCTATGCAATTTGTTTCATTAGCAATTATGTTTCCAAAGATAAACTTAACTATACTATCACTGAAAAGGAGCTCTTAGCCATTTTCCATTCCCTAAACAAATTTAGGAATTACATTACTAGTTATCATACCTTTGTACATACGAACCATGTAGAGATCAAGTACTTAATGAATAAACCATATGTTAATGCTAGAATATTACAATAGTTTCATTTGACATTTGTTGGTAAATGAGAAAAGGAAAATGTTTTTGTATATTTATTATCTAAAATAACTTTATCTATAGATGAGGATGGAATGGTGGATGACCAGCTTCCAAATGAAAATCTATTTGCTATCTCAATGGTCTTCTTGGTTTGCTGACATAGATAACTACTCTGTTGCTGAGAGATTTCCTCCAAACCTTTCATCCAAAGAAAAGAGAAATATTATTAGGAAAATCACCCCTTTCACTTGGATTGGTGGAAATCTCTTCAAATTGGGTCCGGATCAAATTCTCAGAAGATGTGTGAGGGAAGAGGAGGTGTTCAACATCCTTTCAAAATGTCATGATGGTCCCCGTGGGGGTAATTTTTCTGCTAAGAGGACAACCTTCAAATCTTTGCAAGCAGGCTACTATTGGCCTACCCTCCACCAGGATGCCAAGAGATACACCAGTAGATGTGATTAGTGTCAAAGGATGGGAATACCTACACCGAGGGATGAAATTCATTTGCAACCTTAGGTGGCTTTAGATCCATTTGAAAAGTGGGGCATGGACTATATTAGACCCATTGATCTACCATCTAGGAAGAAGAGATATACCATAGTCTTCACTGATTACTTAACCAAGTGGGTTGATACAAGGGTTGTAAAAGCAACAACAGAAGAGAAGGTAGTTGATTTTTTTAGAGAAAATGTGTTCTACAAGTTTGGATACCCCAGAGAGGTAGTCACTGATCAGGGGGATCAATTTAAATCTTATATCATTGATAACCTCATTAGGAAACACAAGATAAAGCATAAGACTTCCACTACCTATCATCCTTAAGAAAATGGTCAGGTGGAAGTGACAAATAGAGCCTTGGAAAACATCCTCACAAAAGGTTTTGAGTAGTAGTCGGAAATATGTGGCAGAGATATTGGTGTAAGCCACTTGGGCTTACAATACCACCTAGAAGACAACTACAGGGCTTACTCCATATCATCTAGTTTACGGGAAGAAATATTAGCTCTCCTTTGAGTTTGAGTATAACGGCATGAGGATGGAAGCTCAGTTGGATTTGGACATCACAAAGTCACAACAATAAATGTGGTTTCAACTCAATGGTTTGGATAAATTTATAATGCATGCTCTCCTTCACACAGAAGTGATCCAGCTACAAAGAAAAGTTTTTCATGACAATAACATCGAAGAAAAGACATTTCAGCAAGGGGATTGGACTCTGCTCTATGACTCCAAATTCAAGGACTTCAAGGGAAAGTTAATGGAAATATGGCTAGGAACTTATCAAGTGGATAAATTCCATGAAAATTGGGTTGTTTAGATCAAAACAATAGTTGAGGAGGGGATCCCTCTACTTGTCAATGGTTAAAGGAAAAATATGTACAAGAAGCCCCTGTTTAAGGTTGAATTTATCAATACAATAAACAGGGAGGTGAATTTCATTGGAAGCTCCATAGTTTCCAGCCCCTCACCTTCCTAGGAAAAAAAAGAAAAAAAAAAAGAGGTCTTGGTGAAAACCTCTCTGAATCATCCAAGGCCAACTCCTAGGTTTAAAACCTCCTTGATGCAATCCTGGAGAAAAAAAATAGAAAAAAAATAGAGAAATAAAATATCCTTGGGTTAAAACCTCTTTCAGGTGCCCAAGGCAAGATTTTGGGTTGAAAACCTCTACTAAGGCAACCCACCTATCTTAAAATAAAAAAAAATAAAAACAAAGGAAAAAAAGGAAAAGAAAACGAATCAAAAGAATGACACAACACCTATGCAGTAACCTGATTTTTGTTTTACAGGTTGCTGATGAATGGAAATTTGGACAAGAGGAGCAATATCCCTTCTATATATCTCTCTCTCATATACCTATTCACTCCATGTCTAGTGCCAACATGAATTCATTCATCCATTTCTCCCACTAGGTGAGAAAAAGTTCCATTTTTCCCTTACTCTTTGCAGTGCTATAGGATGTCCTAGGCTGCTACAAGAAACCTTGTAATGTTATAGGAAAGTTAGACAAGGATGAATAAGCTCACCAAGGCCACCTAACCATGAAAAATACATGAAAAATATTTTTTCTGCCTATACCTACCATTCTTAACCATCACTCCACCCCATGCATAAATATTCACTCATCAAAACCTTTATTTCGCCACTATGTGCTAGTTTAGCTAAATCCTCACATAAGGCCTCTACTCTCATATCCTCCTCCAGTACACTAGTTGACTCACTTACTAACACAAACCCTAATATCCCTACACTAATTTTCTTCATTCCTCAGGTCAGTTGAGCTCCAAAACTCCAACAAGGGAAATGCTATAAGAAGATGATCTCTTCCTCTAGCAATTCTGCTCATACAACCAACACATAAAAAAAAACATGAGATGGCAGATGAAGATGGATTCTGATGATCACCAGAGGACTCCAGAAGATAAGCCACACTAGTAGAATAACTTGAGGGTCTCCATAGAGCACCTGCAAAAGAACCATGAAGAAAAGGAAATAAGCATGTGACTCAGAAAAATATTTTTCTCACTCGGAAAAAAAAAAAAAATTATTATAGAAAATGAAATAAATCATTGATGACCATCACCATGCTCTAGCTCCCTACATAAAAGGATCCTACCACTTTTCATAATCATTTAGCCTCAATTATGGCTCCCTAGCCCTCTCTCTAGGAGTTATTTCAGTAAAATGAGTTAATGCCGAGTATAGATATTTTAATGGGAAAAAAGGTCGCTAGTTAACTTGGCCACCCTAAAAGAACAAAAGTAAATAGTTAGTGGGGTTTTCATGCCACATGGAGCTATCACATCAGTTAAGGGAAATATCTCAAGGAGTTGGAGTTGATTGTGAGTCTTTTGGTAATTATTGGCTCGAGTGGGACCAACTGTCCAAATCATGAAACCTCGTGCCAAATGCACTTCACCACTATCCTCCAAGTACACTCGATTTGGAATAAAAGGTGTACTTTGGCTCATTCTTCCTCATTCTATTGTGCATTTTGAGATCAGTTAGAGTAGTGATGGGACATGATACACCAAGGAGATTCGATCCATGGTTAAGCTTTTCATGATACCCATGCTAAAGGAAATTCTGTGATTTCTACATGAAGTTTCGAGGGAGGCCACACAATGCTAGAAAGTGTCGTGTAGGTCAAACTCAGAATTTATTGACACCCACACACCATCCTTCAAGCAAGAAAAATAAAAATTTCATAGGTAAGTGGCCATCACCCCACCAAATCGAAAAAAAATTCATGGTGATTTACACACAGTCAAGCCATAATTCAGAAAATTAAGAGGTTTTTCAAAGGATAGGGGTAAGAAAATCCCATTTTGTGTTAATTTGAAACCTTTGGGGTCCCATATCACAAGTGATTTTGGAAACTAGCCACATACCACCATCTCTCTAACACAGTCACAAAATGGGGGGAGATTTTAATAGAAGGGATCCCAGACACATAAAAAGAATTAGACTACACCCTCCTGTGGTTAAAATATTTTGAAATCACCACCGGTTGGGGTTCTTTGATCTCCTCAAGGGCTTTGATGATGAAGTGAATAGATAATTTTTAGTATCCTTTCACTCCCAAGAAGATGATTGGGCCACCACAATGGTTAGAGGGCTAGCAATTACGATAACCCCTGAGCTCATTAGCAGAGTCACCACCTTAACTCTAGGAGTTAAGTGGAAGAGAGATGACAAAGTCTCTAGTACTACCTCTAAGAATAATTTATTCTTGTCTAATGAATAATACATCGAAGATAAGAATTTGGTAAGAGGTAAAAGTATCCCTTACCCATGGGACGAGATACCATATCATATCATGAAATATATCTCCTATGAGGGAAGAGTAAGTGTGGTATATGGATACCATTTCAGATTATTGCATGAGCTTATGTTCAAAGGATATATTCCCCTAGAGATGAGACTAAATATCCCATACTTTCTCCTACATTCAATTAGAGATATGAGACAGAGGGTAAGGGAGATAAAGTATAAACACCTAGCTCACCATTATATCATTAAACTCATAGTGGGAGATGCTCTCAATAGACTCAACATCCATATACCTTGGTCCACCTTCATTTTCATGGAAAAATAAGTATTCATTGGGACAAAAACCATCACTCCTAGAGAGACCCCTTCCTCTAGTCTTGGAGAAAGGGGCATCAAGGTAGAAGAGGAAGAAAAGGAAAAAGAGGAAGGAGAGGAAATGTACATAGAGGGAAAACCCACATAAAAAATAGGATCATATGAAAGAAATGAAGAGGAGTAAAATAAATACAGAGAAGGAGAAGAAGATGAAAAAGAGTAGGAAGAGAAATACGAGGAGAAGGAAGTAAAGACAAAAGAGGAGGAGATACTAGACCCCAAGCTTAGCACTGATATCTGCCCTCAAAAAAATATGCTTTCACCAGTGACCACTGAAAATGATGTGGCTACCACCTTAGCCACTCTAAGCACCCCTATGAAAGAAAAGATAAAAATACAGAACCCCATGTACTTTAGAACCAGGAAAATTTCCAGGGTGAAACAAGCGAGACCTCAAAATCCAACCAAGAGGCCAGTCACAATTGAAGAATCGCCAAATTAGACAGAAGAAATAGGGTTGGAGGAGGGAAATACTCAAGAGGTCACTTCACCTAAAAATATACCTATGAACTATACAAGAAGAAACTCCTCCACCCTAGCATCCCTCAAGAAATTACCAACTACAACAGACCTCCAAGAATAGGAAAAGAAGGGCATGAAGAAGGGTTTTCTATAGGAAACACAAATTTTGCTATAGGAAACTCAGACAGTGCTATAGGAAACCCAACATGTGCTACAGGAGGAGAAAAAATTCATGGTGGAAGATAAAAAGGAACCCTTGGAAGGGAAGGAGGCCTAATGTGATGAAAAAGAGGCAGAAATTGAGGGGCATGATGCCAAGGTTGAGAAACAAGAAAAAAAAGAGGAGGAACCAAATGAAGATCCTACCTCACCAAAAAATATCAAAAAATACATTACATCAGTTCAAAATCCTATCCCACAACCAAACCTAAGGTCCTATTACACATTCATTGAAGGAGGAAGGATGATCCCTCAAGAGCTCTCAGTTCCCCTATTCTATGAGCTAGAGAAAGAGACAAGACGCACACACCACTAGATCCAAATTTCCAAAAGTAAGAATGTGGAAGATGTAGGGATCGTATAAGAGAAAATTTTTGAGATAGGAAGATATTCAGCCGATATCAAACTTAGGGAGGTAGTGATGAAAGAGCTGCTACAAGAAGAACAAGCAGAGAATGAAATATTGACTTGCCAAGTGCAATAAAAAGACAAGAAAATTGTCACCATGGAAGACCTATGCATGGAGAAAATATGACATAGGAATCCCTCAAAATCTCTTTCCATTTACCTCAAGGAGCAGTGGCTACGATTCCGTATCAAAATGCTAGCATCACATGGGTCATTTCCTTTCCAAAATTACATGCGTTTGATTGATTTTTGCAATCAGTCCAACGTATAAGATAGGGCCAAATTGGAAGAGTTTTACACGCATAATCTTGTCTTAACTGATCTAAACATCTGGGACCCTAACTCTAGGTTGGGGGATATGCAACTGATGGCCCTAGCCTCTTGGATAACCTGTGAAAAGTTCAGGGCAGAGGAGGTCAAAAATGTGATGAAGAGAGAATGAAATGAGCCTCTGCAAATGAGGGCAGAGCTATTCAGCCCTAGATGGGTCATAAACAACCACCTATTGATAGCCAATGATGCCAACCTTACAGACATATATCTAAACACCCAAGAAAAACAAATTTCACATTATGATTGTTACACCAATTTTTGGTCATATAACCTGTTACTATTAGATGGACCAAAGTACACTATCTAAGATTAATTTTACCCCAAGTAAAATTTCTTTCACTATGAAAAATATCTTCGTAATCCTTAATTTATTAAGTTTTTTATGGTGTAACCATGAAACCCCATGAGGAAATATTGAATAAATCCACATTTGTTTAATTTTCCTCAAGGAATAATTAGTTAAACAAGATTTTAATTAATATTTCTGGTCATATTTAACCCAAAACAAGAAAATTAATTAGATAAATCATTATTTATCTTATTATTTTCTAGGAATAATTATTTAAACCTTATTTAAATAATATTCCTTGCTAAGTTTGACTAAATCATTTATAAATAATTGAGTAAATGATTATTTATTTAATTATTACTCAACCACATCCTTAAAATAATATATACATCATTTATTTATTTATTATTTACAAATAAAGGGATTTGACCAAATTAAAATTCTTTTTTCCTCCAACAAATATATTAAATATTCCATAAAAGCTGGATCTAGAATTGGTTAATAATATTTTAATTATGCACCAATATCTAGGCTAACTCAATATTTTGTTATAAATAGAAGGGTTTTTCCATTCACTAACTACCTTTTGTTGCCAAAATATCACTCTGGATCTATAGTTTTCGTCTGACTTGGATCCTCCATCATTGTCATATTTTTCTACCATTTTTTCTTATGAACTCCCTTTGAGTTCCATTTTTTTTCTGGGTTTTCTACACCATCAAGAGAGAGATATCTTAGATCTGAAGTGTTGAATACTTACAAGAACCCATCCCATTGAGGGGGACTAGTAACATGTTTCTACGTTCCCTTTCTAGGTGTGCAAAATACAAAAAATATTTAAAAATATTCTTGTCTTGTCTGTCGGATGCATGGAGCAACTCTTGCTTTTATTTACTGCTTAATGTCTTTAACTGCATAGATATAGATTTTGTAGCATTTGTCTTGGTCAACTAACTGTAGATCTAAATAAATTGGCAACCATATTTGATGTTAGGGTTGTTTTTTATGCACAGCTAAAGCGAGCTTTCTTCGCACACTTGCGATTAGAATTCATCCTAACAACTGGAAACTCCACAAGGGTTTACGATTACGACCTCTGTCATTTCTCACATCCCTACACGACTAGCTGCTTCAAACCCTAGGATTTTTCTTCAGCTCCTTTTTTTCTTTTATTTATGTTGTTTTTAACCTATAAAACCCTAAAACATTAAAATTCTAACTTCTGTGTGTTTTTGGACCTATTGTGCAAGTGATAGGCATCAACCACAGCTGAGATGAATTTTTTTTTCTGAAACCTACTCCCGAGAGTGCCGCAAGTGTAGGTTGCACTTTTTGGGCCAAAAATTATGACCAAAACCTCGAGGATGCAGAAAATAGCCTCAGACCTGCGACCTCTGCAAAAATCAGGTCAGAAACTACGACTTGTACTTTTTGTGGGAATTTTCTGAGAATTTTCTGGGTTTTTCTAGTCTACTGTTTAGGGTCATTTAACCTCTGTCTCCACTCGTTTTGGACTTGTACTTTCTCTGTTTTAATCGTTGAAGTGGGGACCTTGCCCCCTCGGGCTTCAGTATGCTTCCACCTTTCTAGGAGGAATTTAGCTGAAGCAAGTCATCTAAAATTTCAGTGTGTTCAACGATTTTTTGAGGTCTTATCTTATACGTTTAGATTCATTTCAAATTGGTTATTCATCCAACCAAAACACTTCTTTTCAGTTTTGTTTGGTCCTCCTCTAGGGTCCCCTTCATTTCCCTTCAGGTTGTAGCCTTTTGCCACCTCATTTGCAACAATTTTCCCTCTGTTTTTTTGCTGTTTTCTACACCTATTTCCAGCAGATCTATATTTTAGATCATTGTCCCTCCTGAATTTATATGAATTGGATATTTTGGTGTGTTTTTACTAGATTTTTTCCCACCCATGGACTAGTTGTTGAGAAGCCCGCCTCCTTAGGTTTAGATTGATGCATATTTAGCTATTTATTTTCTGTTATATTTAGTTTACTTTACTGTTATTTGCATATTTATTTACAGTTATACAAAAAAAAATTTAATTTTCTCTACAAACATCTGGGTTTAGAAATTAAAATTAACACACTTAACACACACACCTTAAGTGAAGAAGTGCCTAGTTAAAACTGCAAGGCAAATACTATAACATTGTAATCATTTGATCCTGCACCTCTCTACCCTTGTTTCGACATTGTAATAATTTGATCTTGCACCTCCTTTCCCTTGTTGGTCTCTCTTCCTTTTGTGATCCGTGTTTGTTCTATCATCATTGCACCCCCAAGGCGTTTGTCCTAGAGAATTCTTGGCCTTCATCCTCAGTTTCCGTTAGGAAGACTTACTCCTCCGCATAGGATTCGAGTTAGTCCTCCAATGAGTCCTCATTCTGACTCTGCTTTTGGTTTATTGGGTTCCCCTTCTCATTCCATCCCTGGTTCTCACCCTGTCACCTTCACCGTCTAGTTCAGGACCAAATGCTGGTGGTAGCGTCGGTCCTAATGTTGTGAATACTACTAGTGGGACTACAACAGGAACTTTCTCGGTTGCTCCCTTGCTCCCTTATATGGTAGGCCTTAGTCTTCCTGATTTTAAGTAGTTGATCAATGATCCCATATGCCATGATTTTGGTTGGCCTGCTATGCCAACCAAGCTCCCTTCCAACATCCCCAAGTTTGAAGGTCTTGTTGGAGAAGATCCTACAAACCATGTTAGATCTTTCCACATGTGGTGTTCATCTAACTCCATCATCAATGACTCTATCCATCTTCGATTGTTCCAACGTATGCTTACAGGAGAAGCTTCTATGTGGTATGTTGACCAGACCTCCTCCTCTCATACTACTTTTGCAACCCTTGCCAAGGATTTTCTATCTTACTTCCATCTACCCCTTTGTTATGACACTGGTACCGAAATTTTGATCTCTTTCTGTTAATCGTCTCCGACCCGCCTATCCGATCATGTCCAGGAATGGCAGAGAAAAAACATCCTATGTCAAGCCCCTACCTTCGAAGACCATGTCTACATGGAATGGTTCCTTAGATCCCTTTTTCCTACTATTGGCAAAGATGTCGCATCTCATTTCCCTCAGACTGAAGAAGTTTCTCTCCATATTGCGTTAAAGTATGACCTGATCTACGCAAAATGTAGTTATGTTTATACCGTCTTACCTAATCTCCCTATACCTAGTGGTGCCAATGCACTGCGGGCATCCAATTCCGCCGACGGTATCATTAGATCCCTTTCACATCTATACGCTCATCCTCCCATGGGTTATGATTTCCCTCAGGGAGTGGCCAACTCCTCCACCAATTTTCCCCCTCCCGGTGGCATGTATCTAGGATACGACATGCCTCCTCCTTATTTTCCATATCCGCAGCGTGGTGCTCTAGCTCCTCCAACATTAGCACCCCCACCTCCCTTGCCTTCTTAATCTCCGCAACAGCATCCAACACCCCCCCAGGGGTAGTTGTATGCACAAAAGGGCATGAATAATCCTCCTACATCCAAAAAGAAGAGGAAAGACACCCAAAATCAATCTACCTTAGTTAATCCACAAACCAATCCCCAAGGGAATTCACCTAACACTACTAATTGGAAATAGGGAAATCAACCCAAGCAAGGCAGACCTGTTCGCATGAATAAGCCTTATTCTTGTTGCGGTGTATATGGTTATTACACCCACGATTGTCCTCTTTTACCTCAGATGTGACAGATGTGGGAGACTCAAGCAACATCACAAGGACAGTAAGCCTCCCCTTCAGTTCCTCCTAATGCCCCACCTATCCAGCCGATTTTTTTTACCAATCCTTTCCCTCAGTAATGATTCATGGCTACCCAACCACCTGATGGTCAGGCGACCACTCAACCTCCTCCATCTGGTACCTCTAATTACTAGATTCTCATGATGAACTCTGAGCAACCCATTACCATAGACCTCAACCTTCAGACTCAGTCACGTCAGTACAACAAGCCTCCCACTATGTTTTCCCCCAAGCCCCCTTATTTAGGTTCCACAGAGCCTCTTTTGACAATCAATGGTCCTTTACAGATCCCTTAGCCTAAGGAAGAGGTTCATACCAAGATCCTCAAAGGACCATTATGTCGAAACACTGCTTCTGGCAAAGATGCCCATTCGTATAGTATAGTAGATGATTTGGCACAATCTCCTGTTGCCATCTCAATGCTAGAACTCCTCCAGTCGTTCCCTTCACAAAGAAAAGCTATACTAACTTCCATAGGTGTTTTGGCTCCTTCGAATGGTCATTTGATCATATTCGATGTTGATCAGTCATAACATCCTCCCCTTCGTACTTCCGTCGCCTTCCAAATCCCTGTCAAGATCTGGAATGTCAATGTCTCTTGTTGTATCATTGATGAGGGGGCATCCACCTGCATGATGTCCGCTTCGGTTTGGAAGCAATCAGATCCCCTGATTTGGCCCCTTCCACTATCACCCTCCGAGCATGGGATGGCGACTCTTCCCAGCCCATTGGCCTGTTCCTCAATTGTTCCATTACTCTTGCGGGCAAGACTATTTCGTTAATGTAGAAGTCATTGATTCCCCCTTACATTATAACATTCTATTGGGTTGTAGCTAAACCTATGCAATGTTGGTTGTCCTATCTGTGGTTCACCACAACATTTCCTTTCCTCACAATGGAAATATTTTCACCATCGACTAGTTGACATATTATGAATCGAAGTCTCAAACCTCCCCTAAGTCCATCATCTCTTTGGTGGCCAATAAGAAAATAGTCAAACCTCTAACCAGTGTTTCACCCGGAGTCTATAAAGACTCCTCCCTTATTGGTTATTTCCCTGGTCTTCCTACTGCTGTCTTTGATCCCAAATCATTGAATGTTTGCATGTTTCAATCATCTCGGGCTTCCATCAAATGGCCCACTTCAGCTAGTCAGTAGCCCCGCCCTCTGCAACCTGCTCCTAGTACTTCGACTCAGCCTTCAGGACCACCTCCTCCAGGCCCTTCATCAGCAGCTGGTATCCATGAGCCTATATACCCTCCCGGCACGGTTCCTCCTGGCCTTAACCATCTCGAGGTCGTCTCGCCTGGCCATCACCCCTCCGGTCAGATATCATTCCTAGCTCCCCCTCCTAGAGTATTTTCGGTACCTATTATGGCTACCTTATCCCTTGCTAACATGACCTTGGGGATCCTAGTCTTGTACATTTATCCCCTAGCCACTACCTTGCCTGGTCAGGCCAAACCTTATTTGGCTTTGACCTGGGTTCAACCAGACCCCATGACCCCTCCCTCTGCTATCATGCTTCAGCCACCTCAACAGGAACCTCCTTCTATTACGACAGTTTTGGGTAATGGTGGCAAATATCACATGAAGGCATCTAAATACAAGCCTCCCTGACTAACCCAGCTCCTCCTCAACCTCCAAATCATACCCCTCCCCCCACATGCTTTGTGTGATGTTGTCGGTCATGTCACCCATCATTGTCCTAAATTGCTTCGTATCAAGCCCATGGTTAATTTTGCGTTCCCTGCGTCTACAGTCCCTGAAGCCTCTATTTCTTCCTCGACTGTAGCCAAGAACCCTAAAAATATTCACACCAACCAACCTTGTGCTTTGTGTGATCTCCATGACCATTATACTCACCATTCTCCACGCCTCACGCATTACCGCACCTGTTTGCAGGTAGTTCGAGAGTACAAGATTGAACAAAACTAGTCCACCTCTCCCATCCTTGTGCAGTATGCTTCGGGCCAGATTGAGGATTTACCCACTCCCATTGACATTCCCCCTCCCGATGTCGAGATGACGAAGCTTGCGGTCGCCATCCTCTACTTATTACCATTCATGATATCCATGGTGGAAGCTCCCTCCAAGACTTCCCCTTACATTTCGCTTGATCCCCCTTCAGTGATCACCCTAGGCTCAACATCAGTGGATCCCTTATCTGCTTGTTCTTCCATCATCCCCCGTAATGATGCGCATGTGAACCTTTATTCTCATGATGATGAGTTAGGTGGCTTCACCGCGTCATGTGGTCTCCCTTCCTTTAGTCACCCCATATTATAATGTGACGATGAAATCATTGAAGCCTTTTCCACCCGTAACTTCATCTTTCCCACCCATAAGAGGAATGGAACCATCTGTGTCTATGGTGACTTTCACGACCTGAGAACAAGCTACCCCCAAGGCAACTCCCACACACCCCCTACCCATCGATGTGCGGGTGGTAGACATCCTACCTAGAGCACTCCCTTTAGAAGTGTTTTTTTTATTTCTACCTTGCGTTCAGGTTGCCAACATTGTTCATCATTCTCCCATTTGTTGTCTTGTGACACCTTTCATATGGACCCCCCATCCACACCTTATATTGGTTATGATGATGGTGCAAGTCGCTACTCCTGAAATCTAGCATCGATAGGTTGGGCCATTTTTACCCCATTACATTCGCTTATTCTCTTGAACAGTGTATGCATTAGTACTGCCACCAATAACTAGGCCAAACATGATGCGATGTGAGGTTTATTTCCCAATGCCCTTTCCCATCACATCCTTAACCTTCATGTTTGTTTAGATTCCTTGCTTCTTGTCATGCAATTGAATGGTGTCTATCATGTGCATAATCCTATCCTTTTTAGAACATATTTACGAGTGAATCTTTTGATGCATGAATTTGAAATCATTACATTCAGTCATGTACCTAGAGAACAAAATCACTATGTAGATAGAATTGCAAACAATATTCTAAATTGGCACTTAGCACGTGCATTTAACACAATACAATAACATAAAACCATCAAAATGATTCATATCCATTATATGTGTCCTATAAAATGTTTTAGAGTCCATTAACTCTGATACATATGACATGCCCATCGCATGTTACAAAAACCGAAAACTGGGGGCACCACATGCCCCTACACCTAATCACTATCTGGAGGATCCTAAGCCAATGGCTCTACTCCTGCAGCTCATCGATCGCACATCCCCTCTCCATTCATTGCCATGCGTTGCATGACCCCTCGCCACTCCGAGGGTAGACCAATACATGGCTCTATGTAAGGGTCATCCAAGTCTTACCAACCACGCTCTAAAACACTAGTCAGAAGCCTCTCACATCTACAACAGATTTCCTCCAGGAGGGCCACTGCATCCTCATTTTGTGGTCCTCTCGATCCACTAGGCCCTGCAGCTCCTGATACTGCAGGTCGCCCCATGTACCTGTCTAGTTTTATCGGTGCTGTATCCGCATACCAAAAGTGAAAGAATCAATACCATATACAATATTCTGAAACTTTAAAATGCACATAGAATATTAGCAACTTTTCACTTACCATCAGGCCCCCATAATCTACCAGGCGACAGTGGCATGTTTAGGTCCCCACGATAACTCATCCCACTATAGGGATAGTCATCTATGTACAATGGAATCTGATCCCAATGAGAAAAAAACTCAGGTCAGAACACCCGTCTGACTTACCCACCACCCCCTCTAGACAGTAGCTGCCCCCACCGACGCATTCTAGGCTCCCTCGGGTCCCCATATTGGATATGTATATGAGTTCTAAGAGCCAAGATCTTCTCGAAGAAGAGAGAGCACAACACTGCCATATGCACAGTCATGGTTCACTTGTAGCTTGCATAGAAAAAACTATCGTTTCAACGACGACGACATCATTTGGGCCCACCCATAGTAGATCGCACTCAACACACTCTCAACAAGAATCATTTGAGCCCCAGTGATGTGGTGGAGTGCCTGGTTTCCTAGGATATCCAACACTGTTGTGGACACAACACGGGTCTTTAACCTGTCTAGATCCCCGATCGATATCTGTGTCCCCTTGACATGGAGACCTGGTTGACAATGGCGCTCTACAAACTCCATGATGTTTCGTCCTCGCAGTAACACTGGCTGAGTATTCCCCACCATCCAAAGTGGTGGGAGACCAGTCAGAAAATATATATCCTGGATCATCAACTCGATCCAGTGCCCCTGCACTATAAATAACTCATGTTCCAGATCCCAATAACTAATACTCTAAGAAAACAAGGGCTCCCAAGCTCTCATAAAAGGGTTCTCCACAAACTTCAGGACCCCAAACCTGGCTAATTCACCATAGACACCATGATCCTATCGGATCTCCAACCATAATATGTACAGGTATCTCTCTCTCCAATTGATCGCAATTCTACCATATATGCACAAAACCATCATATCTATCATTGTATAGAAAGGAAATACTACATTCCAACACAAAAACCCATCTGTTAGCCAAAAAACAGCACAGAAAAACCCCTCTCTAAACTTTTCAGGCAAAATCCTAGGATAGGTCGTAGTTTTTTTTCCAAAATCTACTACCCAGGTCACAGATATTGCCCCAAAAAGTGCGACCCGGCTGTGAAGAGGAGTAGGGGCTTGTTCATAAGCTTTAGGCACCTAAACTGAACTTTCAATCCAATGAAATAAAAGAGTAGGATTAGGCCTCTTACCTAAAACTGAAGAATCTCGATTCCAACAATCGGTTTTTCCGCTACGCTCATCGCAAAATTTAGGGCCCTCTCTCCTCTCTACATTCACCACAGCTACACTTGAAAATGAGTGAATTTGGAGCGAAAATGCCTTATTAAAAGAGAAACACCAGATTTTTATTTCACCTATGTGACCAAACCATAACTCAGTTTGAAAAATGTCTGTACCTTTGGAAATCTCTCATGGAGCTCTAAAATGGTATCTGTTATTTTTTTGTGATTTGATACTTCAACATGATACATTTTTCAAAGAAAGGTCACTTCACCACTCCTCAAAATTGAATTTATTCACATGCAACACTTATACTTGGGGCACTTCTTTGCCTCCATACTTTTCCATGCTCGTGTCAAATTTCTTCATGAGTAACCATCTTTTACTCATGTTTTAATGGTTCCCACTAGACCTTTTCTTTGTGGAAGCATCATCGAGTCTCCCTTGTTTAGAGCATCCAAGTTGAGTCATCATCGCATCCATGGAGTCTATCTCGAGTCCATTTTTATCCTGCTATAGTCCTCCATCCTTCATTTCTTGGTTCCTCTCTCATGTCGCACATTATGGCCTTCAGTCCTACTATCCCCTGTCTCCTTTGATATTATGTCAGTTGCTACCACGTCATCCATGCCCTTTATGCTTTAACAAGGGAAGTCATCAGTCCACTACTTAGTACCCCCCATTTCCTCATCATCCCTAGTGTCAGCCTATCAGTCACTCTAATATTATCTCTCGTGCCTTAGTTGAGGACCTTTTATTGCCTCACCTGTGGCGGACCTCCTTCTGTCAACATCAACTCATTCATTCCAAAAGATAGGTCTAGATGGCAGTGTACCTTGGTTCCATCTTCCACTCTTGTTCGGTGCCTCATATTAGGCAAAGGGACTCATTATTTCCCTTTGAATTGATTGTTTCTCAGTTCTAGCTCCTTACGACATGATCGGGATCTATATACTTGATGGTTCAGTGATGCAGCATATTGTACCGATGATTCCCCGGTGTGTGTGAGATGTTTCAGACCTCATGAGGGGGTGGCCCTTCAGGTAGCCCCAGTCATGCTTGGATGACCTCTTCATTACAGCCTTTGATGCAACTCCATAGATTTGATGGTTTTTGCCTCAACTGCCTATATCGCCTTTTAGTTTGCATGTATCATTCAGATTTTCAGAGCCCTCTGTTGTTTACAGGGCCTCTTTGGTTGTACTTATATCTCATGTACTCAGATATTATTATATAATTCCTGGTTGTTATCCTAGGCACAGTATGTATGTGGGATCCTTTATCATGTTCTTATATGGCTCATGTTCATGCCAGCATGTACTATATAGTTTATTCCCTTGTTTACTAGATGCATTATTATTTTTACTTTGTCTCGACGGGCATAGGTATGCCTCCCCCGCCCCTTGTAGCACATGTACTCACTCATAAAAGAGACTTGTCACACCTGTAAATATCGCCTCCTCAGGGTCTTTTCCTCTAGCGCTTTGGTCTACCTTATATTACTATATCTCTAACTTCCCCTTTGGTGTCTAGTGATTGAGTTCTTACAATGTACTTCGGTCACACGATTAGCTCCTAATGCTCGCACGTTGGGGGGAAATCTGTTACACCAATTTTTGGTTATCTAACCTATTACTATTATATGGACCAAATTACACCATGTAAGACCAATTTTACCCTAAGTAAAATTTCTTTCACTATGAAAAATAACTTAGTAATCCTTTATTTATTAAGTTGTTTATGGTC
>MU968551.1:29748599-30063080 GCA_034641835.2 Pinus albicaulis
ATCTTGGTATTCTCTAGTTACTTAAAGACCTAGTTCATCCATGACCTTGGGCATTAAATTATGTAAGGCTCCAGAGTCCATTATGCAACTATGTAAGATATTATCATGAATATTGAAAGATAGATAGAAAGGAGTGGTAGAGTGATCCTAATGGAAAATGGCATCCAACCATGGTATTCACCCACCATGTTATCCATCCACCCATGGTATTGTAAGTGGCATCCAACCATGGTATTCATTCACCCATGGTATTTACCCATGGTGTTTACCCATGGTATTGTAAGTGAGATCCACCAATGGTATTTACCCACCCATGGTATTTACCCATGGTGTTTACCCATGGTATTGTAAGTGAGATCCACCAATGGTATTTACCCACCCATGGAATTTACATGTGGTATTGTAACAAAAAATGCAATTTTTTACAAAATGCAACTTGTTACTTATAGCATTTTTTTGTTACAATACCACACGTAAATTCCATGGGTGGGTAAATACCATGGGTCGATCTCACTTACAATACCATGGGTGAATTAATACCATTGGTGAATTCCACTTACAATACCATGGGTGGATAAATACCATTTGTGGATGAATACCATGGGTCAATTCCATTTACAATACCATGGGTAAATTCCATGGGTGGATGGATAACATTGTGGATGAATATCATGGGTGAATGCCATTTTCCATTCAGATCATAGAGTCATCTTTGTATTCTACCAATGGACCTAAAATAACAGTGGGCTTGTCATCTCGAAGGTTAAAAAAATCATAAGCTACATCGGTAGGTGGAGGTTGAAGAGCTTTCATAACGGTATTTTTGAAATCATCATTTTTCATGAGCTACACAAGAGGAACATGAATCTTTATCTTTTTTATTTCATTCTCAAAATTGAAAATAGGGGGCAGTTTGTGAGTAATTGTTACCTCAAATGAAGGAGTATCAACTGCTACTAGAATTTACGATAATCTCTATTCAACAACTTTATTTTCTGCTGGAATTTCAACTGTGTCCTTATTCTTCTTAGGCTGTGCAAAAATATTTGGATTATCATCAATCTTCTTTGATCCGAGATTATATATGCTTTGATAATCAACTGCAGTCATGGAATGATCAAGAACCACTTCACTATTCTATGTATATGACATGAAATCCTCATACTCTGCTTGTGTAAGATGAATCAACCCTTGTTTAACTCTCATACAATTGATATCAGCAGCTTTCTCCAACCTTTCAACTTCCTCTTCATCTTCAAATATGGAATTTTGCAAAGGAGGTTGAACTTTTTCATCATCAACATCTCTCATTTCTCACTACAAAATTTGAGGAGAAACAGGTCTTTTAAATTTTTTCCTATTGGGCTGATCAAATGAAACATTTCTAGTAGTAGTTGGTCTTGCTTCCATATTAAGCTTGGACATCTCAGTAGTTAATGAATTGACCATCTTGGTCAGCTCATCTAACTTAGGATCTATGTATGAAGTTCCTGAAGTTGAAACTTCAGATTTTCTCTTTCTTTTTTCTCTGTCAATACTTCCTCTGAGTCTATCAGTTGCTAACACATTATATTCTACCTACAGCCCATTATCTTGCATTTGTGTTAGTGTTGTATATCTTCTTTCTCTCAATAATAAACAAAAATCAGGATCAAAGGCACCAACATAAGTGATTTTGGCTGAAGCTTCAGTAGGCTTGATTTCAATAGGTATTTTTCTATACATCTTATTGAATCTCTTAGAAAAATCAGAAACGGATTCTCCTTCTTTTCTTTTTATTGCACAAAATTCATTGATATAATACAAAAAGTCTTTCTTATCACCCCATTTCCTAAAAATGTATCATCTAGGGTTTCAATTCCAATGATGCTACCATATTTCAAGGATTTGAACCCTTTTCTAACATCACCCTCCAAACTCTAAAAAAAAACTCTCATCCAGACATATTCATGCTCAATATTAAGATTGTCAACATAGGCATAAAAATCAGCAAGTTTTTCTTCAGCTGTTACCTCTCCCTCACCACTAAAATAAGGCATGTAATTGATAAAATCTCATGCAGATAATGCAATCATAGGTTGAGGTAAAACCAAAGGGGCATACCTTGTAGCAACAATTGCATCCATTCAGTTAGGGGGTGGGTTTCGACCTGCCATGGTGTGAGTTGTTGGGATTTGTGGAACAACAATAGGTGGATTGTGAACAACAGATGATGAATCACCAACTTGTGTTGTAGGTATTGTTTGTCGGTTGGAAAACAAGGGAGGTATAGGATTTTATTGAAAATTAGGGGATAAAGTTTGTAGGACTTATTATTAGGGACAAACTTTGAGAAAATAGTAGTAGAGGCAACAAAATTTCATTTACTCGTTTTCTTGATTAACTTTTCAGGGTCAAAAATTGTGATTCTCAAAGGGGAATATGAGTTAGCCCTAGTTCTAGTCCCTCTAGGAGCCAAAACTTCAACAATGGAATTTCCAGGTGTAAAGAAGTCTAAAAATACAGCTAGAACTATACACCTCAAAACCAGACATAAATTTGTCATTCACCCAGGGATAAACTTCAATTCACCTCACCGACAATGACACCAAATATGTTAGCACAAGGAGTCACTCCTTTACTGCATAAGGAGTAATCCTTACACATCATAGTTAATTTCAAATTTTACAAGGGTTGTTTGAGTGGTGGGATGGATTCTCAAAGATTTTGAAATTATTTTTTATATTTTTTAAGACTTTCATGCATTTTGAAAGCTGTGGAAAGTATAAATTGTATGGTTAAATTAGTAGTGTAGGGAGCATAGTGTACAAATGGAGAAGATGGATAGCTAGTACCTATTCCAGGAAATATTCCTATCCTAGATCAAACACACAGCTAAGATGATGGCTCTTTACACAAACTTTGTTTATGCAAAGTAAACAAAATTTAGAAAATATATTTCATGTATAAATGATTCCACAAATCCTTTATGGAATCTTCACTGACATGTTCTATAACACACATATAATTTGCAGAAAACTAAAAGTAGATAATTTACTGTTAAATCCTTTAACAGTTTCTCACTCACACCTTACTAGTTGTTGCAAATCATATTTTAGAAGAAAGTAATAAAGAAAAGAGACACACCACACATTAAATATTCCTTGAGTCACAAAATCCTCCATCATGGAGTAAAAATCCCTTTTATTATATTCAGTCTTCAGGTAGAGCAACATCTAACCTGGAAATGGTATTTACAAGTGGTATATATAGAAAGAGAGGCACCAACTCCATCTCTTCTAAAAATAAGGAAACATTAATCCTAACATTACATAGGTGTAAAAATACATTATAGCCTTATCCTAACGAAACATAATAGAAAGGACAGATGGAGAAGAAAGAAGAGAATAAATTTGGGCTGAAATGCTAAGTGTGCTATCATGCTGCCCCTTTTTTTGCCGATTTATATCCTTGTGTCTTGTGTCTTTAAATAACCATGTAGCTACATTTAATAAGATCTCCAGAAACCTCATAAACACCTTTCACCATCACTTGTTATATCCATTTTGTTATGGGTTCCTATCCATCCTTAACTAGCTCGGAAAAATTTGTTGACAGGTGTCAAAATTTAGTTAAAACAAATGCTATCGGAAATTCCAGTAAAAACTGATAACTGCGCAAAATATGGAATGCTACCAGAGTTTCCAGTAGCACCCTGTTTATTTTTCAAAAATATATAGAAAATGATGTAAATCATATCCAGTATTATATTCCTTGACTTCTTAAGTTGTTGTTCAAAGTTATGACTGATAAGCAAAAGGGTACTTGTATCGAAAAAACTTTTTACCTTCCCTCTATGTGTGTTGCAGCTTCAGCAAGCTTATCCAAGTCTGTTTTGTTGTCAGCAGCTGATCTGTATCTGGTTGCTCTTGTGACTGCTTTCTTGACAGTGGATTTATCCTCCTTATAACCCTTTTGTGTTTTTCATCTCTTTGAGGGCTTTGAGTGCTTCTCTGAAGGTTTTTTGTTTTGTTTTTCTTCATGGATTTCTGTATCTTTGACCCTTCAGGTTTACCTTCAATATCAATGACCTCTGTCATTAGGCTTGGATTATGTAGAGCCTTTGACTTAAGCCTAAACATTTTTTTTCTCTGGTATGCCTCTTTCTGGTACAAGAAATAGTTTTGGCTTCTTCTTTCTTCTTCTTACTATTGATGTCATATCCATCATCCTTGAGGAGCTCTTCATCTTATTGTGTAGGCTGATACTCTTTCTGCATCTTCTGCTAAATATGTGCTTCCAGAATTTCCGGTAGCACATGCGCTTTTTATTTATCTGCAGTTGCAGATATTCCTCTTCGATATCTGGTGTAGACATTAGGAAAAGGAGGAATGGGGGCACCGTTTTCATAGATTTTGGTTTACTTGCTGAGGAACTCTCTCCCTTTTCTAGCTTTCTCTCAACTTTAACTGCAGAAACCTTTTCTTTCTTACCCTTGGCCTTCTTATAGATATTTTATTTTTTGGCCTTTCTCTTTGTTCTTCTTTTTGAAGGCTAAGGGTGTGGTTGTTAAACCGGAGGTGTAGGTGCAGGTTGGTCTTCCCTATAAACAAATAGTGGTCCCAAGTTTGGTTTCTCTTCCCCAAATCTTCTTCAACTAGAACTTTGAATAAATATTCATGATACAAGCTATACACTGAAACAATAGTGTGAGTTTGAACCCTTGTTGACATCTTTGTCAGCCTTTTCAACAAGAAATATGGCAGGTTTAATGTCTTCATACCTACAACATGAAAAAGAAACCTCATTTTATAAAAGAACACAATTGTATACCTCCTTTCACAAGTGAGGTATATCTTAATAAGATTAATAGCTTATTTCCAGTCATTCTTAAGATAGCTACTTGGATTTCCCTTGGCATAATTTGGATATCTGTGTGCATCTTTGAGGAAACTATTGAGAACCTGCCCTTTAAACTAGCTTTCTCCTTCCTATGGAAGGTTAAAGGCTTCAACAATGGAGTCTTCACAAACCTGCAAGGTAAGGCCATAAACTATGGCTTATTTTCCATTAAAAGAGTTAGCAAACTCTTGAGCTACTCCTGAGCGAGAGATCCCTAACCTGGGGCATAGAGAATACCACCCTGACCAGATAAACAAGCTTCTTACTGTAAAATTTGCATCCACTAGATATTCACCCTGTGGCTCAATTCAATTTACTTTTCCACCTGTTCTAGTCATCTTCAGAAAATTAATGACTCTACCTTTTGAAACTGATAGGTGGGAGAGTTGGAGGAGTTTTACCTTACAAGTGTTGCTTGTATTCACCTTTGGAATCCTGCCTGAAATCTAGACTCCTCCTCAAACTATGACTCTAAGAAATTTGATCTTCAACAACTAAAATTTAAAATCACAGGGCTCCTACTTTTTCGGTGGGTTTAACACAAAACTATGGTTCATCACCCCATGTTAATCGACCTTTATCATCACAAATATGCCTCACTGTGATGTGCACCATGTGCTAGCAATCATTACCATCAGTTGGTTGTGTATTTTCATATCGAGAACTCTAGAGGGCTTGAGACAAGCAAATTTGTGACCAACAGTCACGTCCACTGTCTTGTTGTTAATAGGCCAAAATTTTCGGTAGCACTATTGTTCGACCAAACAAATGGTTATGGCGTTAAATGTTATGACCATGATCTCTGTCGTTCAGAAAAACACGTACTTTGACATATGTCTAACTGAGTTGGGGTTGAAAAGCGGACGAGATTAATGGTTAAGTGCATTACTGCGGGTTGACACATAGGCTTAACGTATATCACGACTTGACTTGAACAAGGCTGACTGCATACAACACCTATCATGAGATTTGGATTATTTAAAAAAGTATTTAAGGCATATTTACACTACAACATGTGGCTTGACCAAAGAGGATGCGCTTTTTCGTTTATTTGTTAAAAAACAGAGTATGCTTCCAGAAATTTCGGCAACATAGGAATAAAAATAAAAATACATAAAGAGGAATATAACAGACTATCTGAAAATACTAAAACTGGTGCTTCTATAATTTGCAGTAGTGACGAAGAAAAAAATTTAAAATTTTGAAAGTTTTGAAGTTTAATCCTAAAAATAAAAAATATGAAATGGAATCATGACTTAGCAAAGAACTGTGCTAACACAACCCCTAAGACAACTCACTTTTTCCCTAACCTAGATCTCCATTCACTCCCTTTCCATGGCCTCCATGCGATTATGAACTTTGCTTCTCATTTCTATGCCAAAGACTCCAAATTTCGAGCCACTTTTTCAAGGCTAGGACTCAAGTCTCTACCCATAACTCGGTTAAACTTCCAGAGTTGATAAATGACATAGAAAAAAATTCTTGTAAACCAAAAACTAAAACTAGGAAATGACCTGAACATCCCCAACTAGGACTGACGTTTTGTCAAACACTTCGTGAATATACAACCTAAATGTCATGAATGCAAGTATGAACATAAGGGACTAAAAAATTATCTGAGGTTTAACAATTAGGGTCACTACCTTATCACATTATCTATCATAACACCAATTAGGTCTTGCATTCATTATTCATTCAATTATAAGTGAAAAAATGAAAATATCCATAACTAAGATTTATCATATAACCATGCTTATAACCAAAATATAACTAGATAAATAATAAGAAGAGAACAACCATTAAAGCCACATAATAACCAATACAATTCCTCATCAAGAGCAAGATAAACTTATATTTTATTAAACAGAGGAAAAACCAACCAGATTCGGGACTTCCACATTCCACTCGACCATATATTGGTTGAACCAGTTATTTATTTCATCCAATCACTCTCGTTCCATATTCCAAGCATGGATGTGGGATTTTATGGGATAAACCAATCCAAAGATAATTGAAGGGAATCTAGAAGTTAAACCACCTCCACCCTCTCGATACTGTTATCTTGCCTAAACTAGTGTCGAGATCACAAAACCAAACTTAGCTTGGATGAATTCACCAATACCTTGAGGAGTTTCCCCATATCCACCCTCAGTATTTACTGTGTATCCCACCATTACCGGTCAAGGGATTCCTAGGCCTTTGGAAATTTTTCTAAGACCACCTCACCTAGATCCAAAATATTTTAGCAATCCAAAGCTCAAAACCAAGAACAATCCCATCACACCATGGCTACCCATAAATGGCAAGGCTAGGCTGAAATCCACTGTTGAAACCCAATAAAATCCATGCCAATGATAGCAAAATAGCAAAATACCAACATGCAGATACCATGCATGTCAAAATCATCTAGGAAAGCATACATGCAACCTGTTACCTGTAAGTATTCCCATTGAAGCTTCTTGATCCTTGCCTTCCTTTGTTTTGCTTGTCCTTCTTTTCCTTTTCTCTCCTTTCCTTGTCCTTTGTTTGCTTTCTTTATTTCTTTATCCTCTTGGTGCTCTTATCCTCTCTAAGACTAATTCCAAAACTAAACTAACAAAAGGCTCCCAACTGATGCTCTGAGGTATTTTTATTAATTAGGTCTTAATTTCTTCAATTTTCCATTATTTTCCTTCATTTTACTCCTCACATTCAACCTGTGACCTTTCACCTTCCTTTTCTCCTAATTTCTTTTATTTTCATAAATAAATGCCAAAAATACTCTTTTTCCTTTGCAAAGCCTTAGTCATTTCCTTTGTTAATTTCCCCTTAGCCATAAACACAACAAGTGATACCCACTAGGATATTTTTCCCAATGTTCATCTTGGAATAAGTGTCCTTTTCCCGTGGTATTATTTTTCCTTTATTAACTTTTATTACATGAAATTTTAACCTGGGTTTGTTACAGACTCCTCCCCCTTAGGGGAACACCATCCTCAATGTTTTATGACAGCTACAACTAGCAAAATCGATGAAAAAAAACATACTACCCATGATTGTTTATAACACAGCTCATTGCAATATTTACAATAACCACGTGCTCAAAAGAAAAAAAATCATGACAAACATGACAATATGACAACCATATCGCTTACTAGAGCTTTATAACGCAAATATTTACGGTATTTACAATAACAACCACATATTCTTATGCGTATTTTATTCAACCAACAAATAACCATACTATCTATGGATATTTATAAATCTAGCTCGATATAGTATCTACAATAATATACATATGCACATTTTATCAACCACCAAATAAAAGGATACGATGGCCATCTCAGCAACAATGAAGTCCATAGGCTCACACTGCCACCCTCAAAGTAGTACCAGAATTAAACTCCTTCCCAGGAAGTCCAGAATCAACTTCAATAGTAAAATTTTGCACCCAATTTCCAACGATATGATCCTACGCCACGTGTCCTCTTAGTGAAGAGTTACTCCCTGATTGTTCTAGGGCATAGTCCCAATGTGCATTTGATTCCATCTGGAAATGATAATGACAAAAAAAAATCCATCCTAGACCTTCCCTTCTCTGCTACTTAGTCCCTCTGGAAATCTAGCGACTCCCTTCCATGCAGTCACTCACCTTCCAAGTTCCCCAACATCCCCTATCCTAGGCGATCGATCCCTTGGAAAGGCTTACTTGCATTGGAAGGTAAAACAACCAAGTCATATATCTACCTCAAAACCATCATACTGGTCATAGCATGCTTATGGTAATCAATGGACACTATTGGGTACTAGTGTCCCATAATGGCCCTGCTCCTGAAGTGCTTTACCATCATATTATTTCATGTTCCAATTCATTTTTCCACTGCTAATTCTTGCAGTCAATTTCAACCACCCCAAACTAGTATTTTTCATGTTTTCCTATACCAAGCACATAATTTCCATTTGATTCAAAATAAGTTGAAATAAATTCACATCATACCTAATTGGTGGCCTACTAATAAGGTACACTCGCAATTATTTTTACTTCCTATCACAACAAGTCAAACTAGCTCTTTGACCAAATCATCATGTATAAACATAGAAACATATCACATTTGGTTATGTCAAACAAAACCATAATAATATAAATCATCTATCACATGTAACCATCATAAATCAGAGTCATGTATCGCATGTATTATTAAAAACTAAAATAAAATATTGATATTTATCTTTCAATGATTCTTTTTCTTATGCCTTTGTTCTTTATCCTTTTTGTACACACACTAAATTAGTTGCCAAATGAGGAAAGTTCCCAGTGCCTTCTCTTTAGGTAACAAGGGAATCTAGATACTAAACCTCCTCCTCTATCAACATTAACAACAATGGTATCCTAATACTAAACTACCACAACCCTCAATATCATCAACAAGGGCATCCACAGACTAAACCACCTCAACCTTCAATAGCAGCAAGGGTATCTCAAGAATAAACTGTGTCAACCCTTAATAGCAACAACAAGGGACAGAAAATACCATACATGTCTGTCCCATCGCACTGTATAACACATACACATACACAATGTACTGGAACACATAAACCTACACCCGATGTACAACACAACACATACCCTACACCCGGTATACAACATGACACATACACCTACACCCGGTGTACAACACAACACATACACCTACTCCCGGTCTACAACACAACACATAAGACTACACATGGTGTACAACACAATAGATACACCTACACCTAGTGTACAACACAACACATACACCTATACACAGTGTACAACGTCGCACATACACCTAAACCCAGTGTACAACACAACACATACACCTACATCTGGTGTACAACACAATACATATACGTACACATCGTACAATACCAAGAATACACATGTCACGATACAATGACTACACAATACCCATAACACCATACCAAACATACACAATACAACATGTACGATATGTACACAACACCACATGTACAACATGTACATATTACCACATGTACACAACACCAACTTCACAATGTGTATGCAACACCACACGTACATGAAACCACCTACACAATGTGTGCAGAACACCACATGTACACCGCACCACCTATAAAACATGTACAAAACACCACGTGGAAACAACACCAGTTGTATGACATGTACATAACATCACATTTACACAGCACCATTTGCACAACATGTACACAGAATCACATGCACGTAACATGACATGTTTCACATGGACATAGCACCATATGCACACAACACCACATGTAAAATCATGCACACCACACCATATGTACACAACACCACATGTATAACATGTACACTACACCATATGTACCCAAAATTAAAAATACAACATGTACATTGCACCAAATGTACATAGCATTGCATCCAAAACATGTACATAACACTAGATATACGACCCATACTTAGCACCATCAATACCCAACACCACATATGCAATCATGCACACAACACCATATGTACACAATATGTACACAACACCGGTACTCCACATCCTAAGACCACATTGTCCTTACCAAGAAACCTTGCTTCTAGTGTCTTATCCATGATTTTCCCGACACGTCATGGATCATACTACTTTCATTCTACTGATGTATCCCTCGACATGACCTGTCCATAATATAAACATAGATATCGTGTTATCACCAAAATTTGGTTATCTAACCATTCACAATTAGATGGATCGAAGTACACCATGTAAGACCAATTTTACCATAGTAAAATTGCTTTAACTATACGAAATAATTTAATAAACCATATTTTATTAAGTTATTTATGGTTAAAACAATAAACCCCATGAGGAATAATGAAATAAATCCTTATTTATTTGAATTTCCTCTTGGAATAACTAATTAAACCATTGTTTAAATAATATTTGTGGTCATATTTAACCCAATTATGAGAAATAATTAGAAAAATCATTATTTTTCTTATTTTTCTTTAGGAATAATTAATTAAATCATTATTTAGTTATTATTCCTTCTTAAATTTGATTAAATCACTCAGAATAATTTAAAATCATTATTTGTTAATTATTCCCGAACCACATTCTTGAAATGATAAATAGTTTAATTTATTTGTTTATATTTCCAAATAAAAGTATCTAACCAATTTAAATATATTTTCTCTCCAACAAAATATAATAAAATATTCCAAGTGGTTAGATCTAGATCTTGGTTTTTCTCTATTCATTCTTCACTTTTATCACTTTCATTGTCGCTCTTTGATCATTCTCATTACTGCTACTATTTTCTTTTTCTTCTTGAGCTCCCATAGAGTTCAACACATTTAGGGTTTTCTACACCATTAAGAGAGAGAAACTTCTGGAACTAAAGCATCGAGGAAAAGAAAGAACCTGTCTCATTGAGGGGGACTGGTAACAATTTTATTTGTTCCCTTCACCAAGTGTTATAATATATTGAAAATTATTTAAATCTTGTCTTGTCTATTGGATGCATGGAGTAATTACTATTTCTTTTTACTGTTTAACTACTTTTACTGCATAGATCTCATTTTTTTAATCATTTGTTCTAACTATCGATTGCAGATCTAAAGAAGTTAAGTAACCATTTCTGTTGTTAGGGTTGTTTGTCACACACAACTAAAATGAGATATTTGTGTACACTTGTGTTAATAGTTTACACTAACAAATGGTGACTCCACTAGGGAGACTTTTTGGTGCCTGTTATGGCTACGCTGAGTCTACCCAATTTGACGCTATGGATCCGAGTCTAGTGCATTGATCCCCCAAAAAACAGTGCACCTGGTTATGAAATCAAACCTTATACAATTTTGACCCCCGTTCAACCAGTCGCCATGACCCTTTGCTTCAGTGCCGCAACCACCTCAACAAGAATGTACTCCTACTGTGAAAGCATGCGGTGAGGGGGGCAAAGCCAAAACTAAGGAACCTCATGACAAGGCCCTCCAAACAGCTCCAAATCATCCTAAGCCTCCAAATTCATCACCTTCGTGCACTTTGTGTGATGTTGTTGGGCAAGCCACCCATAACTTTCATGAGCTTCATCTCAAACCTGTTGTCAATGAAACATTTCCTGAATTGGACATCCTAGAGGTTCGTGTTACCTTACCTGATTCAGCTAAGAAACTCAAATCATTGCGCATGAACCACCCTTGTGCTTTATGTGACCTTTATAGCCACTATTTTCATCATTGTCCCCGTCCCTATGACTTTTGCGATACCCTTGAGGCAATTCACAAAATGGAGGTCACTCATAGTGGATCATCTACTCCTCTACTTGTGAGTTCTTCTTAAGCATAACCATAGTACATTTCTACACCCATTGTGATACCTACCCCCAATTTCAAGATGAAAGACTCTTCGGTTGATATTCTCTATCTGTCGTCATCCAAGAGATCCATGGTGGAAGACCCCTCTGGGGCTTCCCATTCTCTTTCGGTTGAACCTCCCTTATCGAACACCTTGGTCTCAACATCGGTAGATGTTTCATCTACTAGATCTTCACCTACCCTCCGTAGTGATGCGTATGTGAACCATATTTCTCATGACGATGCGCCAGGTAGCCCCACCGCATCATGTGGTGTCCCTTTCGCTAGTCCTCTCATCTTCCATTCTGATGAAGACATTGTGGAAGGAATGACCACCCATGATTTTCCTTGGGATGATATGCACCATCATGCATACTTCCTTCCATAGCAGACCCATGAACAACATGTTGTGGAGACCAAATACTACATCCATAGTGAGGTTTATTGGTTTCATTACCCCTTGCATCGAATCCATGAATTTGATCCATATCCATCTTGTGGCCATTACATTACCTCCCGATGTTTGGGCAAGGGGGAATAACTTCTAGAGGATTTCGAAAGCCAACTCCTTCCTAACCCTCACAATGCACTTTACCTCAAGAAATTTTACCCATAGAATCTCCCATTGATATGCGTGTATTTAGTTTTTCCATTCATTTAGGTAGCTTGCATTGTCCATCATAATCTCATTTTTTGTCTTGTGGCGACTTTCAGATGGATCCATCATCCGCACTGTATATCGGCCATGCTGATGATGCAAGTCGCTTCTCCCGGAATCTAGCCTCGGCATCTTGGGCCATTTTTACCCCCTTGCATTCGTTGGTCCTCTCCAACGACGTATGCATTAGATCTGCCACCAATAGCCATGCTGAATATGATGCAGTGATAGGTTTATTATTCGATGCCCTTGATCATCGCATCCTTCATATTCATGTTTGTTTAGATTCCTTATTGCTAATCATGCAATTTAATGGTGTGTATCGTGTGAATAAAAATGTCCCTTTTAGAAGATATTTACAAGTGACGCTCTTAGTGCGTGAATTCGAATCCATTACATTCAGTCATGTACCTAGAGCCAGAATCACTATGTAGATATCATTGCAAAAAATATTTTATATGGACACTTATCACATGCATTTAACACAAGACAATAACCAAACAAATGGCGAACCATATACTTATCATATATATAAAAAAGATGCATATCCATATTATGTATCGAAAAAATTATGAATGTTTGGAGTCCACTACTCTAAATACCTCCGACATGCACACAAAATTTTTCAAAAACTCAAAATTGGGGGCACCACATGCCCCTATATCTAATCACTATCTAGAGGGTCCCTAGCCAATGGCTTGGCTCAACCAACTCGCAGATCTTGAACTGCCTCTTTTTCCATCACCATGCACTGCATGATCCCTCGCCACCAAGAGGGTAGCCCTATGCATCCTTTGATGTATTGGTCCTCAATATCATGCCACTCGTGCTTTGATACACTAGTCAGCATCAGCTCACACTTGTGACACACATCCTCCAGCAAAGCCTCATAGTCAAGTCTCTGGTCTCCTCTCGTTCCACTAGATCTTGCAACCCCTAGTACTGCGGGTCGTCCCATATACCCTGTCGTTTTTACCGATGCTATATCTGCATACCAAAAGTCACCAATCAATGCCACATACATATTCTAAAAAATTTAAGTGCACCATAATATATAGAAACTTTCACTTGCCATCTGGTCCCCATGCTCGACCTGGCAGAAGTGGAAATTCAAGGTCCCCTTGAAAGTTCACACCACCGTATGGATAGTCTTCTATGTACAGCAGCATCTGATCCCAGTGTATGAAAAACTCGGGTCAAAACACCCTTCTAGCTCTCTTTCCTCCTCTCCACAATAGCTGACCCCAGTGGCGTATCCTGGGCTCCTGTGGGCCCCCATCATGGATCAGCACATGAGGTCGAAGCGTGGGGATATTCTCAAAGAAGAACGAGCACAAAACCATACCAAAAGAAAAATCATGGTTCACCTGTCACTTGCACAGTGATAGTTGTCCTTTCACCAACAATAGCATCACAAAATCCCACCCACATTAGGTCCTGCTCAAAGCACTCTCTACCAACATCATCTACCCCCTACTAATGTGATGGAACGCTTGGTTTCCCAAGATCCGTAGTACTGTTGTGTCAATAGCCCGTGTCTCTAGCCGTTCTAGATCACTGATCAAAATGGTCATGTCGTTAGCATGAGAATCCATTCTACAATGGTGCTCCATGAGCTCTGATATATTCCTCCCACATGGTAAAATTGGATGTATGTTTCCCACCACCCCTAGTGATGGGAGTTCGGTCAAAAAATAGATTTCCTGGATGGTAAGCTTGATCCTGTGCCCTTGCACCAGAAAGGCCTCTTGGTTCGGATCAAAATAGCTCACTATCCTTGATAGTAAGGGCTCACCTGCCCTCATCAGTGGGTTCTCAACCAACTTGATAACCACATATCTAGCAAGTGCTCCTCGTACCACTTGATCCCCCTAAATCTCGACCCGAAGAGCATCCAAATATCTCTCACGCTAATTAATCCTCAATTCTGCCATATCTGCATAACACCATCTTGTTAGTCAGTTTAGAGAAGGAAAACTACATCATAAACATTCAAGTCACAGTTATCAACCAACAAGCTGACCAAATCTCACCCCCTTCTCCAACTCACATTTTTCCACCCATGGAACTGTGAGCTCGCAGTTTTTCTCCTTAAAAACTATGATCCATGTCACACTTCAGGCACAGGATAGTGCAAGACTGCCTTAAGGAGAGGCAAGAGTCTCTTACTGAGCCCGAGGAACCTAATCTGAAACACTAAACAGATGAAAATGTAAAGTAATGTTAGGCCACCTACCTGCAACTCACAGATCCTGATTCCAATAGTCGATTTTTCTACAACGATTGCCGCAAGATTTATGGCCTTCTCCTTTTCTCCAAATTCACCACAACATAGTTATCAAATGAATTAAATTCGAGGGAAATCACCCTATTAAAGGAAAACCCCTAGATTTTCATTCGCAAAATGCAACCAAACTGTAGCTCAGTTTGACGAACTGGCAGCACAATTGGAAAGCTCTCACCGAGCACTGTAATGGGCCCTCTCTTTTTTTTGGTAATTTGACACTTCACCATGAAGCCATTTTTCCAAGAAGGGTCACTTTGCCGCCTCTTAAAATAAAATTTATTCACATGCACTGCTTGCATTTGGGGCACCACTTTTCCTGCATACTTGTCAACATGTGTGTTGATTTTTGTCATTAGTAACCATCTTTTGATCATGTTTTATAGTCCCCACTGGGCCTATTCTATGTGGCAGCATCATCGAGCCAGCCTTGTTCAAATAATCTGAGTTGAGTCATCGTCGCATTCATGTAGTCTGTCCCTAGTCCCTTTGCCTCCTGTTATAGTCTTCCATCAATTTTTTCCTTGTATCTCTCTCGTGTTGCCCATTTTGGCCTCTAGTGATACTATCCCCCATCCCCTCCAGAGTTGAATCTGTCGTTGCTAGGTCATTCATGCTTTTTATGCTCAGACAAGGGAAGTCGTCCGTCTGCTACTCAGTATTCCCTATTCCATCATCATCCCTGGTGTCAGTCCATCATGCACTTTATTATGATCCCTCCTGCCTTAGTTAAGGATTCATCATTGCCTCACCTATGGCAGACCTCCTTTTTTCGACATCACCATGTTCATTCTAGAAGACAGGTCTAGAGGGCAGTGTACCTTTGTTCAAACTTCCATTCTTCTTCAGTGCCTTGGATCAAGCAAAGGGAATCATCATTTCCCTTTGACTTGGTTGTTTCTCATTCGCTCTGCCTCAACTCATTATTGCATGATTTATATTCCTACACTTGATGGTCCGGTGATCTTGCAAATTGTACCAGTAATACCCAGGTGTGTGTGAGATTTTTTAGACCTCATGAGGGGGTGGCCCTTTAGGTAGCCCCCCACATGCTTGGATGACATCAGATTATGCTACAACCTCAGATTCACCTCCATGGATTTGATGGGTTTGGTTTCAGTTTCTTGCAGCGCCCATAGCATGCAAGTCTCATTCAGATGATCCATTCATATTTTTAGATCCATTTCATGTTTAGCATGGCTTCTTTAGTTATTATTATGTCTCATGTACTCAGATATTATTGTATTCAGTCCTGGCTCATGTTTCTCTAGGTGCAGTATGTATGTGGGATCCATTATATTTTTGTCTAGCCCATTTTATGCCAGCATTTCATGTACCATTTATCATGTACTTTATTGCTCAGTTTCATTTTGCTGGGCATACCATTATTCTTTATACTTTTTTCATCTCAAGGGGCATAGGTATGCTTCCCTCGCCTAATTGATAATGGGTACCACAACATTAAAGGAGACTTATATCATTTGTAGGTATCTCCCCCTCAGTCATTGTCCTCTCTCGCTTCACTATGTCTATGTATCTCTCTCTCCCTCAAACTTCCCTTCACTGTCTAGTGATTGTGTTATTACAACGTACTTCAGTCATATGATTAGCTCCTAGCGCTCACACGTTGGGGGGAAATCTATTATCACCAAAATTTGGTCATATAACCATTTACAATTAGATGGATCAAAGTACACCATGTATACCAATTTTACCATGGTAAAATTTCTTTCACTATATGAAATAATTTAATAAACCATATTTTATTAAGCTATTTTCGGTTAAAATAAGAAACCCCGTGAGGAATAATTAAATAAATCCTTATTTATTTTGATTTTCCTCTAGGAATAATTAATTAAACGACTATTTTAATAATATTCCTTTTTCAGGAAATTCTGCTCTATCGGGAATATCTTAAGATATTCCATTTTCCTTCTTCAGTGAGACACTGCAAGTCCATTTCAGTGATTGACTGTTGGGGAATTACAGTATACGTCTCCTTAAAATAAGGGAGAGATCCTAAGGCTAGCTGGCCCTTCACAGATTCTGCCTATGGATATGCAATATTCCACCTCGGGAATTTCTGCCACAGGGTCCTTGAGGACGCTATATAAGGAAGATGTTGCATAAATAAGGCTAACCAACACTGGGATGCCCTAGAAAACATCTAATATACCTTCCCTGCAGAAAATGAGCTTAAATAAATGATTCTAGATGGGTTATACAGATCTCCCCAAACTATATCTCTAAAATAATGCTCAATGAGAGAGCTTATAGTAATATGCAAAACATCAGTCTGAAACTCTGCAAATATGAATGTACCATGAGAGGTTAAATTCTACAGCCAACATTATATTAATATATCAGCAAGAATATCAGAAATATCATGAGGAACAAGGCCCTCAAGCTCTTAGAACCAATCTCCAATGAATAAGTAGTGTAATACATGAGATGATGCTGCTGCAAAAAATGCTAGAGAGCAGTGACTGTATAGTATCTATGAGAGATGTAGCTACTGAATACATAAAAAATGATAATTTAGCTGAAGGAATACAAAGAAATTCCCACAAATGGGAAGATGGTCTGAATATGGGATTTCTAGCCAATATTAAGGAGATTGCTAGAAATGTCGGATAAAATACAAAGTGACAAACATAATGTCACTGCAACTGAAACCAGATGAATATGTGGCCATGTATGAATCTAAAATTATGATTCCCTCCTATGATAATTCCCTCAAGGGAAAAGGGGCTGATCCCCCTTTTTCTCAAAAGCACTCCTCCTAATGAGCCCAAGAATCTCCCTCAACACTACCCTCATGGAATAACGCAGTTTCTCCAAATGACTATGCAGTGGGAGATGGTGAATGAGTGACCTGATGCCACAGATTTTAAATTTGGTCCAATATCCCTCTATACATCTCCTCCAATGAAGAGATCACTCCTCCACTGAAAAAGCAAGTAAGGGAAGACTCAATGAGTTCCTCTGCTGCCACCCCAGCAACACAACACAATTCTGCTAAAGAAATAATGCTCCAACTGAAGGAGTGAGCTTGGAAAAATGTCGGAATGAGGAAATTCAGATCAAATCCTCTCCTCCCATGAGGAAGTTGTGGGGGATCCCCTCCCGGGAACACCCCTAGTGCTCAAGAGCACTGTAATCCTGCTAAACAGCCCGGATGTGCAAGTCCTTGGCCTCACTACAAAATTTCTGAATCAAAGCATCAACCAAATGAGCTGCTCCTTCTTTCTTATAAAGCAAATGAACTCTCTCTCATCATATGTCCCACAATTAGGAAATCCATTCACTTTTGAATTCTTTCCCTCCAAAAATTGTGTTGTCTTCTAAAGCAAGCCACCCTTCTAAGGCAACGTTGTTGACTTGGTCAAAGATGGCCAACTCAAGGTGATCCTCATCATGTTCACACCATTAGGTGTTTATTTCAGCTGCTTATTTATCCTCCTTCCTCCTAAGGAATATTATTTCTCTATCATCGAGGGGTTAAGGGGTCTCCGTACCCATTTTATTAATAAAAATAAAAATATGCCACTATAATGTTCCATTTTAGCTTGAGGCTAAAATTGGGAACATTACAGTCCTCCCCTCCAACATGTTTCTTGTCCCCAAGCAACTGCATAGAGAGAACAAAATTTCTCCCCCTTATTCTGTTATGGCCTCCTCATCAACAATCTTTACCGCTGCTCAAGATATGCTGCAATAAAATTGTCCTCCAATGCCTCCTCCCAAGTATGCAAACCGGAATGGTGTACACCCTGAAAGATAGAAGGTGTAGGTGGAAATCATCCTGCTGAACTATGGCCTCCTCAAGGTAGGAGTGATGACATGCATGGGAAAATATAATCCCACTAATTATCCCCTCAACCATGTTATCATCCAAATGAAAACCTTGCCCCCGGTTTTGTGCAATGTAATGGGGCTGAATGGAGAGTTTTGTTGCTTCATCCCAATAAGATCTTCTCTCCCTCTGTAGTACATATGGGGCTACCTCTGTCCTTGGGCTGAAATTTTATAGCCTCCAAGAGTGGCCCAAGCTACCCCATCAAAATATTCAGCCATGAAATGCCTCTCCAAATTCTCCAAGTGGTTTTCTCCACAAGAAGAGAAAAGTAATGATATGGCAATCATGGTTTGCCCATGGTATCTCCTGCAATATAGAGCATGTGTAATAGGGAGAATAGTGCTCCTAATGGGCTGTCCCAACATATAAGTCACTCTCCCAATAGTTATCCCTGTGAGTAAATAAGCATCAACAATACAAGGTAGCATAATACAAGGTAAACAAGCTATCACAAGACAACTAGAGAGTGGGTCACTACTCCTCTCATGGGACCAGCGTAGCGAGCCTCTTGCCTACATAAAAATTATACATAACGATTTCTTTCCCAGCCACTTTTTTTCTGCCACACTCATCTCAAAAGATAGGAACATGAAAATATAAATGGGTGCCAATGGTGCACACCAAGGAGCATGTGGCTCCCTTCACAAACCACCATAAGAATGGTCCATTCTTCTGCTACAAAATTCTACAAATACATCCTTGTACATTATGCAAGAAGGAACAACTCCTCTTGACTCATCATGCTACTCAAAAAAGGAGGAAAGTACAATACAAAATGTGAGATTATACCTTCTCCAAGTTGTACTTGAACTCTTGAGCTGAAATGGTCCAACTGAGAATTTTTCCCTCTACCTCCAAGGAGTAGGGACGTGGTTGTGAGGTTTTCTCCACCATAATCAAGAGGTCTATGCATATCTCCCTATACTGATAGATGCCATGATGAATACCCTCCAAGTGAACTCCTTTAGCCAATCAAAGTATGCATCCAAATGCATAGCTAGGAAGTCCTCACATGCTGCATGAAAATAATTTCTCCTTGAGACTAGAAACTCTAGTCAAGAAGAGTCATCCATGATGACAGATGACCATTTCATCCACTAAGTATTTTCCATCTCCATCAAGGCCATCCAAGAATCATGCATGCTTCAAGATCCCGGGGAATAATCAACCAAAGCTAAGTCCTCCATCCTGGATCAATCCTCCACATAGACAGCGCTGGTATTCTGCAATGTGGTGCCCCATCACGTTGCTGCCTGCTACCTTGACATCCCCTCATGCCAAATTCATCCTCCAAGTTGCTGCCATACCATCATACAGCTGCTCATGCTCAAAAGGAATGATGATCTCTAAAAATAAGCCTCCCATGAGAGACTATCACCTCCAAAGAATCTACCGATCTCGGGAAATGTAAGCATGAGTGGCCTTCATATACTCCAAATCCTGAAAGAGTTCTTCCCCCAAAGGAAGTAATTCCTCTCACTAAATCCATGGAGCTGTCATCCCGCATCATGAAGATGCTACTCTACATCCATGCAGCAAACTCTATCAACGCAGTGTAGCTGATGAGAATGGGTGAGACTAAAAATGAGAGAGTGTGTCCCTCCTCCTTGTGTTTATCCCCAAACTCCTTGCACTGTAATGGACTCCTCTAATGTCTCCACCTCTCTGAAATCCAAGAGTGGTGAACCAAATAACATGATGCCTCTCATCATCTCTAGATCAAGTGACCTCCCAAGTGGAAAGCCTCCAAAAAAAAAGTGAGACATCAAGATCTGAAATAGAATGCATGTATGAGTGGACTAATTTTTCCCTCTCTCCTCTCCGCAGTGCAGTCTCTTTCCCATGTGCAGAAAATTTCTGAAATAGATAAGGGAGAATGCTCATCATCCCCTTCATGTTGATCCTTCTACTCTTCTTCCTCCATCTCACAATCCCTAGCAAATGCTACATATGGCTCCAGAATTGTGCCTCGGTACCCACATGTAAAATTATTTGGAACTCCTTGCAAAGACACAAGGGCTCCTCTAGTGGAAGTAATGACTCCCTTTTTACCTCCATGTGGTGATGGATCTCCTCCTAATGTGACAACGTTGTTGGTTCTTCCCAATGCATGCGAAGTGTTTGTGATTATGACACAATGAGTTTCACCAAGTTTTTTTTTTTTCCATCAAACCCTTAGTGAATGCATCAATGTTTTTTCTTTTACATGGCAATGAAAAATAGAACCCTCAAACCAAAAATCATGAGCCATACCTTGAGTTGTAGTGCTACTCCTCCCACGGCCTCATCTTTTCATCTACTCCCTTGCAATGCAAGTGAAAAAAGGACTGCGCTGTAGATCTGCATGTGTGGCTGAATGCCCACACCCTTCATGAAAATAGCTAGGATTTGTCCCATCAACAAACCCTCTTAGAAAATTTCTCCAAATTTCCCTTTTCATCAAGGTCTTCAATAGTGTCCTCAATGGTCTAGAAAAGAAGAAGGGAAACCTCCTCTTCCATCATTCCTCTTTCCTTGACTCCTTTGCAAATCTCCTCTCCTTGGAGAGAAGCTCCTCTTTTTGATAGCATTGGATCTTGGGCACAGGCTAAGCCAAGATCATGCTCTGATACCACTGTAATATTCCAAATCTGGAATTTTATGCTCTATCGGGAATATCTTAAGATATTCCATTTTCCTTCTTCAGTGAGACACTGCAAGTCCATTTCAGAGATTGATTGTTGGGGAATTTACAGGAAATGTCTCCTTCAAAGAAGGGAGAGATCCCGAGGCTAGCTGGCCCTTCACAGACTCTACCTATGTTTATGCAATATTCCACCTTGGGAATTTCTGCCACAGGGTCCTTGAGGACGCTGTATAAGGAATCTGATACATAAATAAGGCTAACCAATGCTGGGATTCCCTAGAACACATCTAATATAACTTCCCTGCAGAAAATTAGCTTAAAGAAATCATTCTAGATGGGTTATAAAGATCTCTTCAAACTAGATCTCTAAAACAATGCTCAATGAGAGAGCTTACAACAATATGCAAATCATCAGTCTGAAAATCTGCAAATATGAATGTACCATGGGAGGGTAAATGCTACAGCCAACATTATATTAATATATCAGCAATAATATACAGAAATATCATGAGGAACAAGGCCCTAAAGCTCTTAAGAACAATCTCCAATGAATAAGCAGTGTAATACATGAGATGTTGCTGCTGCACAAAATGCCAGAGAGCAGTGATTGTGCAATATCTATGAGAGATGTAGCTACTGAATACACAAAAAATGATAATGTAGTTGAAGGAATACAAACAAATTCCCACAAATGGGAAGATGGTCTGAATATGGGATTTCTAGCCAATCTTAAGGAGATTGCTAGAAATGTCAGATAAAATACAAAGTGACAAACATAATGTCACTGCAACTGAAACCATATGAATATGATGCCATGGCTGAATCTGAAATGATGCTGCCCTCCTATGATAATTCCCTCAAGGGAAAAGGGGTTGATCCCCCTTTTTCTCAAAAGCACTCCTCCTGATGAGCCCAAGAATCTCCCTCAACACTGCCCTCATGGAATAACGTGGTTTCTCCAAATGACTGCGCAGTGGGAGATGGTGAATGAGTGGCATGATGCCACAGATCTGAAATGTTGTCCAAGAGCCCTCTCTATATATCCTCCAATGAAGAGATCACTCCTCCACTGAAAAAGCAAGTAAGGGAAGACTCAATGAGTTCCTCTGCTGCCACCCCAGCAACACAACCATTAGGGGAATTTTGAGGTCTAAAATGGGCCTCCTAAGGAAATTATAAAATAATAGTGGAAAAAATCTAATAAGATTTGATGACATCATCAAATTTTAGAGGGAAAAATAAAAAAACTACTTTTTCAATTCATATTTTCAACTTATCTCCCAAAGTTTTTACTCAAATTTCGAGCGGGAGTACTCGTTGGATGTGGAATTTAATTCCCCATCCAAGGAGTACCCATGTTGCATACTTTCGATGGGTCCTACTACACGAAAAATGAGAAATACATAAAAAAACGTGATTACAATCACGTTTTTTATGTATTTATCATTTTTCGTGTAGAAGAGTTCATCGAAAGTATGCAACATGGGTACTCCTTGGATGAGGAATTAAATTCCGCATCCAACGAGTACTCCCGCTCGAAATTTGAGTAAAAATTTTGGGAGATAAGTTTAAAATACGAGTTGAAAAAAGTAGTTTTATTATTTTATTATTTTTTAATATTTTTACTTTTTTACTCCAAAAATGGTGAATCATCCATTATGGATGACATCATCATCTTGAATCCTATTGGTTGTTATAAATTTTATTTTTGTTGTACATTTTTCTTATGAGGCCCATTTTAGACCTCAAAATTCCCGTAATGACCATTCTGCTACAGAAATAATGCTGCAACTGAAGGAGTGAGCTTGGCCAAATGCTGGAATGAGGAAATGCAGATCAAATCCTCTCCTCCCATGAGGAAGAGGTGGGGGATCCCCTCTCGGGAACACCCCCAGTGCTCAAGAGCACTGCATTCCTGCTAAACAACTCGGATGTGCAAGTCCTTGGCCTCACTACGAAATTTATGAATCAAAGCATGAACCAAATGAGCTGCTCCTTATTTCTTATAAATAAAATGAACTCTCTCTCACCATAGGTCCCAAAATTATGGTTTCCATTCACTTTTGAATGCTTTCCCTCCAAAAACTGCGTTGTCTTCTAAAGCAAGCCACCCTTCTAAGGCAGCGTTGTTGACTTGGTCAAAGATGGCCAACTCAAGGTGATCCTCATCATGTTCACACCATTAGGTGTTTATTTCAGTTGCTTATTTATCCTCCTTCCTCCTAAGGAATATTATTTCTCTATCATCAAGGGGTTAAGGGGTCTCCTTACCCATTTTATTAATAAAAATAACAATATGCCACTATAATGTTCCATTTTATCTTGAGGCTAAAATTGGGAACATTACATAGTTTCACCTCTTCCTCTGATGATTCAAGGAGGAAAGTTTGCTGAAGTGAACCACTATCAGGCTCGAGACCAAGCCCCTACTTACATTGGTAGTGTTGATCCAGTGAGGTTTTAGCTGTCTCTGCAAGTTGCAACAAGTGGTGATCTAGATCTGCAGAGATCTAGTGTATTTTGAGAGTCTCTCTCCATGGAGTGGGTCCTTTTACCTCTTGGAAGAGAGTACCATTTCTTGTACTTTCAGATCTTCTATTCTTCAGTATTTTTCTGTGTCTCTCGAGCTACAACGATGTCTCACTGGGAAAACTGCATTATTTATGTATGAGGGTTTGCAGTTTGTCTTGCTCATTGTTTAGATCAGAGATCTCTTGTGTTGGGCCTGCCTTCCACTTGGTGACCCATGGATTGGCTTGCTGATATATGTCCCGTTTAGATCTGATACATTGTAATGTAATTTCATATTCAGAAATTTACTGTAGTAGTTTCCATATCTACAACTTGTTTCTCAAATCTACTCTTATTCATGCATGCTCTTGTCAAAATTCCAAGTGGATCTTATAGAGAAAACTATAGAGTTTCCAGATCTGATATAGATCTTATATTTTATCCATAGATCTGCTCTAGATCTAAGTTGTAACACACATCTGCTGAACCTCCTAGAAAATAATGCTGTTGAAGCATTTCTGCAAATTTACATGTGCATCTACTCTCTTTTCTGAAGATTTATTGTTGAATGGGCTCATGCTTTCCACTATATAATGAAAGGGATTTGTCATAATGATTATTTGATGTTTTAATACTGAGATATCAGTCCTCTTGCTGATCTCCACCAAAAATTAGCTACAACTATGCAATTCCTGAAGCAGTGCTAGCAATTTACTGCAGCCTTCCCTTTTGGGTGCCTTTTAGCTAGTCTACTTTTTGGGAGATCTGTTTAATGTGCTTAAACTGATTTTTTTCTGATGAAATTCCATATATAAGTCACATATAGTATAAATGAGGGGAAACTAGCCCTGATATATGTTATTCTTGCTCAGTTTTACTTATACTGTGTTTTCCTTGAAGATCTTGTTGAAATTCTTGAAAAGGGGTTATTCCATGTTCTATAGACAGAGTCTACAGTTGGCCAGGTAGGCTCTGGATCTCACCCTTTATTTGAAGGGTGACATATCCAGTAAATTCCTCTGTATTCCATCTCTAAAATAGAATCTTGAGAATCCTGAAAAAGGATCATTACACTTTAAAAACACTCATGTAATGAAGAAGGAGGCATGGCTGTGTTGGTTGCTCTTGGGTGAGTATGGGTACTACCCAAAGGCTCATATTTTCTTGTCTCATGCCTTTTTTATAAATGATAGCATGCAGCAAATAAATGCATGTTCATTTGGGTTTTCCTTAAGAGATTTTGGCCATCACATGACATCTCCCATGTTTATGTGTTTAGTATTGTTCGTAATATGGCATAGTACTCTCATGATGTGTGATATTGGAGTTTGCTTGTATTGGGCTGGTATAAATTTCTATATGACATTAAACATGTTGTTTTTACTCCATGATTCACATGATGATGTGAAGTGGAAGCAATATCTCTTGTTTCTTTGGTTACTTTTGGGGGAGTTTGGCTTGTCCATCTTACATGGAGGAGATGGAGGGTGGCAATAAGAGGCCCTACTCCGATGGTTACTATTGGGAGAATATGGTTTGACACTTTGGTATACCCATATGTCTCTATTTCTTATTTTGCATAATGTTGAAGTGATGCTTGGAACCAACAAGGCCAACAGGGCTAAAGGTGAGGGCATGTCAATGCTCAATGTACTTCATGAAACATGGGATGAAGATATGTATTGTAAGATGGATCTTTTCCTTTGTGTGAAGAACTGCTTTATTTTATGTATCCCATGTATTTATGATGATGTTGGAAATCCTATGGTTGTCGCTTTTTACTTCATGATGAAAGGAGGACATCTAACCATACAGTCAGAGGTCATTCTATACATTCTTGAGAGAGAACTTTGGAACCAAACAAGCATGACCCATTGCAGCAAATGGAGGAGGCCTTCCTTATGTGGATTCCATTTGGAGGGAAATAGATGTATTTTGCATCTACTTTTGTAGTTTCTTGAGGACAAGTAACATTTTTCTGAGGAAGATTGTAATATTCCCAAATTTTCACATGACAGTTGGAATATTAGAGTTATTAATTTTCTTAATTAATTAAGTAAATAAAAGGGTGGAGGGACCCATAATCCTCAATATTAATAAATATCCACTTTTTATGTGTGAATGTGGATTAATTAAGCCTAGATCTACATAAAGGAGGTAATGGAGCCACTACTAATGTGAATGGATTGGAGATCATGTCTCGTTAATGAGATAGATCATGGAGGATGAAGTAGTCAACTAAGATCATGGAAGGCATCTAATGAAATATCATAGAGAATTCATGATGAAGTGATGGAGGAAGTGGTGAAATTAATGCACACATGATGGAGAGGGTGTACATTGCATCTAGACATGATGGAGGACTTGGAGAGACAACGCAGTCAAACATGGAGGATTATGTCCACATCAACAGCACAATTTAGAGGTGGGCCAAGGCATGGGAAGGCTCATAAACTATATAAAGGAGATGAAGGCAACAATGAAGGCAGGCTATTGAATATAGATGTTGAGGTCTGTTTAGATCAAGAATTTTCATGTTACATTCCATGCTTTATTTGGCTGTTTAGATAAGATTGCAAGTGTTGTTTAGCACAAGGTGTTCCTGGTCGGGAATCCCTCCTCTTTCATTGAGTGGTATTTTGGAAGAGGGTTGTACTTCATTCTACATTAGGCATTGGTGCCATATATCTTTTCCATCATTTTCAAAACATATACCTTTATAAATTACACAATTTCTAAAGATCAGTTTGGAAGGTGGAGGTTTTCTTTAGTATTTCAGTTGGAGAACTGGTGTAGGATTATTCCTATCACCTTGGGCTTGAAGATCAACATTCCCAACACTTCATTTCAGATTTGGCATTAGGAAATACAATATTGACCTCCTATCAACAACATTCCCATCAAGGATTGTGTAGTCCATCATTGTAGATCCAAAGGAGGAAGGAAGTTACTAGTATTTCAACTAGTAATACCATGAGGGATAATCCCCTCGCCTTTCCATCACTATTTACATTAGCCTGGAGGTTATTGTAGCACATTTCAGCAGGAATAGAGCCTCTCCCTCTTGTATAATGCATTTTCTGTAGCAGTTGCATATTCAGTTGCTGCAACTTGAAGGAGGAAGGAGAGAAGACAAGATCTCAAGCTCCTAGCTTGTAGATTTGAAGGAGGGATCAGCCCTCAAAGCTCAGATCTGTTTTTAGAACATATTGCAGCCATCTTTGGATCAGATCTAACTTCAGATATGTATAACCTAGCAATCAAAGGATCAACCCCTAGGAGGGTGATTTTCCAAAGTTGTAGATCTGGAAATTCCTTTCTAGGTTATCTTGGCTTCCCATCACATTGGTCAGATATTGAATCTTGGCATCATCAGAACTCCTGATCTCCCTAGATCTACATTTCCTTTTGTAGTAGTTTCATGTATATCAATAGTAGAAGGTACAACATAGTATTGCTTCCTGTAAGCTCACCAGTTACGCAATGCTAGTTGTAGCATCATTGCAGGGTGATTCTAGGCCATCTCTTTGGCTAGATCTACTCATTTTCTGTACATTGTGTAACTGAATCATCTCCATATAATAAAATGGCTCAGCTTCTCTATATATTCTGATGTTGTCTTTCGATTTATTGTTTACTTAGTTGCAGTTCTTATATTGTGTTTTAGTATTATTGCATTCTCCCCTTTTGGGATATTACACATTACTAGTGCTTCCCTTTTCGTGGTTGAGTATTTCTTCTTTGCGCTTGACAGTTTCCAGCTTGCATAAGCAATAGGATGATCAATTTCTCCTCTTCTTAGCTGTGCTAACACATCTTCGATCACAATACAGGAGGTGCCCACATGTACATGAAATGATTTTGACCAATCTGGGAAGACCAGGATGGGCACAGTGACATATTTTCTTTAAGCAACTCAAAACTCTTCTGACAGTCCTCATCCCAACAAAATGTTACATCCTTCTTGAGAAAATTTTCCATGGGAACAGTTCTCAACACATATCCCTGAATAAAATTCCTATAATACCCATTATGCCCCAATATTGAGCACAACTACTTAATATTCTCATGTACTTCCAAATTGACTATGACTGCAATCTTTGCAAGATCCACCATCAATCCTTGTTGGTAGACAATGTGTCCCAACAGTATTCCAAAGGGTATACAAAATATAAACTTCTTGAAATTCAATGAGATATAATACTTCCTATAGGTATCCTACATTAAGCACATATTTGACACATGTTAAGTTTAACAACCCAAATACAGTCCAATCTTCAAAATACACCTCCAAAACTTGTGTATAAATTCTTTAAAAGAAGAAATTACCATGCGTGAGAAAATCGTAGGAACATTCTTTAATCCAAAGGGAAAAACTATGTATTGGAAGGATCTCCATTCAGTATAAAAACTGGTCTTACTCCTATATTCTAGTGCAATCTAGATCTGATGATATCCTGAAAACCCATCTGTGAAGGAGTATGCTTCTTGACCTCCAACATTATCCAAAATTTCATCTAAGAATGGAGTTGGGAATGGATCATGCACACAAGCATCATTTAGTTTGTACAGATCTACACAGATTCTAATTTCTCCCTTGGTATTATTATCTTGCACAGCCATTTGACTTACCCATTCAGATTCTTCTATAGGTTCAATGATGCCTATTGCCACCATTTTGTCCAAATCTTATTTCACCTTCTTCTTATATCTTGGATTTAGCCTGTATGGGCATTGTTTTACTGGGAACACATCAGGTTTCAATGTGATTTTCGTCACTCCAAGTTCCCCAATGATTCCTTTCAACTCTGAAAACTTTGTAGCGAACAAATATTGATATTTTGTTACCAACTCAAAAACCTTTCCTACTATATCATCATCCCAATAGTCCCCAATATTTTCCAACTTAGGTTTTTATTTAGTGCCAATATTCACTTGTCTAAGCTTTAGAGATTTTTCACATCCAGCAAGGTGATTGAGGGCCCAAACATTGCACGTTGTCCCTTAGATTCAGGGATCATGATGTTCATTGGATCCTCGTCATTTTCTTCCACTGTCAGGTTTCTGCAATTCACAATTTCTTTCATCTGCGTGTCCCAAGCTGGTGGCACGCAATCAATTATGGGAATTATGGTATCAAAGATTAATTCTTGAAAATTATGCAAATCTTGACCAACTGTATCAAATCCACTTTCAAAGCTAAATGTAAGAATAAAACTCTTTGACAGCACAGATCATTCACTAGTGCCTTTGTGCAGTTCTGTCTCCAAGCACCATTCAGTAGGCACTTTTCTTAACATGTGAATAAACATATTGACCCATTCAGGTCTTAGTTCTACACCCCAGACCTGATGCCATATTGCCAAATGTATGCACAGATCCTCTTTACCAAAGTACACATCTTCCATTTTAATAATTGTACATTCAAACCGCAACCTCATCATGTGCGCACATTCCTCGAAGTTGCACATATTCTCCTTATGAGTTTCCCACCATCTTACTGGAGTAGCGCGCAAGCCAAGATCCAAATCATGGAATCTATGTCCCTCGGGCACTCTCTCAAGCTCTCCTAGAAACATGTTTACATCAGCCGAGCCATCAGAGTGTGGTTAATAACTTACCTTAGATGTTGTACAAATTAGAGATCGGGTCACAAGATTACAACACAAACACCTCATGGAGTTGGTTCTGCCAATTTTTTGGTTCTTCGTTAGAGTCTAAAAAACAAGATCTATCCTTATCCCACTTAAGATTCCCATCTATTTTTGGATTAATCCAGTCTTCCTTGTGTAAAGTTAGCTTATAGATCTGGTTGATTTCATCCTCAGTGCACACTATTTTAGTATACATTTGGCCTTCTGTAGGATCTAGAGGAATGATTTGCCTAAATCCATTTCTTTCAAACTCCATCCTTCATCTCTTCAGATTGATAACACCATCCATGTCAATAGCCCAATCCAATCCTAGCAGCACAGGATAGGGATGAGTATCATCTACAATTTGTATGACTTCAAAGTATTCCATCACCTTAACACCCTCTATATTGACCACAACTTGTGACAACCTCCCTAAAGGAATGATCTTATGTTGATTTTCCATGTGTAGCTGGATAGTATACCACTCCAACTTTGTCTCTGCCATGCAGTGCCAAGTTTTCTTAGGTAGAACATTAGCATCTGATCCCAGATCCAAAATAACTTGGTCCATTTCATAAGCACCAATATGCGTGGCCATACGCATCTCCCTACCCATTCTCTTCTTGTTTTTATAAATTTTGTTGACCGCTTGATGTTCTACCATGGGTTGTTATTTCTTTGCGCAATTATCTATCAATGCCTGTAGGTTTTGGTTTAATCTCCTCATCTCCTCCTTCTTCCTTCAGTTTTCTACCATTTTTTTATTTACTTCCTCCTACAAATTCTTTCCTTGCTTCAATAAAGGTCTCTTTTGCGCACTGAATATTAAATCCTTCATTGTTTTCAAGTGCTTTATGGATCCATACATTAGTGGCTAGTTTCTTCCCTTTATCTTCATTGCTAGCTATGCCACTCCTAGTAACCACATTCAAACTTGGATCTTCTTTATGAGTTTCTGTGCAAACCATCTGAATATTTTGTGTCGTGGTTTGCGTCTTCTTTTCCTGCAATTTAGCAATCAATACAGGACAATATTCTATAACACGATCAAATTGTCTATAGTACCTGTAGGATTGTCATGCTGGATTCAGAAAGTTGTGTGCATAATGGCCAACATCTCCACAGTTATAGCAAATTACTTGTCCTCTTCCTCGGCCAGTTGATCCACCTCCTCGGCCTCTTCCTCTGCGTTGGAATCCTCTGCGCCAATAAGGGGATGCTGGTGAATTCTATATATCTCTGTATTATCCAACATCATATCAAAAGTGCAACAATGTTTCTCATCATGCCCTAATGACGAAAAAAGTTTGCAAAATAACTGCTTCAATTCAGGCTGATATTTTCCGATCCTTGGGCAAGAATCTGTGTCATGTAATCCAACAATTTGACATATAGTACACTACATAGATTATTTAATGGAATAGGACCTCTAGCATTCAGATAATTTTTGAAGATAGGGCACTAGTCTTTATGGTGCCCAAAAGCTTTAAATTTTATACACCACACCTCTGCGTAGACCTCATTTCCCTTATTTTTGCGCAAACTTTGAATTTCTAGATGCATGGCTTCCAACTGATTTTGAATCTATTGAGTTCCCAACACAATATGAGTTGGGATAACTTCCAATTTCATTGCAACCTCCACAGCCTTAGTTTGTGTAGCAATATTTTGCTGACCTAATCGCTGGCACAGATGTGGGAACAACATATCAATGAACCATTCCTTATGCTAAGTGTCATCAATAACAAATCCACCATCCTTGATGGTGTGCTTCAACCTTTAATCAACCTCCCACATAGATTCATTAGGCTCCTAACGAATATCCTTCATTTTTCTCACCATCTGTGTGTATGACTTCAGCTTCTTAAACTTCTCTTTTAGGGATGCTTTAATTTCTTCCAAGGTAGCATTATGGTTTTCTTGAGCTTACCTAATGTACCAATATAAAGCGTGATCTTGGAATGCAGTAGCCATGTAATATTCCAAAATTTTCATACAACAAATTGGAATATTAAATTTTGCTAATTTCACTTAGGAGTTGAATAATTGGGTAAGGAGGCCCATACATAATAAAAACATGAATAAAATCCCTCATAGTATGAAAGGGGATAATCATTAGAGCTGGATTTCACACCCTCATATGTGAAAGAGGACATTTTCAGGTGGACAATGTCAAGTTTGACCAAGTCAACAATGCAGGGATAGGAGGTGGAGATCATCTTGTGGGACAGCGCAGTGAAAGAGGGAGGAATATTCCTTGATGGAAGAAACCCAAATGAGTGGGACCCATAGTGAGAGGGTTTTCACTTATTTAAAAGGAGGGCAAGGTAGCCATTGTTAGGCATGTTGATGATTATTGATTTTATGGTCTGTTTAGACTCTTGTGCATTCTCCTGTTGTTTAGCAAAGTTGCAGTTCTGCTTAGCACAAGGCACTTTTGTTTAGGAATTCCTTCTCCTTTCAAGAGAAGCCTCTTGGGGAATTTTTTTCTTCATTTCTCCACATTCAGGCTCAAGTCCAAGCCACTTCCTTCATCTACATTGTTATTTCTGTTGAAGTATAATGTTGTGTTGCAGGGTGTTGCAGTGGACGTTCCACAACACCATTCCTTGGCTTATTTTTCAGAGGAGGAAGCTTTCTTCCCTTAGGGAAATTAGTTAGGAAGATATCTGGGAATATTTCACCATATTTGGCATCAGGCCAACCATTTCCATGATCTACAACACAATCCCTCTCTTAGTCTACGTTATTTTCAGTGTGTTTCTGCAGTGAGGGTTGCAGTGTTTGTTTGCAGGGAGAGATCTCCAATGTTAGGATTAGCCTTCCACTTGGAATATCCCTTGGAGGAGTTATATTCAGCTTGTGTATCATTTACAGCCATCTCCATCTAGTTCTTGAGTTCCAACTGCTACTCAGCCCTGCTACTCTGGCATTTTTTCCATTTTGTATATTTCAGCCAATCCTTCTAGGATTGACTTGATATTGTTTTTCAGGGGTTAGAGCTTTGCTCCCCACATTATTTCAGCTATAAATTTCCATATATATGTACTAACATCATTTCTATAGCAGTGCCTCCTATAAACTGTGCAGTCATAGCCTTGGGCTTTCTATATGTAGCAGTGTTCTTCATTTTCTTGTACATGTTTTATTGAGGCTTGCATTTCCTAGCTTGAGGGATCATTACCTCAAGGATTTGTATACATTTTCTGCTATAAGATCAATTTTATGGCTATTTGGATCTTCTCATGATTTATGTATTGATATAACGCTGCTACTCCAATATGTGTTTTTACATTGCTGCATCTCCAACTTTATAATATATTAAGATATCTTATTGTTGTATAAATTCCCTATTTTTGGATATGACAGTGGTATCAAAGCATCATCTTGGCTCAGCTTATGAGTTTCATCCAAAGAAGATAGAAGAAGATCAGAATGTTGGAGAGGATGATTTTTGTCTCATCATTCTTCAGATCTATGAAGAACCTCCCCAAGGAGGATAAGAAAAAAAAGAGGAAGGACCATGCACTTCCTATTCTCACTGAGAACAAGACAATAAGCATGAGAGATACTTGGATCATTTGATTCTAATTAAGTACCTTGTTGAGTAAAAATCTCAACCTAGAGCCTTCAAAGAGACTCTAGCACTTCCAAAGTTCATTCAGTTAAAGGAAGAGAGGAGGTCCTACAAAAAAAAAGAGGTAATAGGTTTCTATTGCCTACATATGATGGATCCTCTACCGCAAGATCTTGGGCAAGGAAGCTTAAGGAATTTTTACTACTACATCCAGTGGTAGCGAGGGAGGAAGTAGAAGTTTCAGCGCTGCACTTGGAGGGTGAAGCTAATGTTTGGTGGTTCAACCACTTGAGCCATGCAAGGGTGAATACTTTTTCAGAGTTAACTCAAAGGTTAATAAAAACCTTTGATAAATAAAGATCAGAGGAGGAAAATTCCACACCACCATGGGAGGAGACTTGTACCAGCGTTGTCACAGTCTTGGGAGAGCAGTCTTCTACATCTACAAATGGGGCAGCCATTACAATGGGGGAAAGAACTCTTGCAACCATACAAGTAGATCCCAAGTTCCATCAAGGTATGAATGAAGCTCCACTTTCTATTTCAGCAAATATTTTGGAGGATAGTGGAAATTCATATTTGTATGTCCAAGAATCAACACACATTACTAATATAGAGTAGCAAGACTGCACTGCACTGTGCAACATTGAAACATTCAAGGAAGAAATAAACCATCATCCTCATGAGCCATTTTTGGAGTGCATACCACACTTGAGGTTGGGGTTTTAAGACTTGAAGGGAAGGATGCTAGATAGTAGACATCGTGAGATGAGAAAAAATTTGTCTTTTCCAGATGACACTTTCTCAATGAGCACCTCTCATCTCAAAGAGAGACTTCTACTTTCAACCGATCCAATACCTCATTGGTTTTGGAGGACTATTGATGAGAGGGAGATCTCATGGAGAGATTTCATTGGAGGTGCACTTAAACACATCATGGAGTGCAAGGTTCTTCAACAGTTTGAGGAGATTATCCCTTCCTCACACTTAGATCTTTATGGATTTGAGGGGGAACAAATCGATGATGGAGGACATCTTAGGATGGATAACATCTCTCATGTTTGTGTTGGGCACTTCTTGATCCCTACACATCATGATGGGAGGTTTTTTCCTACCACATATTTGGGTCCTTATAGGATCAACTTGGTCATTCAGGAGATTTCATTTCAATATCCCATGAAATGCAAAGACAAAAATCTGATTTGGGAGGATGGTAGTTTTCATGGGAAGGGTGCCAAGACTAAGAATGGTAGGAGACATCCACAAATGTTTGAGTGGATGTGGATGGAGAGCAAGAAGCTGGTGATCTTCTTGAAAATTTATGACACAGGGTAGCAGGAGGCTTGGTTGCATTGGCTACTCCTGAAGGAGTTTAGCCATCATTTGGCATATACTCTTTCTAAGGATAGGTGGATGGAGAAGATGTGGCAGGATGCTTCCATCATTGAGTAGCAAAGAGTATGGATGCATGGCATTGATGTGATATTCATATCATTCATTATGTTTTCATCACATGACTTGTATGATGAGAGTATGAGGAGGTAACAAATTCTTTTGTTGCTTTGGTTGTTCTTGGGAGAGCAAGGGAAAATTTGATCTCACACTTTGCATGATGTTGCAGGAGTAGGAGATGGCACTATCATGGTGCAAAGGGGCTACTCCTTAGCCTTGGATGACCTGGAAGTACTTCCACCTTGGAAGGAACTTCTTGTATGTAGCATCATTATGGGAGATGTCTTTAACAATGAACATGTCAAATAATGGAGCTATGTATTGGCAGAATCCTATTTGCATAGGCCAACAATGTTGTCACTTTGGAGCTTGGACTTATTGATGGTGTGTCTCCAGAATCACTTCAATTTTGATGCACTTAATGGACAAGGAGGAGATGAGAGAGATGGAGTAGTGGATGGAAACATCTATTACATTGATATGATCTTCTAACTTGGATTTCCAAACATGAGAAGGATGATCTTCCAGTAGCATATGATTCATTCCTCTTCATGGGAGGCTTATTTATGGATCCCATCATCATATTACTTTCAGTACATGGTGAGAATCTTAATTTTTCATTTATTGATTTTCTAAATTATTATTTGCATACTATTACCATTTCTATTTAGTGCATTGCTCCACAAGAGGGCAAGCTTTTCATTGAGCTCCATGATCAACATTGGGCCAAATTGTATGATGAAGACAGCCATCTCTTATATGACCTTGGACAAGTATTTTCTTTCATGTATGTTTAGTTGATGTACCTAGAAATTTTCTATTTATTATTATATGTCATGACATACATAATTATCCATGTAACAAAAAACAACTTGCCATGTAATTTTCTGAAGCAACAGTTTGGGAAACTGCACTGTCACTATTGGGCAAACTGTCGGTACCTTCTTGCACCACAAGAAACCTTCAGCATTTTCCTCCTTTTGATGCTAATCATGATTTCATTTGCTCATATTGATATTATTTCTATGGGAAGCATGATTTGGAGAGAGACACATGAGTTGGATGTATCCTTTGGGGAAGAGGATTCCCACACTTTTTACATTGCATGTTCTAATGGGAGCATGAGAGGAGATATGGCCACCATAGCAAAACACTTATTTATTTTTATGGAGGTGGACCATGTGATTGATGGGATGCCATATGGTGATGATTTTCTATCCATCACATATGGGATGATTTGGGCTAGCTTGATTCACAACATTGGAGAGTAGATCTTTAGAGATCTAGTCTTCATCTTGCCACTTGAGGGAAATTGTTTTTCAGCCCAAGATCAGCATATGCTCCACGCTTATCAAAAGTGGAGAGGATGATAGCATGGGGTAGGCTCCTATGTCTACCATGTTCAGATTTTCATCCCACCTACATTGCATGAGCTCAAGGTGGAGGAGCATTTTCAGGAGTTGCCATGTTGGGAGGTGACTCATTTTGTATGGATGATTGCTTGGGGATGGAGGATCCACATGGGAACGATGTTTCCCAATACATTTCAGACTTCATGCCTTGAGAGGACCTCTAGAAAGCACCTTTTTTCCCCCTTGATTACTTTACTTATTTATGATGATAGCCATTTGGCTAGCTTTCATACTTGGGAGGGGCAATTTGGAGATTCATTGATGAGACATATTATTCCTTGGAGGAGTTCATCATATGTGGATGCTACAGTAGGAGGAAGGGGAGACCTTTTAGTTCTATCCTTGTAGTTGCTTGAGTACAAGATCCATTTGGGAGGGGAGGACTATAATATTCCAAAATTTGCATACAACAAATTGGAATATTAAATTTTGTTGATTTCACTTAGGAGTTGAATAATTGGGTAAGGAGGCCCATACATAATAAAAACATGAATAAAACCCCTCATAGTATGAAATGGGATAATAATTAGAGCTATATTTAACACCCTCATGTGTGAAAGAGGACATTTGTAGGTGGACAAGGTCAAGTTTGACCAAGTCAACATCGCAGGGATAGGAGGTGGAGATCATATTGTGGGACAATGCAGTGAAAGATGGAGGAAGATTCCTTGATGGAGGAAACCCTAATGAGTGGGACCCATGGTGAGAGGGCTTTCACTTGTTTAAAAGGAGGGCAAGGCAGCCATTGTTAGGCATGTTGATGATTATTGATTTTATGGCCTGTTTAGACTCCTGTGCATTCTCCTGTTGTTTAGAAGAGTTGCAGTGCTGCTTAGCACAAGGCATTCCTGTTTCCTTGATGGAGGAAACCCTAATGAGTGGGACCCATGGTGAGAGGGCTTTCACTTGTTTAAAAGGAGGGCAAGGCAGCCATTTTTAGGCATGTTGATGATTATTGATTTTATGGCATGTTTAGACTCTTGTGCATTCTCCTGTTGTTTAGAAGAGTTGCAGTGCTGCTTAGCACAAGGAATTCCTGTTTAGGAATTCCTTCTCCTTTCAAGAGAGACATCTTGGGGAATTTTTTTCTTCATTTATCCACATTCATGCTCAAGGCCAAGCCACTTCCTTCATCTACAATGTTATTTCTGTTGAAGTATAACGTTGTGTTGCAAGGTGTTGCAGTGGAGGTTCCACAACACCATTCCTTGGCTTATTTTTCAGAGGAGGAAGCTTTCTTCCCTTTGGGAGATCAGTTAGGAAGATATATGGGCATATTTCACCATCTTTGGCATCAAGCCAACCATTTCCATGAGCTATAGTGTAGTCCCTCTCTTAGACTGCGTTATTTTCAGTGTGTATCTGCAGTGAGGGTTGCAGTGTTTGTTTAGAGGGAGAGATATTCAATGTTAGGATTATACTTCCACTTGGAAGATCCCTTGGAGGAGGTATATTCAGCTTGTGTATCAATTACAACCATATCCATCCAGTTCTTGAGTTTCAGCTGCTACTCAGCCCTGCTACTCTGGCATTTTTGCCATTTTGTATATTTCAGCCAATCCTTCTAGGATTGACTTGATATTGTTTTTTAGGGGGTTAGAGCTTTGCTCCCCACATTATTTGAGCCATAAATTTCCATATCTATGTATTTACATCATTTCTGTAGGATTACCTTCTATAAACTGCGCAGTCATAGCCTTGGGCTTTCTATATGTAGCAGCATTCTTCATTTTCTTGTACATGTTCTATTGAGGCTTGCATTGCCTAACTTTAGGGATCATTACCTCAAGGATTTGTATACATTTGATGCTATAAGATCAATTTTATGGCTATTTGGATCTTCTCATGATTTGTGTATTGATATAACGCTGCTACTCCAATATGTGTTTTTACATTGTTGCATCTCCAACTTTAGAATATCTTAAGATATCCTTATTGTTGTAGAAATTCCCTATTTTGGGATATTACAGTGGTAGCATCATCTTGGCTTAGCTTGTGAGTTTCAGTCAAATAATATAGAAGAAGATCAGAATGTTGGAGAGGATGATTTTTTTCTCATCATTCTTCAGATCTATGAAGACCCTCCCCAAGGAAGATAAGCAAAAAGAAGAGGAAGGACCATGCACTTCCTATTCTCACCGGGAAGAAGAAAATAAGCATGAGAGATACTTGGATCATTTGATTCTAATTAATTACCTTGTTGAGTACAAATCTCAACCTAGAGCCTTCAAAGAGACTCTATCTCTTCCACAGTTCACTCAGTTAAAGGAAGAGAGGAGGTCTTGCAACAAAAAAGGAATCAAAGGTAATAGGTTTCTATTGCCTACATATGATGGATCCTCTACCGCAAGAGCTTGGGCAAGGAAGATTGAGGCATTCTTCCTACTACATCTAGTGGTAGAGAGGGAGGTAGTAGAAGTTGCAGCGCTGCACTTGGAGGGTGAAGCTAATGTTTGGTGGTTCAACCACTTGAGCCATGCAAGGGTGAATAATTTTGCAGAGTTCACTCAAAGGTTGATCAGAGGAGGAAAAGCCCACACCACCATGGGAGGAGACTTGTACCAGCGCTGTCACAGCCTTCGGAGAGCAGCCTTCTACATCTGCAAATGGGGAAGGCATTACATTGGGGGAAAGAATTCTTGCAGCCATACAAGGAGATCCCAAGTTCCATCAAGGTATGAATGAAGCTCCACTTTCTATTTCAGCAAATATTTTGGAGGATAGTGGAAATTCATATTTATATGTCCAAGAATCAACACACATTGCTAATATAGAGCAGCAGGATTTCATTGTGTTGTGCAACATTGAAACATTCAAGGAAGAAATAAACCATCATCCTCATGAGCCATTCTTGGAGTGCATACCACACTTGAGGTTGGGGTTTGAATACTTGAAGGGAAGGATGATAGATAGTAGACATCTTGAGATGAGAAATTTTTTTTCCTTTCCAGATGACACTTTCACAATGAGCACCTCTCAGCTCAAAGAGAGACTTCTACTTTCAGCAGATCCAAGACCTCATTGGTTTCGGAGGACTATCAATGAGAGGGAGATCTCATGGAGATATTTCATTGCAGGTGCACTTCAACACATCATGGAGTGCAAGGTTCTTCAACAGTTTGAGGAGATTCTCCCCTCCTCACACTTGGATCTTTATGGATTCAAGGGGGAACAGATAGATGATGGAGGACATCTTAGGATGGATAACATCTCTCATGTTTTTGTTGGACACTTCTTGAGCCCTACACATCATGATGGGAGGTTTTTTCCTACCACCTATTTGGGTCCTTCTGGGATCAACTTGGTCATTGAGGAGATTGCATTTCAAAATCCCATGAAATGAAAAGACAGAAATATTATTTGGGAGGATGGTATTCTTCATGGGAAGGGTGCCAAGATTAAGAATGGCAGGAGACATCCACAAATGGTTGAGTGAATTTGGATGGAGAGCAAGAAGTTGGTGAGCTACTTGCAAATTTATGACACAGGGCAGCAGGAGGCTTAGCTGTGTGTTGTGTTTTTCCTGGTTCTTATTCCTTTGGTGTATCTTTTCACCTTTAGGGGCAATTGCTAGTTTAAATTCTAATTCTTTAAAGGGTGATAGCTCAATGGAAGAGCACCTGCTTTACAAGCAGGAGGTTGGTGGTTCGATTCCATCGTGCCCTGATATTCATATATAGGGAATGACGAAGATCAGTTTTTGGTGACGGATGCTCTTTTGACCATCACCAATGAGTTTATGGTGAGACTTTTCGACCCTCACCAAAATATGAAATGGTGACGATCAACGAACGCCACCATATATATATGCATCAATAGTGATGACCATTAAAGGTCCGTCACCATAAATCGTTGTTGTTTATATGAAATGGTGAGGGTCACTGTTTGTCATTATAGTCATTATTCGTGACGGACCTTGATGTCACCAATGCGTTTATGGTGACGGTCAATGAACGTCACCATATATATGCACCAATAGTGACGACCATGAAAGGTCCATCACAAAAAATCGTTGTTGTTCATATGAAATGGTGACGGTCACTATTCGTCATTATAATCAATATTCGTGACGGACCTTGAATGTCACCACAACACATACTTTCGGCGACGCCACCTTTGGTGACGTTCAATTTTTTGGTGATGGAGGCTATTGTCTGTCACCATTGCTCATATGAAATGGTGACGGTCACTATCCGTCACTATAAATCATTATTGGTGACGGACCTTGAATGTCAGCACAACACCTATACTTTCGGCGACGCCACCTTTGGTGACGTTCAATTTTTTGGTGACGGAGGCTATTGTCCGTCACCATTGCTCATATGAAATGGTGATGGTCACTATCCATCACTATAAATCATTATTGGTGACAGACTTTGAATGTCACCGCAACACCTATACTTTCGGCGATGCCACCTTTGGTGACGTTCATTTTTTGGTGATGAAGGCTCTTTTGACCCTCACCAATGAGCTTATGGTGACCATTTTCGCCCCTCACCAATGTCCTTTTTTCTTGTAGTGATTGGGGGAACTGTTGGTAACTTCTTACACCACATGAAACCTTAAGCATTTTCCTCATTTTGATAATGATCATGATTTTATTTTCTGATATTGATCTTATTTTTATGGGAAGCATAATTGGGAGAGACACACATGAGCTGGATGTGTCCTTGTGGGAAGAGGATTCCCACACATTTTGCATTGCATGTTCTAATGGGAGCATGAGAGGAGATATGGCCACCAAAACCAAACACTTGTTTCTTTTTTTGGAGGTAGGCCATATTATTTATGGGATGCCATATGGTGATGATTTTCTATCCATCACATATGGGATGATTTGGGCCAGCTTGATTCATAGTGTAAGAGAGGATATATTTAGAGATCTAGTATTCATCTTGCCACTTGAGGGCAATTGTTTTGCATCCCTAGATCAGCATGTGCTCCACACTTATCATAGGTGGAGATGAGGACAGCATGGGGTAGGCTCCTATGTATACCATGTTCACATTTTCAGCCCACCTACATTGCATGAGGTTAAGGTGGAGGAGCATTTTAAGGAGTTGCCATGTTGGGAGGTGACTCATTTTGTATGGATGATTGCTTGGGGATGGAGGATCCACATAGGAAGGATGTTTCCTAATACACTTCAGACTCCATGCCTTGAGAGGACCTCTAGACAACACCTTATTTCCTCCTTGAGTACTCTACTTACTCATGATGATAGCCATTTGGCTAGCTTGCATGCTTGGGAGAGGCAATTGGGAGATTAATTGATGAGACAACATCTTATTCCTTGGAGGAGTTCATATTATGTGGATGCTACAGTAGGAGGAAGGGAGACCTTTCAGTTCTATCCTTGCAGTTTCTTGAGGACAAGAAACATTTGGGAGGGGAAGACTGTAATATTCCAAAATTTGCATACAACAAATTGGAATATTAAATTTTTCTGATTTCACTTAGGAGTTGAATAATTGGGTAAGGATGCCCATGAAAAATAAAATATGAATAAAATCCCTCATATTATGAAAAGGGATCACCATAAGAGCTATATTTCACACCCTCATGTGTGAAAGAGGGCATTTTCATGTGGACAAGGTCAAGTTTGACCAAGTCAACAATGGTGGGGTAGGAGGTGGATAACACTTTGAGAGATAGTGTAGTATGAATGGGAGGAAGATTCCTTGGTGGAGGAAACCATAATGAGTGGGACCCATGGTGAGAGGGCTTTCGCTTTTTTAAAAGGAGGGCAATGCAGCCATTGTTATTCATGTTATTGATTATTGATTTCATTGTCTATTTAGATTTTGCACATTCTCCTGTTGTTTAGTAGAGTTGCAGTGCTGATTAGCACAAGGCATTCCTATTTAGGAATTCCTTCTCCTTTCAAGAGAGGCCTCCTGTAGGAGCTTTCTCTTCATTTCTCCACATTCAGGCTTGAGGCCAAGCATCCTCCTTCAGCTACATCATTATTCCTGTAGTAGGAAATTTTGTGTTGCAGGGTGTTGCAGTGGAGGTTACTGAACACCACTTCCTGTGCTTATTTTTCAGAGGAGGAGGCCTTATTTCCTTTGGAGGATCAGCTAGGAATATATTTGAGCATATTTCACCAACTTTGGCACCAAGCCAACCATTTCCATGATCTATAGTGCAGTCCCTCTCTTAGACTGTGTTATTTTCAGTTTTTATATGCAGTGAGGGTTTGCAATATTTTTTGGAGGGTCAGATCTCCAGTGCTAGGTTCAGAATTTCACCTGGAAGATCCATTGGAGGAGGTATATTTAGCTTGTGCATCATCTACAGCCATATCCATCTAGTTCTTGAGTTGCAGCTGCTACTCGGCCCTGCTACTCCACATTTTTTCCATTTTGTATATTTTAGGAAATTCTTCTATGATTGTCTTGAGATTGTTTCCAGGGGTTTAGAGCTTTTCTCCCCCACTTATTTGAGCTATACACTTCAATATCTATATATTGACACTATTTCTATAGAAGTGCCTCCTATAGTAGTGTTCTTGATTTTCTTGTACATGTTCTATTGAGGCTTGCGTTGCCTAACTTGAGTGATCATTACCTCAAGGATTTGTATACATTTGCTGCTATAAGATCAATTTCATGGATATTTGGATCTTCTCATGAATTATGTATTGATATAACCCTGCTACTCCAATATGTGTTTTTTCATTGCTGCATCTCCAACTTTGGAACATCTTAAGGTGTTCTTATTGTTGTATAAATTCCATATTTTTGGATAATACATTGGTATCAAAGAATCATCTTGGCTCACCCTGTGGTTTTCAGCCAAAGAAGATAGAAGAAGATCATAATGTTGGAGAGGATGAGTTTTGTCTCATCATTCTTCAGATCTATGAAGAAACTCCCCAAGGAGGATGAGAAAATAGAAGAGGAAGGTCCATGCACTTCCTATTCTCATAAAGAAGAAGAAGACAAGCATGGAAGATACTTGGATCATCATATTCTAAGTAAATACCTTGTTGAGTACAAATCTCAACCCAGAGCCTTCAAGGAGACTCTAGCTCTCCCACGGTTCATTTAGTTGAAGGAGGATAGGAGGCCCTGCAACAAAATGGAAATCAAAGGCAATAGATTCATATTGTCTACATTTGATGGGTCATCTACAACAAGGGCTTGGGCAAGGAAGCTTGAGGCATTCTCCCTACTAGATCCAGTAGGCAGTAGAAGTTGCAGCATTGAACTTGGAGGGTGAATCCAATGTTTGGTGGTTCAACCACTTGAGCCATGCAAGGGTGAATAATTTTGCAGAGTTCACTCAAAGGTTGATTAGAACCTTTGATAGAGAAATATCAGAGGAGAAAAATCCCACACCACCATGGGAGGAGACTTGTACCAGCACCGCCACAACCTTGGAAGAGCAACCTTCTACATCTACAAATGGGGCAGCCATCTCACTAGAGGAAGGAACTATTGCAGCTATAAAAGGAACTCCCAAGTTCCATCAAGGTATGAATGAAGTTCCACTTTCTATTTCCGCAAATATTTTGGAGGATTGTGGAAATTCATATTTATATGTCCAAGAATCAACATACATTGCTAATACAGAGCAGCAAGATTGCACTGCGCTGTGCAACATTGAAACATTCAAGGAAGAAATAAACCATCATCCTCATGAGCCATTTTTTGAGTGCATACCACAATTGAGGTTGGGGTTTGAATACTTGAAGGAAAGGATGATAGATAGTAGACATATTGAGATGAGAAAAAATTTCTCCTTTCCAGATGACACTTTCTCAATGAGCACCTCTCATCTCAAAAAGAAAATTCTACTTTTACCAGATCCAAGAACTCATTGGTTTTGGAGGACTATTGATGAGAGGGAGATCTCATGGAGAGATCCCATTAGAAGTGCACTTCAACATGTCATGGAGTGCAAGGTTCATCAACACATGGAGGATGGTAGCCCTCATTGGAGGAGTACCAAGATGGATAATGGTAGGAGACATCCACAAGTGGTTGAGTGGATGTGGGTGAAGAGAAAGAAGCTGGTAAGCTACTTGTGAATATATGACACTGGGCTGTAGGAGGCTTGGCTACGCTGGCTACTCTTGAAGGATTTTGGCCATCACTTGGCAGATCCTCTTTCTAAGGGTATGGGAATGGAGAAGAGGTGGCAGGATGATTGTATCATTAAGAAGAAAAGAGTATGGATGCATGGTGTTTATGTGACATTCATATCATTCATTATGTCTTCATCACATGAGTGGTATGATGAGAGCATGAGGAGGCAGCAAAAAAATTTGTTTCTTTGGAGGTTTTTGGGAGAGCGAGGGAATATTTTCTCTCACACTTTGCATGATGTTACATGAGTAGGAGATGGAACTATCATGGTGCAAAGGGGCTAATCCTTAGCCTTGGATGATATGGAAGTAATTCCACTTTGGAAGAAACTTCTTGTATGTAGCAGCATTATGGGAGATTTATTTGACAATAAACATGTCAAATGATGGAGCTATGTATTGGCAGAAGCCTATTTGCATAGGCCAAAAATGCTGTCACTTTGGATCTTGGACTTATCGATGGAGTGTCCCCAATATCACTTCAATTTTGATGCACTTGATGGACAAGGAGGAGATGAGAGAGATGGAGCAGTGGATGGAAACATCTATTACATTGATATGATCTTCTTAACTTGGATTTCCAAGCATAAGAAGGGTGATCTTCCAGCAGCATATGAATCATTCCTCTTCATGGGAGGCTTATTTATGGATCCCATCATCATCTTAATTTCAATACATGGTGAGAATATTGATTGTATAAAACAGTAATTGCATTCTCTTACCATTTCTATTTAGTGCATTTCTCCACAAGAGGGCAAGCTTTTCATTGTGCTCCATGGTCAACATTGGGCCAAATTGTATGATGGAGACAACCATCTCTTATATTTCCTTGGTCAAGTGTTTTATTTCATGTATTTCTAGTTGATGTACCCAGCAATTTGCTATTTATTAGTATATTTCATGACATACATAATTATCCATGTAACAAAAAACAACTTGCCATGTAATTTTTTGAAGCAGCAGTTTGGGAAACTGCTCTGCCACTATTGGGGGTACTGTTGGTACCTTCTTCCACCACATGAAACCTTTAGAATTTTCCTCATTTTGATGCTGATCATGATTTCATTTTCAGATATTTATTTTATTTGTATGGGAAGCATGATTGGGAGAGGGACACATGAGTTGGATGTGTCCTTGGGGGAAGATCATTCCCACACTTTTTGCATTGGATGTTCTAATGGGAGCATGAGAGGAGATATGGCCACCACAGCCAAATAATTGTTTCTTTTTGTGGAGGTGGGTCATGTGATTGATGGAATTCCATATGGTGATTATTTTCTATCCATCACATATGGGATAATTTGGGCCAGCTTGATTCATAGCGTAGGAGAGGAGATCTTTGGAGATCTAGTCTTCATCTTGCCACTTGAGGGAAATTGTTTTGCGGCCCTAGATCAGCATGTGCTCCACACTTATCACAACTGGAGAGGATCACAGTGTGGGGTAGGCTGCTATGTCTACCATGTTCAGATTTTCAGCCCACCTACATTGCATGAGCTTAAGTTGGAGGAGCATTTTCAGGAGTTGCCATGTTGGGAGGTGACATTTTGTATGGATGATTTCTTGGGGATGGAGGATCCACATGCGAAGGATGTTTCCCAATACACTTCAGAATCAATGCCTTGAGAGGACCTCTAGAGAACACCTTATTTCCTCCTTGAGTACTCTACTTATTCATGATGATAGCCATTTGGCTAGCTTGCATGCTTGGGAGAGGCAATTGAGAGATTCATTGATGAGAAAGCATCTTATTCCTTGGAGGAGTTCATCACATGTGGATGCTATAGTAGGATGAAGGGAGACCTTTCAGTTCTATCCTTGTAGTTTCTTGAGGACAAGCAACATTTGGGAGGGGAGGACTGTAATATTCCAAAATTTTCATACAACAAATTGGAATATTAAAGTTTGTTGATTTCACTTAGGAGTTGAATAATTGGGTAAGGAGGCCCATGAACAATAAAATATGAATAAAATCCCTCATAGTATGAAAAGGGATCATCATAGGAGATGTATTTCACACCCTCATGTGTGAAAGAGGGAATTTGCATGTGGACAAGGTCAAGTTTGACCAAGTTAACATCATTGGGATAGGAGGTGGAGAACACTTGGAGAAATAGCGCAGTGTGAATGGGAGGAATATTCCTTGGAGGAGGAGATCCTAATGAATGGGACCCATGATGAGAGGGCTTTCACTTGTTTGAAAGGAGGGCAAGGCATCCATTTTTATTCATGTTATGGATTATTGATTTCATTGTCTGTTTACACTTTGTGCATTCTCCTGCTGTTTAGCAGAGTTGCAGTGCTACTTAGCACAAGGAATTCTTGTTTAGGAATTCCTTCTCCTTTTAAGAGAGGCCTCTTGCAGGATCTTGCTCTTCATTTCTCCAAATTTATGCTTGATTCCAAGCATCCTCTTTTAGCTACAGTGTTATTCCTGTAGCAGGAAATGTTGTGTTGCAGGGTGTTACAGTGGAGGTTACTGAACACCACTTCCTATGCTTATTTTTCAGAGGAGGAAGCCTTATTTCCTTTGGAGGATAAGTTAGGAATATATCTGAGCATATTTCACCATCTTTGGTACCAGGCCAACTATTTCCATGATCTACAGCGCAGTCCCTCTCTTAGAATGTGTTATTTTCAGTGTGTATCTGCAGTGAGGGTTTGCAGTATTGTTTGGAGGGTCAGATATTCCGTGTTAGGATAACCCTTTCACTTGGAAGATCCATTGGAGGAGGTTTATTCAGATTTTTCATCATCTAAAGACACCTCCATCAGGTTCTTGAGTTGCAGCTACTACTCAGCCCTGCTAATTTGGCATTTTTTCCATTTTGTATATTTCAGGAAATCCTTCTAGTATTGTCTTGAGATTGTTTCGAGGGGTTTAGATCTTTGCTCCCCCACTTATTTGAGATATACATTTCCATATATATGTATTGAAACTATTTTTGTAGCAGTACCTCCTATAAGCTACACAGTCATAGCCTTCGGCTTTTTATATGTAGAAGTGCTCTTCATTTTCTTGTACAAGTTATTTTGAGGCTTGCATTGCCTAGCTTGAGTGATCATTACCTCAAGGATTTGTATACATTTGCTGCTATGAGATCAATTTCATGGATATTTGGATCTTCTCATGATTTATGTATTGATATAACGCTGCTACTCCAATATGTGTTCTTACATTGCTGCATCTCCAACTTTGGAACATCTTAAGGTGTTATTATTGTTGTAGAAATTCCCTATTTTGGGATATTACAAATTGAGCACATATCATAGTGCTTGAAGGGAATACTTTGAGTAGAGAAATGTTGGTGGAATTTCAATTGAGGATTTGATTTGAGTGATATGCTGTTGGAGAGATGTTCATTGTGATGAGGCTGGGATGATGCTGAAGATTGTGACATCAAATCAATTGCTCATTGTAACCTCCCCTTCTATCCATTAATAAATATTGCTTCTTACTTTCCCACATATCTATCTGTATAATCTTGTATCTTTCATTTTATGAATTCTTATCCAATCTATATGGTTCATGTTTCATTTATTTAACTGAATAACTAGAAAAGGCATCTTTATATTGTAATATCTTTGTTGTTTAGTGTTCATTATTGCAGGAAATATTTTGGCGAACTAGCTTGGATTTGAAGCTACAACAAGAGCGACAGAAGGAGAATAGGAAGCGCTTGGACTCCAAGTAGGTTTCTTGATCTATTATGTGTGTCTATTTACTGTTAGGAAAAGTATCTGAAAAGTATTTAACCTATTGTTCTAAATGCATAGCACCACATTTAAGGAAGAATGTTTTATTCGTAATTCATAATTCTGCATAACAAATTGACGACTCTGTTGCGAAGTTTAGCATTCATCCTTGGTGTTTTTTCCTATATTTATCCACCCAGTAGTATTTACTCTTAAATATTAGGCTTTTTGAAATCAAATTTGCATTAGAAGTGTGTTGAACGACCCAAGTTTTTGTTCTCTGTTGCGCCCAATGCACAGTTGAATAGGACACAATGCTTTGCAGAGCATTATCTCCCATTCAGGGGTGCTTTGCAACATATTGTCTCCCCTTAGAGACTGCGTTGCCCCCTAGAGCCAACCAAATTCCCATTGAATTTTTCATTGCATTTTTTTCAGCCTTTTTTTTTTCTGTAGTTTCATTACTGCATTAGATCCATTTGCTTTTGAAAAGGAAATTGTCGTTAAATTCTTTGTTTCTTGTAGTAGAAATTGTATGTAAATTCTTCATTTTTCCTAAAAAGAGAAATTGTTGTTCAATTCATCATCTCGCAAAGTAAAATGCATTTGTTTTTATTGATTTGATACATTCAGTTTCCTTTTCTTTATTTACATTAAAGGGACTGAAAAGAAAAACCCGCATTTGCATGTAGTGGATTGTGTGTTTTGCATAGGAACAAATTAGGAAAGCTGCATATTAGTTTGTTCTCTTTGTTGTTTGCTCTCAAATTGATTGCTCTTTCCCTCTAGTAGCTAGGATTTTCATTGAAGAAACTAAAATTGAAATATTTCTTATCATTTTAGTTTGGATTTTAGGAATTTCCATCACATCATCACGGTGAAACTTAAAAGGAAAATTGATAAACAAGATCAGCTTAAATTTTACATCAATTTAACTAACAAATCATTGGAACCATAACGACAACATTTAGAAGGTCTAGGAAAGAGACATGTTCCGGCGTCGTAAAACATAGAAGTTGTCGTTAATTATCTGTGATACATTTCGAGTGTGATACCTCACTCCACGTACATATTCATATCGTAGCTCATCCACTTACCTTCAGGTATATCAGGCGGTGTTATAGTATGAAAAGTATAAAGGGGTGCTCTGTAATATTCCAAACTAGAAATAGCAGCAATACAGCTCATAAAATGAAAACAACAACAAATATTTAACACATGTAAACATGATACCAATATGGAGCCACATTATTTATCATATATTCAAAAAATAAGTAGAAAACAATGAGGCACAAATCATATATTGTGATCACACAAGCCTCCAACCCATAAACACTCTCAAAAGTGAGATGTTGCTACAACACAAAATGTCGAAGAGGCTGCTAAAACACATTATAATATGAAATAACTACTGCTAGGAATATATAATTATACAATGGGACTTATGTAAGCCTCAAAAGATAATCTACATGAAGAATAAGGCTATACAACACTTTTCCAAGAATACCCAGAAAGGGTTTCCGGAAATACACTTAAATACAAATGGTGATCTATAGCCCTAGGACTGAAGAGTCTCTGCAACTAAAGCCCATACAATATAAGGCTAAAATAATATGGATCTGATGTATATCTCCTCCAAAGGTATCCTCCAATGAAATGATGAACCCTTCACCTAGAAGAAAACACTCTAAAAGAGCCAATAGATCCTCCTCTGAAACTACCCTCCAAAATAACGCAATTTCGTACTAAAACTAAATTGTCACTAGATGTAATAGCTTGGCTTGATGCCAAATATCTCAAATATTCCAAAGCACCTTCTTTATTGATCTCCCAATGGAAGGAATTGTTCCTCCACTGCAAAACTAGCTCAGAAAGTGGGTTTCTCAACCCTCCACTACAACACCTTACAACACAACCCAAATCTGAATAGAAACTATCATGTAGCTAGAGACTGAAGCTTGGCTAGAATTCCAGATGTGTGGAAATGATAGTACAATGCTATTCCAAGAGGTTACCTCAAGGTAAGAGGTGGGATTCCCACTCGGGAACACCTTATGCTAAACAACACTACAAACTCAACTAAACAGTTGGAGAATGAAAATAGTCATACAGATCATAAACAAAATATTATAAAAACTGATTTCAAATGCTGCCTTTCCCTTCCTTATAAAATTGGTGAGCTTCCTCACCTTGGGCCCCACCCATTAGTGCCACTACCTCCATGCAAGGTGTCTCCAACCAAAACTGCGTTGTCCCTCATTAAATTTCCACTCCTCCATAACAACGATGTTGATTTGGTCAAAGTTGACCTATTCAACATGCTCCATCCCCTATTCATACTCAAAGGTGCTTTATTTAGCTTCTTAGATGGTCTCCTTTCACACTTGAAGTGTTTTGATTGTTGCTAAGGATATTTATGGGCCTCCCTACCCACTTATTCACCTACCTAGTGACAAAATAATATATAATATTCCATTTAGCTGAAAACTAAATATTTGGAGTATTATAGTCCTCCCCTCCAAAAAAATTCTTCTCCTTAAGAAACTGTAAGGGCTGAGAAAAATCCTTCCCTCCTCCTCTTGTGGCCTTCTCATCAAATATTCTCCACCACTGCTTCAAATATTCTACAACAACTCTGTCTCCAAATGGTTCCTCCCAAATGTGCAAGTAGGCCTTTGGTCGATAAACCAAATGGCTCTCATCATGAGAAAATAGAAGGTCTATATGAAAAAATTCTTGTTTTCTAATGGCCTCTTGAAGGTAAGAGTGATGACAAGAATAGGGGATCTCATTATCAATGAGAGACTCCCATCTGCATGCTATCATCAAAATGAAATGAATCACCTTCCAGCACGGTAATTCATAGGATATTTCCTCCCAAATGTTTATGAGAGGCATCTCCCAAGTGCTCCAAACAATCATATGGCTCACCTGATAAAGAAATAAGTGACCTAATGTAGTGGTGATATCATCTCCCGTACTCCCCTTGAAGCATGAGGCATAAAAAATGTGGGAAATTTCATTCCCAATGGACACATCCAACCAATGTGCCTTCCCTCCAATCATGTTCCCAAAAAATATAAGAACATCATCAACATATGGGATTACAATCAAAGTCATGCTAGCTGCCATGTACAGTACTAGGGAAGGGAAATGGTCCCTTAAGTGAAACCAGCACAGTTTTTCTCCTGACTTCCATAGAATATGATATAACAAGTGTTTCCCTTGAAGGAGGAATCTCCATGTCTTCCTTTTGAGAAGAAATATCTTCCTGCAATGGGGATATTTCCCTTGGCAAGATATCATACCTGTTTCTATCCCCCTCAATAGAAATCTGGAGTGGAGTTGGTATAATGGATCTCTCCAACTCATGCAAATTTTTTGACTGTTTAGGTTTGGCTAGCTCAATCAAATATGTTTCAAATTGTTTTTCATAAAATATCTTCACTAATATCTTAGTGAATCCTACATAAGTAGCTATATTTTCATGATTAAATGAAGAAGATTCATAAAACCACCAAGTATAAGCCTTACCTTCATGATGAAGCACTGCTATCCTAAGGGCTTCCTTTTCTAAAACTTTATGTAGATGTAAGTATGAGTCTAGTTGCTCTATCCTATCCTTGGTTGTGAATTTAGACGATCCATAAAAATTTGGTAGAAAGAATCTACCTATTTTTCTTCTGTTGTGATTACTGGGTGTTCTATTATCCTTGAGTTGGAAAAACCATTGGAAGTTCAAGTGCTCCTTGAATCTCCAAGATTGACATTCATACTCTTGAAGATAGTCACTCAAAGTCTCCTCCTTTGGTGCATCTTCTTCCTCTATCTCTCTTGCTATGAATATGGGCATAAAATTGTGTTATGGATCAGATTGTGCAGATGACTTTTCACACCCATCATGTAAAAATCTAGGGTTTTCTTCATATTCAAACCCCCTTGGAGATTTCATACAACTCTCCCTTCTGATCTTCTTGATCTCTTCGTTGATGCTCTACATAGTTTGAAAAAGAAGCTTTGAGAGCTCCTCTTCCTCCCTTCCTCCAAATATTGGAGTCTTGTCTTTGTCCCTTCTATACATCTTCTCTTCCTGTGAGGATATTATCCTTATGGTGACATATTGGCTAAATGCACAGGCTGAGCCAAGATTATGCTTCGATACCACTGTAATATTCCAAAATTGGAAATAGCAGCAACGCAACTCATAAAATGAAAATAAAATCAAATATTTAACACATGTAAACATGAGACCAATATGGAGCCATATTATTGATCATATATGCAGGAAATAAGTACAAAACAATGAGGCACAAATCATATATTGTGATCACGCAAGCCTCCAAACCATAAACACTCTCAAAAGTGAGATGTTGCTACAATACAAAATTCTAGAGAGGCTGCTACAATGTAGTATAATATGAAATAAATGTTTATAGGAATATATAATTATACAATGGGACTGATGTAAGCCTCAAAATATAATCTACATGAAGAATAAGGCTATACAAAACTTTTCCAAGGATATCCAGAAAGGGTTTTCGGAAATACACATAAATACAAATGGTGATCTACAACCCTAGGATTGAAGAGTCACTGCAACTAAAGCCTATAAAATAGAAGGCTGAAATAATATGGATATGATGTAGATATCCTCCAATAAAAGGCTGAACCCTTCACCTAGAAGAAAACACTCTAAAAGAGCCAATAGATCCTCCTATGAAACTGCCCTCGAAAATAATGCAATTCCAGAATAAAACTGCCTTGTCACTAGATGTAATAGCTTGGCCTGATGTCATTTATATAAAATATTCCCAAGGACCTTATTTTCAGATCTCCCAACGGAAGGAATCCTTCTTCCATTGCAAAACTAGCTCACAAAGTGGGTTTCTCAACCCTCCACTACAACACCCTGCAACACAACCCAAATATGAACAGAAACTGCACTGTAGCTAGAGACTGAAGCTTGGCCAGAGTGACAGATGTGTGGAAATGATAGTACAATTCTCTTCCAAGAGGCTACCTCAAGGGGATAGTTGGGATTCCCACTCAGGAACACCTTGTGCTAAACAACACTGCAAACTCAACTAAACAGCTAGAGAATCCAAATAGTCATATAGACCATAAAAAAAATAATATCAAAACTGATTTTGAATGTTTCCTTTCCCTTCCTTATAAACTTGGTGAGCTTCTTCACCTTGGGCCCCACCTATTAGTTCCACTACCTCCATGCAATGTCTCTCCAACCAAAACTGTGTTATCCCTCATTAAATGTCCATTCCTCCATAACAACATTGTTGATTTGGTCAAAGTTGACCTATTCAACATGCTCCATCCCATGTTCATACTAAAAAGTGATTTATTTAGCTTCTTAGATGGTATCCTTTCACACTTGAAGTGTTTTTATTGTTGCTAAGGAGATTTATGGGCCTCCCTACCCAGTTATTCACCTACTTAGTGACAAAATAATCTATAATATTCCATTTAGCTGAAAGCTGAATTTTTGGAATATTACATGTTCTCATTGTGAGCTTTTACATCAAACAACGCTAATACGGATGTGGGCATCCATGTATCTTTAGGTATATTTGGGAGGAAAAATTTAGGTTGCTATCCATCCATAGTGAATCGAGTCGGTCGCCTCGTAAATTGTGATACAATGAACACATCATTTGGGGAGATTGCCTGCCTATACTTCTTGCTTCACCATGAGGTATTCTGCAGTTCACAGTTTCTTGGTAAAAAATTTTCCTAGCATTACCCTTTTATTTTGTTTATATGTTTTTTGGTTAAATAAATCAGTCATCGTGGAAGAACAAAATATTTTTCCCTATCGTTCGCATAGATTAGAATTGAAACCACCTTTACCACTGGAAGTTACTCTTGGTCGGTGAAGGCAACATCACTCTACCAAAACTAGTACTATTAGTACCTTTGGTGAAACATCATCTTCCCATCTACCAGAGTCGACACAAGTTATTTCTATAAATCCTGGTTTGTCTACTATTGTCAAGACAGATTCCACAGAGCTACCCATGGTCATCATCCATCCAATCAGTGAGACCATACCTCTTGAACCCGACGTTGTTCAACCAAAAGTTGATCGAGATCCTGTCTCTTCTTTTCCAGAAAATCTGAATCCTGAAGTTGAACGACCATAATTTTTTCCTCCATATCACATAGTCAACCTCCTGAAATATACTTTGGGCGTGATGGAAAAATAATTCCACCTAGTTTGATTTCGATTGAAGAAATCCAAAATGAAGAAACACCATTAACTCCAACCCATTTTGAGGAGGATATTTTCTTATACAAGTCTTTTCCTCAATCACCGCCCTCTGCTTTTGTTGATCCCGTGCCTATTCAAATTCCCGTCACTTCAAAAGGGTACACATTTGGTCAAGTAACCATGCCTGAAACAACATCTTCGATTAGGCCATCTATTCCAATTACGTGAGCACCTGTCCTCACTACCCCATCGATGTTTACAACTTCACCAGAGTGATATTTACATGGAGGCCCTTTGCTTCCATCAGGCTATAAATATTTATCTATAATTTTCTCTGGTGCATCTTCAAACTCATGGAATTCACCAATGTCATTGTCTGGTATTCTAACTGGTAAACCTATAGTGAGTACTAAACAACTTGATCATTTATACACATCATCAGGGAAATATTAAGCTAGTCCATCCAATTCTATTCCTTCCAGTACCATATCAACTCAATTCCTTGCATTTGGAGAGTAATATTTTCCATGTTATTATCCTCATCATGTTGGTGGGAAACCTTTGGTCACCCACTTTGACAATACTCTATCATTTTTTTGTCAAGCTAATCAATAGTTTCCCTTTTTTGTAACTTTTGAGTTACTAGATTTAAACCGGCTAACCAATGATCCAATCAACTATGCTCTTCGGTGGCTAGTGATACCTCAAAAATTACCCTCGGATATTACTAAGTTCAACAGAAACCCTGTGGAAGACCCGCTGACTCATTTTATGACTTATCATTTATGGTGTTCATCAAAACACCTGAATAATGACTCTGTATGGCTACGTCTTTTCTAGCGTACGCTCACGGGTCTGGCTGCAAAATGGTACATTGAGTTACCTAGAGCTTCTTTTGATAATTTCACTACCCTAGCTATTGCCTTTTTGACTGACTTCTAGTTACCCATACGATATGAAACTGGAACGGAACTCTTCACTAATTTTAAAAAAACTAATGCTACTCACATTTTTTATCATATTCATGAGTGGCATGATCGTCGTAGAATGGTTAAGACATTTTTTCCTGATCAGCTCCTTGCTGAGTGGTTCATTAAGTCATTTTTACCATCTATAACTAAGGATATGGCTAAGGATGACGTCATCACTAAAGAGAAGGTCATTGCTCGTGCTCAATATTTAGACTTGATTTATACACAGTGTTAGTATGAATCATAATTCCAAGCGTACGAAAAAATACCACTTTAGCTATGCATAACAAATATCCCTAACAACAAAGATGGTTGCCAATATCCTTAGATCTATAGTTAGGTGATTAAGATAAATTATGCAAAACTCTAGATCTATGCATCAAAAGACATTAAGCAGTAGAAAAACAATATTTACTCCATGCATCCAATAGACAAGACAAGAATATGTTGAATGAATTTTGTATTAATGGCACCTAGGAGGAAAACACAGAAGGGTGTTACCAGTTATCCTCAATGGGATGGGTTCTTGTAACTCCTCAACACTACAGATCTAAAATTCCTCTCTTGATGGTGTAGAAAACCTAGACAAAAATGGTAGCAAAATATGGCTATGATGTTGGATAACAGTCAGACCAAAAGTATGGATCCAGAGTGATCTTTAGGCAACAAAAGGTGGTAAATGAATGGGAAAACCCTTCTATTTATAACAAAATATTGAGTTAGTATAGATATTGGTGCATAATTAAAATATTATTAACCAAATCAAGATCCAAATTTTATGGAATATTTTATTATATTTATTGGAGAAAAAAAGAATTTTACTTGGGTCAAATCCCTTTATTTGTAAATAATAAATAAATAAATGATTTATTTATCATTTTAAGGATGTGGTTAAGTAATATTCAAATAAATTATGATTTATTTAATTATTTATGGGTGATTTAGTCATATTTAACAAAGAATATTATTTAACTAAGGTTTAAATAATTATTCTTTAGAAAAAAAATAAGATAAATAATGATTTATCTAATTAATTTCCTTGTTTTGGGTTAAATATAAATAGGAATATTAATTAAACTATTGTTTAACTAATTAATCCTTGAGGAAAATCAAACAAATATGATTTATTTAATATTTTCTCATGGGGTTTCCTGTTTAGACCATAAACAACTTAATAAAGGTGATTTACTAAGTTATTTTCACAGTGAAAGAAATTTTACTTAGGGTAAAATTGGTCTTATATGGTGTACTTGGGTCCATCTAATAATAATAGGTTAGATGACCAAAAAATGGTGTAACAGATTGCCCCCCAGCGTGCGAGCATTAGGAGCTAATCGTATGACCGAAGTACGTTGTAAGAACTCAATCACTAGACACCAAAGGGGAAGTCAGAGAGAGAAATATAAGGTAGACTAAAGTGCTTAAAGGACTAGAACCTAAGGAGGAAAGACTTACAGGTGTGACAAGTCTCTTTTATGAGTGATTACCTGTGCTATAGGTGGCGGGGGAGGCATACCTATGCCTGCCAAGAAAAGGTACAAATAATAATGCATCAAGCAAACAAAGGACTGAAAAAAATAGTACATGTTGGCATAAACATGAGCTAGATAAAAAACATGATAATGAATCCCACATACATACTATGCCTGGGATAATAGCCAAGACTTGTATAATAATGTTTGAGTACATGAGATACAAAATACAACCTAGATACCCCTATAAACGGGAAAGGGCTCTGAAAATATGACTGATACATGCAATTAAAGAGGCGCTGCAAGCGGCTGAGGCCGACATCATCAAATCTATGGAGTTGCATCAAAGGCTGAAATGAAGAGGTCATCCGACCATGTGGGGGGCTACCTGGAGGGCCACCCCCTCATGAGGGTTGAGACATCTCACACACACCTGAGAATCACTGGTCCAATCTGCTGCATCACTGAATCATCGAGTATAAAGATCTCGATCTTGCTGAAAGGAGCTAGAGCTGAGAAACAATCAAGTCAAAGGGCTATACGGAGCCCCTTTTTCCGATCCGAGGCATTGAACAAAAGTGGAAGCTCGAACCAAGGTACACCGCCCTCTAGACCTATCTTCTGGAATAAATGATCTGATGTCGACAAAAGGAGGTCTACAATAGGTGAGGCAATAATGGGTCCTCAAATACGGCATGAGAGAAAATAATAGAGCGATTGACAGACGGACACCGGGGGTGATAAAATGGGGGGGACTGAGTAGTGGACAGATGACCTCCCTTGTTAGAGCATAAAGGGCATGGATGACTTGGCAGCAACTAACACAATATCATGATGGATAGGGGACAGTGGGACTGGAGGCCATAATGTGTGACACGAGAGAGGGACCAAGCAATGAAGGATGGAGGACTATAGCGAGATACAAAGGGACTTGGGATAGACTCCATGAATGTGATGATGACTCAACTTGGATGCTCTAAACAAGGGCAACTCGATGGTGCTGCCACACAATAAAGGTCCAATGGGGAACCATAAAAGCGTGAGTACAAGATGGTAACTCACGACGAAGATCAATACGAGTGTGGACAATTATGGAGGCAAAGTGGTGCCCCCAGTACGAGTGTTACAAGTGAAGAAATTCAATTTTTAGGAGGGTTGAAGTGATGCTTCATGGATAAAATGTGTCCTAGTGAATTATCAAATCACTAAAAACTAATAGATACCCATTTTAGGGCTAGGTGAGAGCTTTCTAATGGTACAGATAGTTCGTCAAACTGAGCTATGGTTTGGCCGCAACAGGCAAAATAAAAATCACGGGTTTCTCTTTTAATAAGGTGTTTTCCCTCCAAATTCACTACTTTTCATGTGGATCTGTGGTGAATGTAGAGAGGAGAGAAGGCCCTAAATCTTGCGGCAATCGTAGTAGACAAATCGATCATTAGAATTGAGATTCATCAGTTGCAGGTAAGAGGCGTAACCCTACTCTTTCATTTCAGTGGATTGAAAGTTTAGTTTAGGTCCCCGGCACTTAGAAACAGACCCCCGCTCCTCTTCATAGCTGGGTCACACTTTTTGGGGCAAAAAGTGCGACTTGGGTAGTTGGTTTTGGGTAAAAAAATATGACTTGTCCTAGGTTTGGGCCTGAAAAGTGCAACCTGCCAAGGAGGGGTTTTTCTATGCTGTTTTTTGGCTGACCATTGGGTTTTTATGTTGAGATACAGTCTTTCCTATCTATAAACTGACAAGTATTATGGTTTTGTGCAGATATGGCAGAATTATGGATTAATTGGACAGAGAGAGACCTGGGCACATTACGGTCGGAGATCCGGGAGGATCGGGGTGTCCACAGTGCATTGGCTAGGTTTGGGGTTCTGAAGTTTGTGGAGAACCCTATGATGAGAGCTGGAGAGATCTTATTGGCCCAGATTGTCAGCTATTGGGATCCATACCATGAGGTCTTTATAGTGCAGGGGCACCGGATTGAGTTGATGGTCCAAGATATATATTTCCTGACTGGTCTTCCCCCACTTGCGATCGTTGGGAATACGTAGCCAGTGTTACCACGAGGGTGGAACATCATGGAGTTCTTAGAGTTCCATTGTCGACCAGGTCTCCAAGTGAAAGGGACTCAGATACCCATGGGGGATCTAGAGAGGTTAGAGACCCGTGCTGTGGCCGCAGCGGTGCTGCGGATCCTGGGCAACCAAGCACTCCACCACATCACTGGAAGGCAGATGATGCTTGTGGAGAGTGTGTTGGGTAGGACCTACTATGGGTGGGCCCAGATGATGTTGTCGTCGTTGAAACGATAGTTATCACTATACAGGCAGCAAGTGAACCATGACTATGCATATGGGATAGTTTTGTGCTCGCTCTTCTTTGAGAATATCCCGACACTTCGACCTCGCATACAGCTCCACGATGGGGGCCCAAGAGAGCCCAGGATGTGCTCGTGGGGGTGACTACTATGTAGAGGAGGAGGTGGGGCAGTCAGATGGGTGTTTCGACCCGAGTTCTTTGCGCATTGGGATCAGATGCCATTGTACATAGACGACTATCCCTATAGTGGGATGAGTTATTTTGGGGACCCAGATTTTCCATTGCCTCCTGGTCGAGTATGGGGGCCCAATGGTAACAGATAAATTGCTAATATTTTTATGTGCATTGTAAAGTTTCGGAATATTGTATATGGTACTGATTCTTCTACTTTTGGTATGCAGATACAGCACTGGTAAAACTAGCCGGGTATATGGGACGGCCTGTAGTATCAGGAGCTGCAGGACCTAGTGGATTGAAGGAGCAGCAAAATGAGGGTGCAACAACCCTCTTGGAGGACATCTGTCATAGATGTGAGAGGCTTCTGACCGGTGTTTTAGAGTGTGGCTGGGAAGACTTAGAGGAACAGTACATAGAGCCATGTATTGGTCTACCCTCGGAGTGGCGAGGGGTCATGCGGCGCATGGTGATGGTCAGATAGGGGATGCGTGATCTACGAGCTACAGGAGTAGAGCCATTGGCTCATTATCCTCTAGATAGTGATTAGTGTGTAGGGGCAGGTGGTGCCCCCAGTTTTGAGTTTTTGTAACATGCTATGGGCATGTCATATGTATCAGAGTTGATGGACTCTAAAACATTTTATATGACACATATTATGGATATGCGTCATTTTTATAGTTTTATGTTATTGTCTTATGTTAAATGCGTGTGCTAAATTCCAATCTAGAATATGGTTTCCAATGCTATCTACATAGTGATTTTTTGTTCTAGGTACATGACTGAATGTAATGATTTCAAATTCACACAACAAAAGCTCCACTCATAAATATCTTCTAGAAAGGATAGGATTGTGCACACGATAGATACCATCCAATTTCATGACAAGAAGCAGGGAATCTATACGAACATGAAGGTGGAGGATGCGATGTGAAAGGGCATCGACTAATAAATCGTGCACTGCATCATATTCGGCCTGATTATTGGTAGCAGTACCAATGCATACACCATTCGAGAGAACAAGCAAATGCAAGGGGGTAAAAATGGCCCAACCTACCAAGGCCAGGTCCCGGGAGTAGCGACTTGCACCATTGGCGTAACCGATATAAGGTGTGGACAGGAGGTCCATCTGAAAGGTGCCACAAGACAATAAATCAGAGGATGATGAATAATGTTGGAAACTTGAGCGTAAAGTAGAAATCGAATGCACTCCGCAGGAGGGAGTGTTCTAGGTAGGATGTCTGTTACTCACATGCCGATGGTGAGGTGGAGTGTGAGAGCTACCGGAGGTGTAGCTTGTGCTCGCGCCATGAAAGTCACCATAGGAAAAGATGGCGCCATCCCGTTTATGAGTGAGAAAGATGAACTCAGGGGTGGACATGGCTTCCATGATGTCATCATCAAAATAGAAGATGGAGTGACTGGAGGAAGGGAGACCACATGACGCGGCGAAGCTACCTAACTCATCATCATGAGAAGAAAGGTTCACATGCGCATCATCACGGGGGATGAAGAAAGAACATGCAGATAAGGGATCTACTGATGTTGAGCCCAGGGTGATTGTTGAAGGGAGGTCAAGCAAAACAACAGGGGAAGATGTAGAGAGAACTTCCACTGAGGGTCTCATGGATTATGATAGGTAGAGGATGGTGGCCACAGGTTCTGTCATCTCGACATCAGGAGGGGGAATGTCAATGGGAGTAGGTAAATCCTCAGTTTGGCCCGCAACATACTACACAAGTACGAGAGATGCGGATTGGTTTTGTTCAACCTCGTACTCCAAAAATACCTCTAAAGAGGTGTGGTAATGCATAAATTAGGGATAGTGGTGGGAATAATGGCCATGGAGATCACACAAAGCACACGGTTGGTTGGTGTGATTATTTTTAGGATTCTTGGCTACAGTCAAGGAAGAAACAAATGCTTTAGGGATTATAGACTCATGGAATGAAAATTTAACCATGGGCTTGATATAGGGAAGTTCAGGACAGTTATGGGTGGCATGGCTGATGACATCACACAAAGCACAAGGCTTTGTAGGAGGGTGAGGTGTTGGGTCAGTCGGGGCAACCTTTTCCTTTGATGCCCTCTTGCGAGTTTTTCCCTTCTTACCTGAAGCGGTCGCAACAAGAGGTGGTTCCTGTTGAGGTGGTTGAGGCACTGTTGCAGCGAGAGAAGTCATGGGGATCAGTTGAACTGGAGTCAAAGCAAGATAAGGTTTGGGTTGACCAATCGGGGTAGTGGCTGGAGGATCAAGGTACCACACAGGAATCCCAAGGGTCAAGTTAGGAAGAGAGAGGGTGGCCATGACATGTGTCATATACACTCCTCATCAGGGAGTTCAGAACGGTATCTGACCGCAGGGGTAATGGCTAGGGAGGACGGCTCCTAAATTGTTAAGGCCTGGAGGAATCATTCCAGGAGGGTAAAGAGGCTCATGAAAACCAACTGAAGGGCCAAAAGGAGGAGGTCTAGAAGGCTGAATCGAAGGGCTAGGAGTAGGTTGTGAAGGGCAAGGACTTTGTTGACTAGCCGAGGTGGGCCGCTTGAGGGAAGCTCGAGACAATTGCACCATGAAAACATTCGATGAGCTAGGATCAGAGACAGGAGGAGGAAGACCAGTGACTGTACTAAGTAATGAGGAATCTTTGTAGACTCTGGGTGAGACACTAGTCAAAGGATCGATGATTTTCTTATTGGCCACTGAAGAGATAGTGGACTCAGGGGAGGTCTAAGACTTTGGTTCGTTATATGTCAACTAGTCAATGGTGACTATATTTCCATTATGAGGGAAGGAAATCTTGCAGTGAACCTAGGAAGGCACAGTAGACATTGCATAAGTGTAGCTATGAACCAATAGAATGTTGTAATCTAAGGGGGAATTTATGAATTCTACGTCAACGCAATTTCAGAATAAGACAATGGGTTGGGAGGCGTGGCCATCCCACGCTTGGGGAGTGATCGTGGAAGGAGCCAACTCAAGTGATCCAAGTTTCTTCCAAACCAAAGCAGACATCACACATGTGGATGCCCCCTCATCAATGATGCACCAGGAAACGTTGGTGTTCCGGATCTTGAATGGGATTTGGAAAGAGATGGAAAAAGGGAGAGGAGGATATTCTGACCAGTCAACATTAAAGAAAATCAATCGATCGTCGGAAGGATCTACAACACCGATGGTAGATAGTAGAGATTTTTGTTGTGAAGGGCATGATTGGAGGAGTTCCAGCGCTGAAATGGTAGTAGGAGATTGCGCCAAATCATCTACTATGCTATATGAATGGGAAGCTTTTCCAGAAGCAACGTTTCGGCATAGTGGTCCCTTAGGGATCTTGGTATCAGCCTTTGCCTTAGGTTGAGGGATCTGCAAGGGACCATTAGGTGTCGAAAGACGCTCTGTAGAGACCGAAGGAGGTGGCTCGGGGACAGACATAGCAGGAGGCTTGTTGTACTAATGGGACTGAGTCTGAAGATTGATGTCTATGGTTAGAGGTTGATCATAGTTCATTATGAGAATATGGTAATCGGAGGTACCAAATGGAAGAGTTTGAGTGGCCACTTGACCTTCATGTGGTTGGGTAGCAAAAAATCATTATTGAGGGAAAGGATTAGTAAGCATAGCCAGCTAACTAGGCATAGCACTAGGAGGGATGGAATGGGAGGCTTTTTGTCCTCGCAATGTTGCTTGAGAATCCCACATCTACCACATCTGTGGTAAAAGAGGACAATCATGTGTGTAATGACCATAAACACCAAAAAAATAACAGGGTTTGTTCATGTGAATAGGCCTTTCCTGCTTGGGCTGAGTGCCCTGTTGCTAGTTAGTAGTGTTAAGAGCATTATTCTGAGGATTAGGTCTAGGATTACTGGGAGAAGATTGATTTTGAGTACCTTTCCTCTTCTTTTTGGAAGGAGGAGGATTAGTCGCGCCCTGCTATGCGTACACCTAGTCGTGAGGGGGTGGTGGCTGTTGTTGCAGGGGTTGATAAGGCAAGGGAGGCGGGGGTGATAATGCTGGAGGAGATGGAGCACTAGGCTATGGATACAGATAATAAGGAGGTTGGGTAAAAGTGTGGTAAACAGGAGGTTGGGAAAAAAGAGGAGGCATGCCGTATTTTTGATACGTGCTACTGAGAGGGTGAAAAGTGCAGGAGGTGCTGGCCCCCTCCTAAGGAAAAACATAACCCATGGGAGGTTGAGCATATGGATTAGAGAGAGCTCCAACGATACCGTCGGTGGCGTGAGATGCCCCTAGTGCATTGGCACCACCGGGTCTGGGAAGATCAGGTAGAACGGTATAAACATAACTCGACTGAGCATAGATCAGGTCATATTTTAACGCAATTTGGAGAGCAACTTCTTCGGTTTGAGGAAAGTGCGATGCGACATATTTTCCGATAGGTGGTAAGAGAAACCTACGGAACTAGTCCATGTAGACATAGTCTTTAAAGGTATGGGCTCAACATAGGCTCTTTCTTCTCTGCTATTCCTGGACATGGTTGGATAGGGGGGTCATAGATGATTGACGGAAAGAAGTCAAGAGTTCGGTACCAGTGTCATAACGAAGGGGAAGCTGGAAGTAAGACAGAAAATCCCAGGCAAGAGTCACAAAGGTGGTATGAGAGGAAGGGGCCTGATCAACATACCACTGAGAAGCTTCACCAGTAAGCATACATTGGAACAACTGAAGACAGATAGAGTCATCGGTAATGGAGTTAGATGAACACCACATGTGGAAGGATTGAACATGATTTGTAGGATCTTCTCCAACAAGGCCTTCAAACTTGGGGATGTCGGAAGGGAGCTTAGTCAATATAGGAGGCCAATTAGCGTCATGGTGTATAGGGTCATTTATCAACTGGTCAAAATTGGGAAGACTGAGGCCTGTCATGAAGGGGAGAAAGGGTGCAGTCGGGGTAGTGTCTGTTGCAGGTTCCACTAGTGGAATTCCTAGCATGAGGTCTGGGGTTACCACCTGTTAGCTCCTTGCAATTTCAGCAGATTGGTGAGACTGAAGCTGCGGGGAGAACACTTGAACCAGTTTGGGATTCTAGGATCTAGCCCTCCTGAATCCAGAGAAAGATCTCTCTATAAGTGCAAAGATTGATTTATCTTTAAGGCTTTTGAATGTGATATTAGGCTAGTTATTAAGAGAAATGGTTCTTGTTTGGTTTTGGATGGTTGAGCATGATTCTTAGTTGAGTGGAAAGTCCTAAAATGAAATATTTCCAAAGGTGTGAAGTTACAAGCAATCAGAACAAGATTTGGCTGATAGGATAGATATGATGTTGATTTTTAGTCCATTGGGTTGTGGAGTCATAAAAGGGTTTAATTGTGCAACAATTTCAAGAATGGTCCAAGGGGCAAGTCATCTATATCACAATATCTTTTAGATAAAATGATGGAATGGAAAAATAAAAGTGTTGAAGGGGTGGAAAAAGACCATAATTTCAACTAGGATTTATCAGTCTTTCCAAACAAGAAAATCATTTTAAGTAACTGTTTAAAACCAACCAAAGGACAGGGCTAACCATAGAATTCTTTGGAAAAGCTCGTATTAAAGCTAACTTATCAGACAAACAATCCAATAATCCACATAATTACTTTTAGAAGGGATGAAAACATATAAGAAAAACGAAGTGCAGCCTAATATCAGATAAGATAATTTTAAATCTAAAATGCTTAAAACGAAGTGTAGCCTAAGATCAGATAAGATACTTTTAAATCTAAACTTCTTTCAACATACTCTTAGGGAAACTTTCAGAAATATCTTTGGAGAAATAAACTAGAAGATAGGGCAAACCATAAACTTTTCTAGTCTAACTTTACTTAGCAGATAATGAAAATAACATTCAAGAGCTTCCTTTCAAGCTTTTCACATCAAGATAGGGGCAAACCAACATTCCTTCATAATGTTTATACTTAACTTAAGACATTCTTAAACACACAATTTGGAGGAAAACATTGAGATAAATCTTATCAGTTAGAGAAGGGTATTGTAAATAGTAAATCCTAACTCTATGTTTTTTGTTCTTTATCAAAGAATAAATGGACAAAATGGCATACATGAAAGGAAAACAATAACACAGAAAGAAGCACTTCACCAGTGATATAGGGCAGGATCCAAAGAATCAGCTTATATATTCATGTCAATCCAGTTACATTCTTCAAGTCCAATGTTTCAGTTCAGCAATCATATTCTCTTCTCAACCTAACTTATTTGATCACAAACAGAGCTTCAAGAGCCTCTGGACACTATTCACATGTAGAAAATTTTGAGCACAAGTATATATCAAAGTTCTGCAACTAACCCTTTACAATGTGCTCCTCAATAAGATTTTATAGGAAAATGAGGAGGTGGAATGAGAGAAAATATCTACAGACTCAATTAATACAGTTTAATGCTTCTCGGCTTTTGAGGGGCTCAATGGAGAATATTTCAGATATTTCCTCTGTATCAATTGGTTTACATTAAGTATTAAGCTCGTTGGGAAGATTTTGTTGACTTTAAGGCTCTTTGTTATCCTTGTAATAACTCTGCTGACAGTTTAAATTAGTTTCTTTGGCTTGGAATAACTATTCAGCTATATTAAGGCAAATATCCTCTGTTCTGGTAATAACTATGCCATATTTTGAATGCTTTAAGACTACAGGTGGCTTTTGGTAGCTGAGAGGATTTAATTAGCCTCTGATGTGGCAGTGGAGGTTTCTCAGACTGATTGATATTGTTGTTTTTATTTAAACACGGCTAATTTTCTTTAATTCTATGTGTTAGGCTTAATTGGGCCTAATTTCTGTCTTCTGTTCTTCAAAATGTGTTTAATTGAGTGGATTAGGCTTCAAATAGTCGATTTAGGCTGTAATCCCTCAAACTGTGTAAACCTTCTTTAATTCTTCATCTCTGCTGTGATTGAATCTTTTAACACTGATACTCTCTGTTTGATTTAGCTTTGTTGTGTCTTGTTGATGTGTAGGTGTTACAGGGGCTGTATAATGGCAACAACGCTCATGAGGCACAGACGAAACATGGTGTTGAACCCTGTAGAATGATATCTTTGATGAATAAAGGCATGGGGAATCGTCATCCCCAGCCTTCAATTTTATTTTAACATAATGGAAACAACCATTAAAACCTGCACAAAAAAGAAAATTTAAGAAAATCCTGTGTATTTGGGTTTAAGTGCTTTGGAGGCTGGGGTTAGATCGTAGCGATTGGATGAAAGCATCCAACAGCGAGGATTTATTTGTGAGGGTCAGATGGGAGGAGTTTTGAAAAAATGGTGGAGTGATGAAGTCAGATCCGTTGATCCGTAGAGATCAACGATTGAAATCAATCGTGACTATATAAAGAGGAGGGGCCACTTTACAATGGAATGGAAGAAAATACAAAGAGAAATGGTTGAAAACCTTTGGCAAAAGGAAAAATGGATAAAAGGAATTTTGGGGTTTCCGAATGATCCTGGGCCGTTGGATTAGTTTAGACCACGGAGATCAACGACGGAGGTTGATCGATGAAGTCCCTTAGAGGATGGGTGGACGACGATGAACAAATAGTGAGATTAAACTGGGACCGTTGATCTGTAGAGATCAACGACAGAGAATAAATGAAATGGAATGCAATATTAATGGGGTAAAGTGGTTTCATTTATAGAAACCATGGGTTTCGCGTTGCAAAAAGGTGGAAAGGCGGTTTTAACATTTCGAATGCGATATGTGTTACCAGCCGACACGTGGCCTTTAGAAACCACTCATATCGCGTAACTTTGGAAAATTATCTTTCAGGCTTAAATTTACGCGAAACTATGTGTTGGCCATCAAATCTGGGGTGTTAGATCGAACAGTCAAGAGGAGAGCATGATAAGACAAGATGCACGGGCGGAAAGAGGTAAGGCAGTTTTAATCTGGACCGTCCGATCAGGGAATGCACGGCGGAGATTGGATCTGGAGAAGGGTAGGACCCAAAGGAGTTGGACCTATCGGGTTTATTATGGACCGTTGGATGAAAAAGATCAACGAAAAATATTTAATCTTGGGGTTAATAAAATAAAATATGAGGTAGGGGCCAGGCGGAGAAAGGGTTAATGAGGGTTGTTGATCTACAAAGATCAACGGTGGAGATTCATTTGAAAAATTTATACAGCAGGGTTCATGAATTTAACAAAGGTTGAGGGCTTTGATCTAGACCGTTGGATCTTGATGCATGGACGGTCTAGATGCAATCGAAATATTTCAATCGGCGAAGGAGAGAGGAAAGGCGCACAGAAAATCTCCGATGTGATTATATGTGGACCGTTGATCTGAGGGCCAAATCAACGACGGGGAATGAATCGGAGGTCCAAAGGCAGGGTGATGGGCTTAGGGAAAGAATAATGTGGCCCATTAGATCTGGGTATGGGGAATAGATCGACGACTGAGAATACATCGGGAGGTTTCCAATTGGGAGGGGGCAATAAAATATTATAACGCGACCAATGAAATCTCCGATGTGATATTTTGTCGATCGTTGATCAGTTTAAGATCAACGGTGGAGGTTCGCCCAACCAATGAATCATCAGGGCTCTTTATAATATGAAAAAATGGGGCTTTTAACAAAATAAAAAGGGAAATTGGCTTCGAGGAGGGTTTATTTATATGTTTAGCGCCCGATTGTGGGGCTCATGGTTTTACAAAGGGAACAAGGGATCAGGGGTTATAACAAAGGGGCCAATCACATCGGGGGATTTTAACGCAACAAAAGGAATGCGCTCGTCGGAAGTTCCGATTGCGATAAGCACTTTGGGACTTTAACTCTTGCTCTTGGGCGTGGGTATATGGTGGGGAAGTGCTTTGGGGGCTTAGCCAAAGGAGGCTTAGGCCTATAGTTAAAAAGATTGTTTTTTATGAATTTACAAGGATTTTCAAAGGGATTGAAGGCTTCCGATAAGGCAAAAAAGGAGTTTTAAACCTTATCAAAGGGGTTTTAATGAAGGGAAGAGGGGAAATGAGGGAAAGTAGAGGAATTTCATGGGGAAAAAGGGGATAAAAAGGAGGTTAATTTTGAGTGGAAGAAGGGGTAAAAATGAAGGGAAAAATGGTTTTCTGCAGCATTTTTTTCTTTAGGAAAACAATAGATTTTCAGAATTGAGAGGGAAACAATAGTGAATATTAACTTAAGGATAACTCATCTTCATAAGACTTTGAGAACCAACAATTTTGGCAATAAAATTGTTTCTTGAAGGCTTCAAAAATGATTTAGCCACCATTTGATATGACAAATTTTATAGGTGGCTAACAGTGGCTCCACATGGGGATGGTGCCTTCTTGAAGGCATCAAGAACTTCAAATTTGTATTCTTTGGGGGGCTGATCAGTGCCTCATCCATTGGGCTGCAACTTTCTTCACTTTTCTTTCTTTCTTCTGTTGTTCTGATAATGTTAGCAGCCACGAAAAACAATGGAACTCTATCACAACAAGATTTCTACCTACCCAATCCTACTGATCTAACATTTTTTCTTCTTTGAGAGTGCATTTGGATTTCTAAAACTCTTTTACAAACATTTTATTCTTTTTAAAGCAAAAAGCTAATCTAAGTCTACTTCTTATTTATCCATGAACTCGGATTAAACAGTTCATTTCATAAGTTTCTCTACCTAGCTACTATCTGTTAGGATTAAACAGTCTAAAATATTTTTATTCACTAATTTCTAAAACAGAAATTTAAAAGCATACAAGTCAGGATTGAACAGTCTAACTTGTTGTTGATCTATGGCATAAAAATCAAGCTGCACATAGATAATAATTTGCTGAAAATTAAAAAAAAATGTAGAAGGCTTAAGATCTGAAAGTTTTAGGAACAACCTTCTCTTTTCTTCAGCTCTATTTTTTAGTTTGTTTGAGCTATTTTTTATTTGCTATCCAGTTCAAGTTTTGGGCTTATTAGAACCATTTTACTTCTATTTTTTGACTCAAAATTAAAACAGATTAGAGTCATTATTCTTTTGAAAACTAAGGTTCGGATTTTGAGCTTGTTTGAACCTTTACTTTTCTATCCTAATCTACATAAATGATAAGCCAAGATTAAGCTGTTTGGAAAATATTATTTCACTAACCTATCAGAAGTAAATTTAAGACTAATTATTCATGATTAGGCTGTATGACTAACTAGGAGTGTGTTTTACAGGAGTGGCATTTGAGCTTGCACACTTTCAGATTTTGTTTCTCTTTTTTGGTATGGGGCTGTACCTTTCTTGTTTTTACAATCTGCCCTCTTTTCTTTTTCTATTATTTTTGTATTTTTGATTTTTCTAACTTTCAATGCAATGATGGATGAAATATTTATAATGAGAAGAAATTTAAAAAGGCTTCCAACATGATAATATCAAGAGAAATACTGTTTGAGCATCCTACCATTGACAGGACCCCCAAATAGTTCAGCTCCATTCAACTCTTGCAAGAGATAAACATTGTTACCATTGGTAGAATGAATGAGATAAGGGCGAAGCCATAAGTTATCAAATTTCCCATGCTTGCCCTTGTCTTCTCTCCTTGAGTCCCACTTTAACACTTTTTCACGAACATTGAAATTGTTGGCCTTTGTCCTTCTATCAAAAAGCTTCTTGATGCTCTCTTGCTTTTGTAATTCTATGTTGTAGACCTCCTCCTTGGTTTGCTGAAGATGTATAGTCTGATTAATACTTCTGATCATGTCATTGTCTTCAGATTGCAGTTCTTGGAATAGCTTCATAACTGTCACACCAAGGCTGGTTGGAAGAATTGCATCTGTACTATACACAAGCTGATAGGGTGACATCCCAATAGATTTCTTAAGTGTTAATCTGTCAACCCATAGTGCATGTACTAGCTTTGTCTGCCAAGACTTCTTGTTGTCCTCGAGCAACTTCTTGATTATGTTCACCAAACTCTTGTTTGAGGATTCTGCTAGCCCATTACCTTGAGGGTAATAAGCAGTAGAATGTCCCAATGTAATCTTATATTTGTGATAGAATTCAACTACCTTCTTGGATCCAAATGCTGTAGCATTATTAGTGATGATCTTCCTAGGACAGTCAAATCTAGAGAGGATATGAGTCTCCATGAATCTTATGATGACAGAGTCATTGGCTTGCCTAGAAGGGATGGATTCTATCCATTTGGTGAAGTATTATGTTGCAGTGAGAATCCATCTATGTTGGGAAGATGAGGGTGGATGGATTTCTCCTATGAATTCTAAACCCCACTATTGAAAAGGAGCTTCAACAGTGATTGGATGCAAAGGTAAGGGGAGAAATTTTCTTTTTCTTTCAAAGATTTGGAATTTATGACAGGCAACGATCATTTTATGGACATCGGGAAAGAGTGTGGGCCAATAGCAACCAGCTCTAAGGATTTTGTTGGCTGTAGTCTTCCAGTAGAGGTGGCCTCCACATTCTCCTTCATGGAACTCATGCTTAACCTTCTCTGCATCATTCTCAGGCAAACATTTAAGCAATAACCCACTTGAATTTTTCCAATAAAGACATTTATCTATAATGTAGTAGTTTACAACTTTTGACTTTAAAAATCTTGCCTTTGTTTTTGATAAACCAGGAGGTGTATTCAAATTAAGAAAAAAATATAGAATATCAGCATACCAAGAGGAATTCATAAAATGGTCTTCAATAATGGGAGTTGAAAATTCCTCTTGTTCATCTAAATCATTTATCATATTTATATTAGAACTTCAAAATTGGATTCAGCCATTAATCTAGCTAGACCTTGGCCTTTAATGAGTTTAGTGGGCTTGATCTCTAAATCATATTCAAGTATCACAACTATCCACTTACCTCTCTTGCCATCTAGGTCCTGTGTTAGAATGTCTTTCACAACTGAATTTGGGACAAAGGCAATGATGTGGGAGTGCAAAATGTAAACTTTGAAGTCTTTTAAGGTTTGAACAAAGAAAAATATTTATTTTCCATAATGTTGTACTTCAGAAGAGCATCTCTCAATGCCTTGCTAAAGAATGCAATTGGATGCTCTTGTCCATGTGGATTTTTCTGCAATAAGACATCATCTATTGTATGTTCTGATGCAAATGAAAAAATGTAAATTTTTTTTGAAAAAACAAGACTTATTATAACTGGTGTCTTGGTTAATGCTTGTTTCACCAGCTCAAAATACTTCTTTGTTTCCAATGTCCATTTAACTCCTTGTTCCTTTTTCAGCATGTTTGTAATGTTTCTAAGGAGTTCAGCCAAGTTGGGTATGAACATTCTCAAGAAATTAATCTTTCCAGTGAAATATTGAAGTTCCTTGATGTTTCTAGGATGAGTGATTTGCAATATGGCCTCAATCCTCTTTGGGTCTATCTTTATCCCCTCTTCTGAAATGATGTGCCCAAGAATTTTACCTTATTGGAGACCAAATAGTGTTTTCTTTGGATTTAAATATATCCAAAACTTTCTGCATTTCTCGAATACTTTCCTCAATTGTTCTAAGTGTTCTTCATTTGTCTTGGAAAAAACAGTAATATCATCTAGGTAAATAATGATGAAGTAGCCCAATTCTTCTGAGAATGAAATGTCCATGGCTCTCTGAAAAGTAGCACCAACATTCATTGGACCAAAGGGAATTTTCACATACATGAAAGTACCCCAAGGTGTAGTAAAGGCTTTCTTTAATTGATCATCAGGATGTACTAATATCTGATTGTATCCTGAGTAGCCATCAAGCAAATAAATTCTTTTAGAACCAACTACTCTTTGTAAAATATGATCCATCTTGGGTAAAGGGTAGTTGTCCTTCAATGAGGCTTTGTTTAAGTCTCTAAATTCTATACAAAGCCTTATCTCTCCTATTTTCTTCCTAACTAACACTAGATTAGACACCCATTCAGAATATCTAATAGGGACAATAATACCAGCTTCATACATTTTCTTGATTTCCTTCTCAACCAAAGGTAACTGAACATGGTTTATTCTGTGCAGTTTTTGTTTAAATGGCTTTTGGTTTTCCTTGAGAGGTATCTTGTGCTCAATTATTTCGGTGTCATAGGATTTCAAATCCTCATAACTCCATGCAAAAACATCAGAAAATTATTTAAAAAGCTCTATGTATTTGAGTTTAATGTGAGCTGGTAAAGTCTTAGACAGTTTGATCATTTTTTGTTTTAGTTCACTGCCTATATTACACTCTTCAACTTCATATTCCACAGGCTCCAGCTTTGGCTTCTTGGCCACATCATTGAAATCAAACAACTCTTCTAAAGGGACTAGTCCCTTCGGCAAACTTTGATTGTTAGATTGCAGAGTTTCTAAGTATTCTTTTTCTAACTCTGCGAAAATTTCTGTTTTGTTTTCAAGTTTGTTAGACAGAAAATTTATATCAGCAATCTTTAGAGAGTTTTCTTCGTCATCAAGTAGATTTTCTTCACTAGGACAGTTTGTTTCATAGTCTGAATCTGAACTGGGTAGTTCAAATTCATTTTTGGACTACAGGAAGTCTTATATTTGTTTGTCTCCATCAAACACTTGCCAATATTTCTCATTATCAAGGATAACTAGTCTGAATTTAATTTGAGTTGTACATTTTTTGGTTTCATAAGGTGTTAAGCATGTTCTAGCAATAAAAGCTAAACTGTGGACCATGATATTCTTTTCTCTTGGGACAAAAATAAGTTGGGATTCCTCAAAAGTTTTCAATAAATACATGACATCGTTCCTATAGGCTATAAGTCTGGGGTGTTTGGCGCTATATTCCCCATTCACTTGCCTAATGATTAAATCTGAATCCCCATGTACTTTTATTCTTTTGGATCCTAATTTATTCAATAAATGTAAGTCTAAAAGAAGTGATTCGTATTCCGCTATGTTATTCGAACACTGAAAATTTAATCTGTAGGAATGGCCTTCCATGTGGTTTTTCTTAGTGTTATGTATCCAGATGCCTACACTAGCATTGCTCCTAGTGCAGGACCCATCGAAGTTCATACTCCGCAGAGGACTAGTTTCAGGTTCAGCAGTTTGGTTAATATCCTCTTCAAATAGTGTGCTTTCGGATTGTTCCTGAAGATCGGCACTATGTTGAATTTGTTTCAATTCCTTAGGTTTTTCATTGCGTTGAGGATTTCTTTCTTGACTCTCAAGGTTTAAAAGCAATGGATGTATGATTTGTATCTCTAGACCCGTGTTAGGTTTGATGTATTTTTCGGGTTTAGCAAACTGTTTTGACATTTCTGTCTTGTCTTCCTCTTCCTCTCTATCTGCCATTAACTCAGTCAAGGTCACTTATTCACTGAATGTTTCATCATTGAAAAGGATAAATGAGTCAAGGCCTATATTTACAGAATAAAAGGGAGAGTTTTGTGGTCTCTCTTGGCTACTAACCATGTACTGCATATGGGACTCCCTGTAAAGTCTTCTCGTTTGATTAAAAATAGGGATGGTCGCATATGTCATGTCCATCTACATAGTTCCTTATAACTTAGCTCCCCAAGATCTTGATAACATCATACCATATTTTGGGGGTACATCAGCCACTACAATATCCATGACTAAACACTTCGCTGGAATTTGTGCTAAGTTAACATAGAGGTCTTTGATTAAACCTAAACATCTCACTCTGCTTGAGTCAAAGGAGTAAAGAAATTTGTAAGGTCTGGTGATTTCAAGGCCTAGGCTCTCCATTACAGCTTTGGGCATTAAATTGTGAGAGGCCCCTAAATCATGCATAGCGTTGTGAAAATTTTTGTCATGAACATTTAAACTAACATAAAAAGGAGGAACTAGTCCTTCTTGATATCTACCTTCAATCTTAGGACCAAATATGAGCTCTGGTTGGTCATCATTAAGATTGACAGTGTCATTATTGTCTTCTATGTTAAAATCCTTCAAAATTTGGGATCTGTACACATTTTGGGTAGCTAATTCAGTAAGAGGAACAAAGATTTTGATTCTGGAAATTTCCTACTCCAAACTAAAAGGCATCTTATTCTTTGAAGTGCTTGTTTCAGCCTTATTAACCGCTACTCTATCAGCAAAATCAGTTTGCTGATTTCCTCTATTTACATTGGTTAGAATTGTTTTAACAGGAGCACTAGCTGAGGTACTAGTGCTGCTAAGATCTGCACTCTGTTTTTCATTGCTTTGAGTGCCTTTCTCTTTGTTTTTATCAGAATTTACAGCCACTGTTTTGTGTTTCTGTTTTGTAGTCTTGGGTTTATTCACAGGGTTGTTTTTTACAGAATTTTCAAAGGTTTTAGTCTTGGGAGTTTCTTGATTGCTTTTTCTCCTCAGGTCATATTCCTTCGTGGTTTCTATGATGACATTTTCCATTTCCTGATAGTAAAATTCATCTTCTACTCTTTTGTCATCATAAGGTGTGGATAGACCTTGTTTTCTATTGTAATGAACTTCAAAGTCGTCATTGTCTACTCCCATCATGTTTATATCATCCTCTATTTGCTCTAATGTTGCTTCAACCTCACTTACATAATTTTGATGAAAAGGGGGAGTGATCTATTGATCATCCTCCCTGGGTTTGTTTTGAGGCTGATTTCTCTTAAAATTCTGATTTTGGTTTTGATTTCTGTTTTGAGGAGTTGTTTGGTTTTGACTAGCTTGTGCTCTCTCAAGTATGCTCATCTTTTTCATCATATCCTCCATCATTATCTCCATCTTTGAGCTAGATGTAGAAGGTGAAGATTCCTCTCTAAAGGATACCTTCTTCTCATTCTTCATTCTTGCTCTTTTCTCCATTAGATTTACTTCCACAGCAAGAGCTCCTTTTTTCATATCTTCAAGAGTTAAAGGATCTCTCTATCTCAGCTGATAGGCCATTTCAGAATCAAATCCTTCAAGAAACTTGTTTAAAGCTGAGCCTCGTGGAGGTTTTAATTTTGGGGGAAGGGCATTATAAACACTGTTAAACCTGGTGCAATAAGCTTGTACACTTTCCCCAGTGTTTCTATGGAGATCCTTGTAATTAGAAAGTATTTGGAGAGGGTTTTTATTAACTTACCATTTGTTTAAGAATAACTGATGGAAGGCTTGGAGATCATTTATACTGTGAGGGGTTAAGCACTTAAACCATTTTCTTACTTCTCCTCCTAAACTCTGAGAAAATAATCTAAGTTTGATAGTTTCATCATCAATTTAATTTTTGTCAAAGTAGTCATTCATCTTATCCACATGTTGTGAAGCAGTAGTAGCATTACTGGCATCACACAATGGTATCTTGGACTGATAGTCCTGTGGAAGATTGACTAATGGTAAAGGAAGGACCAATGGGGCATACCATGTTGCCATGATAGGGGGTGGAGGTGGATTTACAAGTGGTGGATTAACAAGAGGGAAAGTGGGCTGAAGTGGAGTGTTTTGGACAATGGGTGTATGAAGAAAAAATGTGGATAGACGAGCAATAGATTATTGAGCTGATCTTGGATGAGAGACACCTAAATTATGAAGGAAATGTAAATCTAGTGGTGTAGTTTATCTACTACCAGGATGTTCACTTCTTTTTGGGGATGAAAGTGAAGACTCTAAATATAGCTGATCTAAATCATCAAGCGACCTAGTTCTAAATGGATTTCTTAATTCAACTTGTGATTTTTGTAGAGCTGCAAGGTTTTCTAGAATAGTATTAGCTCTAAGGGGTGATCTGAAAACAGTTGAAGATTTAACTTCAGGAGACTTCCTAAGGATTATTTTAGGGTTATCAACTATCTCAGGAGGGTTCGGGTCAAGATAGGCTCTAGTATAAATCTTTCTAGGAGCCACTATGATGTGTTTTTCAAACCCAACTAAAACAAGAAAAGTTCAACCAAATATGGCAATCTTTAAGAGGCTAACTAATATTTTAACAAGAAAAATTTAATCCTAAAGTCCTCTTAACTGAGTTTGTATGATTTTAATCTAGTCTAACTTTACTTAGCAGATAATGAAAATAACATTCAAGAACTTCCTTTCAAGCTTCGCACATCAAGATAGGGGCAAAACAACATTCCTTCATAATGTTTATACTTAACTTAATACATTCTTAAACACACAATTTGGAGGAAAACATTGAGATAAAGCTTATCAGTTGGAGAAGGGTAGTGTAAATAGTAAATCATAACTCTATGCTTGTTGTTATTTATCAGAGAATAAATGGAAAAAATGGCAAGCATGAAAGGAAAACAATAACACAGAAAGAAGCATTTCACCAGTGATATAGACCAGGATCCCAAGAATCAGCTTATATATTGATGTCAATCCAGTTACATTCTTCAAGTCCAATGTTTCAGTTCGACAATCATCTTCTCTTCTCAGCCTAACTTATTTGATCACAAACAGAGCTTCAAGAGCCTCTGTACACTATTTACATGTAGAAAATATCGAGCACAAGTATATATCAAAGTTCTGCAACCAACCCTTTACAATGTGCTCCTCAATAACATTTTATAGGAAAATGAGGAGGTGGAATGAGAGAAAAGATCTACAAAATCAATTAATATAGTTTAATGCTTCTCATCTTTTGAGGGGCTCAATGGAGAAGATTTCAGATATTTCCTCTATATTAATTGGTTTACATTAAGTATTAAGCTCGCTGGGAAGATTTTGTTGACTTTAAGGCTCTTTCTTATCCTTGTAATAAATCTGTTGACAATTTAAATTAGTTTCTTTGGATTGGAATAATTTTTTAGCTGTATTAAGGAAAATATCCTTTGTTCTGGTAATAACTATGCCATCTTTTGATTGCTTTGAGGTTACAGGTGGCTTTTGGTAGCTGAGAGGATTCAATTAGCCTCTGATGTGGCAATGGAGGTTTCTCGGACTGATTGATATTGCTGTTTTTCTTTAAACACGGCTAATTTGCTTTAATTCCGTGTTCTAGGCTTAATTGGGCCCAATTTCTGTCTTCTATTCTTCAAACTATGTTTAATTGAGTGGATTAAGCTTTAAATAGTCGATTTAGGCCGTAATCCCTTGAACTGTGTAAACCTTCTTTAATTCTTCATCTCTGTTGTGACTGGATGTTTTAACACTAATACTCTCTGTTTGATCTAGCTTTGTTGTGTCTTGTTGATGTGTAGGCAATATAGGGGCTGTATGATGGCATTAGCGCTCATAAGGCACGAAAAAAACATGGTGTTGAATCCTGTAGAATGATATCTTTGATGAATAAAGGCTTGGGGGATCCTCATCCCCGGCCTTCAATTTTATTTTAACATAATGGAAACAACCATTAAAACCTCCAAAAACAAAAAAAGTTAAGAAAATCCTGCGTATTTGGATTTAACTGCTTTGGAGGCTGGGGTTAGATCGCATCCATTGGATGAAAGCATCCAATGACGAGAATTACTTTGCTGGGGTCAGATGGGAGGCAGTTTAAAAAAATGATGGAGAGATTAAGTCAGATCCATTGATCCATAGAGATCAACGGTTGAAATCAATCGTGACTATATAAAGCAAAGGGGCCACTTTACAATGGAACCGAAGAAAATACAAAGAGAAATGGTCGAAAACCTTTGGCAAAAGGAAAAATGGTTAAAAGGAATTTTGGGGTTTCTGAACGATCCTGGGCCGTTGGATTAGTTTAGACCACGAAGATCAACGATGGAGGTTGATCGATGAAGTCCCTTAGTGGATGGGTGGAGGGCGATGAACAAACAATGAGATTAAACTGGGACCGTTGATCTATAGAGATCAACGACGGAGAATTAACACGATGGAATGAAATATAAATGGGGTAAAGTGGTTTTGGCTGTAGAAACCACGGGTTTCGCACTGCAAAAAGGTGGAAAGGCGGTTTTAAATTTTCAAACGCGATATACGTTACTGGTCGACACATGGCCTTTTGAAACCACCCATATCGCGTAACTTTGGAAAATTATCTTTCGGGCTTAAATTTACGTGAAACTATGCATTGGCTATCAGATCTAGGGCATCATATCAAATGGTCAAGAGGAGAGTGCGATAAGACAAGATGCGTGGGTGGAAATAGGTAAGGCGGTTTTAATCTGGACCATCCGATCAGGGAATGGATGGCCGAGATTGGATCTGGAGAAGGGTAGGACCCAAAGGAGTTGGGCCTATCAGGTTTATTATGGATCGTTGGATGAAACAGATCAACGACAGAGATTTAATCTTAGGGTTAATAAAATAAAATATGAGGTAGGGGCCAGGTGGAGAAAGGGTTAATGAGGGCCATTGATCTACAGAGATCAACAGTGGAGATTCATTTGAAAACTTTATATAGCAGGGTTCATGAATTTAACAAAGGTTGAGGGCTTTGATCTGGACCATCGGATCTTGATGCATGGATGGTCTAGATGAAATCGGAAGATTTCGATCAGTGGAGGAGAGAGGTAAGGTGCATAGAAAATCTCTGATGCGATTATATGTGGACCATTGATCTGAGGGCCATATCAACGATGGGGAATGAATCAGAGGTCCAAAGGCGGAGGGATGGGCTTAGGGGAAGAACAATGTGGGCCGTCGGATCTGGGTATGGCGGAACAGATCGACGGCTGAGAATCCATCGGGAGGTTGCCAATCGGGAGGGGGCAATAAAATATTAAAATGCGACCAATGAAATCTCTGATGCGAGATTTTGTTGATCGTTGATCAGTTTAAGATCAACGGTGGAGGTTTTCCAAACCAATGAACTGTCAGGGCTCTTTATAATATGAAAAAATGGGGCTTTTAATAAAATACAAAGGTAAAATGGCTTCGGGGAGTGTTTATTTATATGTTTAGCACCCGATTGCAAGGCTCATGGTTTTACAAAGGAAACAAGGGATCGGGGGTTATAAAAAATGGGCCAATCGCATCTGGGGATTTTAATGCAACAAAAGGAATGTGGTCATCAGAAGTTTCGATTGCGATAAGTGCTTCAGGACTTTAACTCTTGGCCCTGGGCGTGGGTATATGGTGGGGAAGTGGTTTGGGGGCTTAGCCAAAGGGGGCTTAGACCTATAGTTAAAAAGACTATTTTTTATGATTTTTCAAGGATTTTCAAGGGGATTGAAGGCTTCCGATAAGGGAAAAAAGGAGTTTTAAACCTTATCAAAGGGGTTTTAATGAATGGAAGAGGGGAAATGAGGGAAAATAGAGGAATTTCATGGGGAAAAAGGGGATAAAAATGAGGTTAATCTTGAGTGGAAAAAGGGGTAAAAATGAAGGGAAAAATGTTTTTTTGCAGCAGTTTTTTCTTTAGGAAAACAGTAGATTTTCAGAATTGAGAGGGAAATAGTAGTGAAGATTAAATTAAGGATAAGTCATAAGACTTTAAGAAAAAAAAATTGGCAATAAAATTATTTCTTGAAGGCTTCAAAAGTGATTTAGCCACCATTTGATATGACAAATTTTATAGGTGGCTAACACCACCAGCATTAGGTCCTGCACCAGACATGGTGAAGGTGACAGGGGGAGAACCGAAGGTGGAATGAGAAGGAAAACCCAATGAACCAGAAGAAGAGTCAGAGTGTGGACTCAGTGGAGGACTAACTCGAATCCTATGCGGAGGAGTAAGTCTTCATACCAGAAACTGAGGATGAAGGCCAAGAAGTCTTCAGGATAAATGCCTTGGTGGCACAATGATGATGACACAAACACGAAACAAAGGAAAAAGAGACAGACAAGGGTAGGGAGGTGTAGGATCAATTGATTTCAATGTTTTAGAGTCTTTTCTTGGTGGTGTTAAACAAGCCCTTTTTCGCTTAGGGTGTGTGTGCAAAGTGTGTAAATTTTAATTTTTAAACCTAGATGTTTGTAGAGAAAAAGAAAAAGTGTGTTGTGTAACCAAAAATAAACTTGCAGATAACAGTATATGAAACTGAAATAAATGAAAAATAAACAACTAATAATGCAATAATCTAAAACCAAGGAGGCAGGCCTCTCAACAACTAGTCTGTAGGTGGGTAAAAAAACTAATCAAAACACACTAAAATAGCCAATAGATCTAAGTTCAGGGTGGGACAGTGATCTAGAGGTAAAAATCTTCTAGAAAGTGGTACAAAAAACAACAACAAATTAGAGGAAAAATTGTTTTAAATGAGGTGGCGAAAGGCTATCTCCTGGAGGGAAACGGAGTGATCCCTAGAGGAAAACCCAAAAAAATCTAACTGAGGTGATTTGGATGGATAACAAACTAATATGAAGTGGATCTACAGGTGAGGTATCAAATCTAAAAAATGGATGAACACTCTAAAAATTTCAGACAACCTGCAGCAGCTAAAACTCTTCCACAAAGTGTGGAGGGTACTGAAGCCCTAGAGGGCTAGGTTCCCACTTAGTTGAGTAAAACATAACAAGTAGAGGTCCAAAACGGGCAGAGACGAAAGCCATACAACCCTGAACAGAGGCCCAAAAAAACCTAGAAAACTTTCAGAAAACCTCCCGTAAAGAATCCAAGTCACAGTTTCTGACCTGTTTTCTACAGAGGTCACAATTTTTGGGTTGATTCCCACTTCTTGAAGCTCTACGTTGCAGATTTTGGGCCAAAAAGTGTGACCTGCACTTCTGGTACTTTCGACGGCAAATTTCAGAAAAAAGTGTCGTCTCAGCTGTGGTTGATGTCTGTCATCTGTGAAATAGGTCCGAAAACACACGGAAGTTAGAATTTTTATCGTTTGAGGGATTTATAGGTTAAAAAAAAAATCAAGAAAATAAAAAACAAGAGGTTGAAGAGAAATCCTAGGGTTTGAAGTAGCTGGATATGCAAGGATTAGAAAAACGACAGCAGTCATAATCGTAAACCTGTGTGGAGTCGCCAGTTGTTAGTATGAATCTTAATTCTAAGCTTACGAAAAAATACCACTTTAGTTATGAATAAAAAACAACCCTAATAGAAAATATGGCTGCCAATATCCTTAGATCTGCAGTTAGGTGATCAAGGTAAATTCTATAGAAATCTAGATCTATGCATCAAAAGACATTAAGCAGTAGAGAAACAAGATTTAATCCATGCATCCAATAGACAAGACAAGAATATGTTGAATGAATTTTGTATTAATAGCACCTAGGAGGAAAACACAGAAGGGTGTTACCAGTTCTCCTCAATGGGATGGGTTCTTGTAAGTCCTTAGCATTTCAGATCTAAAATTCCTCTCTCTTGATGGTGTAGAAAACCCAGAAAAAAATGGTAGCAAAATATGACTATGCTGGTGGATCATAGTCAGACCAAAAATATAGATCCAGAGTGATCTTTAGGCAACAAAAGGTGGAAAATGAATGGGAAAACCCTTCTATTTATAACAAAATATTGAGTTATTCTACATATTGGTGCATAATTAAAATATTTTTAACCAAATCAAGATCCAAATTTTATGGAATATTTTATTATATTTTTTGGAGGGAAAAGGAATTTGACTTGGGTCAAATCCCTTTATTTGTAAATAATAAATAAATAAATGATTTATTTATCATTTTAAGGATGTGTTTGAGTAATAATCAAACAAATAATGATTTATTTAATTATTTATGGGTGATTTAATCATATTTAACAAAGAATATTATTTAAATAAGGTTTAAATAATTATTCTTTAGAAAATAATAAGATAAATAATGATTTCTCTAATTGATTTCCTTGTTTTGGGTTAAATATAACCAGGAATATTAATTAAACTTTTTTTGAAATAATTATTCCTTGAGGAAAATCAAACAAATATAGATCTATTTGATATTTCCTCTTGGGGTTTCCTGTTTAGACCATAAACAACTTAATAAAGGTGGTTTACTAAGTTATTTTCATAGTGAAAGCAATTTTACTTAGGGTAAAATTGGTATTATATGGTGTACTTGGGTCCATCTAATAATAATAGGTTAGATGACTAAAAAATGGTGTAACACATAGTGTGGCATGCTCTATGAAAAAATTCCAATCGCGTCGCGATCTAATTTTACTGTTCCTCCTCAATTAAAGGAATCTCTGCGGGAGACAGTATGATTGGTACTGCAAGCACACATCTTACTACTGAATCTGATCCTGCACCTTCTTCTGAAATCAATGTCATGTCATTTGACAAAGGCAAAAGTGACAAGCAACCCAGAAGTAAGAAAAAAGGGAAATCAAAGAAAAAGCAAATTTCTAACCCGCGGGAAAGATCATTTGATCAATCGTCTGGAACTACGAAACCTTGTTATCCATGCATAATCTGTAATGAGGAACACTTTGTTCGAGATTTTCTTCACCACGCTGAATTTTCAAAAATGGTCAAAATTCACATGGGTCAACTGTGTTGATAGATATGTTTCTGAATCTGGACAAAAATCTGGTTGCTACGGATCCAGCTTCTAGTTCCCAAGTGCTTATGTTATCTATCACAAAACCTTCAACATATATTTTGGTGTCAACGCATAATAAATATTATGGTAGTGATCTGGATTTATGCAGGAATGCAACATAATAAACATATAATCATAAATACAAAGATAAAGCGGAAATAACACTTCATTTCATTAATATCAAAGAACTGAAATTTGCTTACAGACAGAATGGAAATAAACTAGCTAGGGCGCTGGTAGCTATCTCTGCGAAGAGATGTGGCAGCTACAGGCCTCTAAAATGAGTTACAATCAGGCTTGAGGGCCTATTTATTATTTATAAATAATGGAAAACCCTAAACATCCAAAACCCTAACCCTAGGAGATGAAGCGCCAAAACTATGGGCCCCGTTTGGGTAAATTGGTGTTTCAACTTCCCGGTGACGTAACTTTGGCATACGATCTCCGTTTGACGCGATCCATACCTTGTTAGAAATATCTATCTGAGGACTACAAATTTTGAGTGATGAAAATTGATCTATGGACTTTTTTTTCTCCCGGTTTTCCCAAAAAATGTTGTTTAGGGCCTCAAAACGGCTCTTGAAGTTCAGGACCCAAAAAACTGCTAAAAATAGTAAGTTGTGCTGAAACTGAAAAACTAAAAGAGAAAATGGTGGGGCCCCAAGTGGAATAGGTAGGTGACCATCAATATCCACCTAGATCATTACTCCTGCCTTAGGAAGTAATGGTCCCCATTGCGTCAAGTTCCTCCATGAGATGAGGAAACTTCTACTAAACTTGGTCCCTGGTGAACCACTTTCATTGGTGCAGGAGTTGGCCAGCTTTGACAACCCGATACAGTTGGATCTTCTGTTGGCGAGTGTTATTGATTTGCATGTCCATGATACAATATGTGGTGGCTTGTTCCATGCATTCTGGGTTTAACTTTGTTGGTGTGAGTTGTTATACATTGTCAGAGATGTCCAGTAGAGGTGGGACGTAAGGACGAAGGCAGTCCAGATTGAATACTGGGTGCAGACCAAGGAATGGTGGAATACTGAACTCGAAGGCATTGTTCCCTATAGCCTTGGTGATGGTGTACAACGCGTATCAGAGCGGGCGAAGCTTGCAGTGGGGTCCAGTGAGGTGCTCCTTCTGCAAATGTAGCCACACTTTGTCGCCCACCTGGAAGTTGTGTGGCACCCGATGTTGATCATGGCGTTGCTTTTACTTAGCATTGGTTCTATCAAATATGTCATGAACCTGTTGGAGGATGTGTTGAATGCACTCGATGAAGCTATTTGCTTTGTCAAATTCAGACTGGACATGAGCTGAATCAGCCTGAGTAGCCACAAATGGCATGTCTATGTGAATGGGACATAGTGGTCGGAATCCCAAGCCCACCTGAAAGGGGTTGTGGCCGATTGAGCTGTGGAGAGCCCAGTTATAACTATGTTGTACATATGGGAGGCTCTCCTCCCATGTTCGTGGACGCTTTGAATTTTACATGCGTAGAATGTGTACAATAATTTTGTTGACGACCTTTGTCTGGCCATCTGTTTGGGGATGGAAAGCTATGGACTTGGTGAGCTTGGTGTCCAGCATTGACCAGAGGTTGGACCAAAATGTGCTGAGGAACCTGCTATCCTACTCTAATATGATATACTGTGGGATCCCAAAGTGCACCCACAATCGTTCAAAGAAGATTTTAGCAGTGGCTTCTGCTATGATATTCTTCTTGCAGGTCGCCATAATGGCCATCTTCGAGAATCTGTTGATAACCACGAAAACATAGTCATTTCCATGCTTAGTAGAAGGCAGGCCCAATATGTAATCCATGGAGATGGATTCCCAAGGTTGACTAGGGGTAGGTAGCAGAGTATATAGGCCTTTCTTCTTGACGGTTGGTTTGGAAATGGCACAAGTAGTGCAGGATCTGATGTGCTTCCTGACATTCTTTCGAAGGTTCGGCCAATATAAATACTTCCACAACACTGCTAATTTTTTCTTGACCCAAAAATTCCCAGCGAATCAATTGTAGTGTGCTTCCCATATCATCTTGGAATGCTCGCTTGAATATACATAAAGGTGTCCCAGGTGACATAAAAGTGCTTCTTGGAGGTGAAAATTTGGAACTTTCATACCCCCCAAGAGTGCCATGTATGTGTGGCCGAATTCTGGGTTGCTCTCGATCATTCCATTGGGTAGCAGTGTAGCTAGGGTCAGATCAATCGGGTGCTTGGCCTGAAAGTGCAGAGGAACCCCTGTGGGTGACATGAAGATGTCCCCGTACTCCTCCACAACCTTGTTCATTTGCTCTTGTCATGCAGAGGAGCCCTGTCTAGAGGTCGTGGCCACAGTCTTCTTCTTGCCCTGGGGCTGGATCATCAGGAAAATGAATTTCCTGGTTTGGGAAATGACCTTACTGCATTGTTTTGTAGTAACCAAAGAGATAGCGGTAGGAGGTGGTACCTCTGGTATCCTGTACAACTTATTTCCCAAAGTAACAGTAACAGTGCGAGGCTGAGACTCATACATAACATGATGCTTCCACAAGTATGGTTGTCCTAATAATACATAAGAAAAATCAATAGGAGCAATGTCACATAATACCTCATCTGTGAAGGGCTCGATGCTATATGGAAGGCGACACGGCTGGCTGATGTGGAGATCTTGTCCTTGGTGAAGCCACCCGATGGTGTATGGATGTGGGTAAGCTGTGGTCAGTAAGCCCAACCTCTTCACGACGTCTACTGAAATGAGGTTCTCTTGGCTCCCATTTTCGACAATGAACTGTACCAAGGAGCCCTTTACCCACATCTGGGAGTGGAAGAGACGTTCCTCCTCCTCTGAATCTTCCGGTTCCTCCTTCTGCATCTTTGTAGTGGCAACAATGGCATTGCGCTCCGCATAAATAATTTTTTTCTCTTTGTCATTCCCCTTGTCAGCTTCTGATTCATAGTCAGAGCATGCATCTAACTCAAAAGCTCTCATCTTGGCCACCAGCAACTGCTTGGCCCGAAACTCACTTCTATTGTGAGTGGAGCTCTTATGGAACTCACACCACTTTCCTATGTCCTTCTTTGGCTTTACGGTGTTGTTATTTGCTTGTGGATTTGACAGGTTTTCTTGAGCAGCCATGCCTTGGCTTTGTCCTTTGTTCCATGGTTTGGGAGCACCTTTCCCTTGCTTTTGATTCATAGATCCAACGTCTCGCTTCTTCTGTTTGAATTTTTTCTCAATCTTGGCAGCATACCGGTATGCCGTACCAAGCAAGGAGATGTCGAGGAAGTCCATTTCCTCCTGAATGTATCTTTGAAGAAAACTGTGATACTTTAGCACCAGATGTTTCTCTGAGTCTTTGATACCCAAATTTGTGCTCAGGGTATGGAACAGATTCGTTAGCTGATGCATATCTTGATCCCTTTGTTGTCGTAGCGTGGTCCATTGTATGTACTTGTCCTCATAGCTCCCCACGAGATAGTATTGTTCCTTGATGGCATCTTGGAAATAATTCCAATTGGGTATGCTCGAGAACAGAGAGGGTTTTCTCTCGTCCTTTTCTCATAGTAGGTTTCCCACCAGTCCTTGACATGGGGGTACCTTTGAGGAGTGAAAAAATAATCTTCTCCCAGTTGGAAAAGTCATGAACTGAGAAATATCCTTCTAATATATTCAACCATATATCTATGGAATCTGCATCTATTTGACCCTCAAATATGGGAATCTCATAATTTACTTGTACCTTAAAAGGATTCGCACCTCCAGAGTGGTTGCTGGATGTAGATGCGCTATCGGTGGGCAGCCGTTGAAGGATCTGGGAAAAGTTATCCATCATCGTGTTCCTTTGTTTTTCAAGGGCCTCCTCGAGCAAAATTTTGATAGGATCTCCTACTCCCTCATCTTACTTTTCATCCCCCATGGGCTTCCATTGGGGTTTGCGAGGCTGATCTTGCAAAGGTTCCACCAGATCGAGCCCTAACTCCTTATACCTCGACCTCGTTGGGGACATGCAAAGAAGGATCAAGAAAAAGTAGATGGCTCTGATACCACTGATCTGGATTTATGCAGGAACGCAAAATAATAAACATATAACCATCAATACAAATATGCAATGGAAATAACACTTCATTTCATTGATATCAAAGAACTGAAATTTGCTTACAGAGAGAATGGAAATAAACTAGCTAGGGCACTGGTAGCTATCTCTGAGAAGAGATGTGGTAGATAAAAGCCTCTAAACTGAGTTACAATGAGGCTCAAGGGCCTATTTACTATTTAGAAACAATGGAAATCCCTAAACATCCAAAACCCTAATCGTAGGAGATGAAGCGCCAAAACTATGGGCCCTGTTTGGGTAAATTGGTGTTTTAACTTCCTGGGGACATAAATTTCGCATACAATCTTCATTTGACATGAACCATAACTCGTTAGAAATATCTATCTGAGGGCTAAAAATTTTTAGTGAGAAACATCGGTCCATGGACTCATTTTGCTCCTGGTTTTTCCAAAAAACGTCGTTTAGGGCCTCAAAATGGCTCCGGAAGTTCAGGACTCGAAAAACTGCTAAAAATAGTAAGTTGTGCTGAAACTGAAAAAATGAAAGAGACAATGGTGGGGCCCCAAGTGGAATAGGCGGGTGACCATGAATATCCTCTTGGATCATTCCTCCCCCCTTAGGAAGCAATGGTCCCCATTCCGTTAAGTTCCTCCATGAGTTGAGGAAACTTCTGCTGAACATGGTCCCTGGTGAACCACTTTCCTTGGTGCAGGAGTTGGCCAACTTTCAAAAATGATACAGTTGGATATTATTTTGGCTAGTGTTATTTATTTGTATGTCCATGATACAATCTGTGGTGGCCTATTCCATGCAGTCTGGGTTTAACTATGTTGGTGTGAGTTGTTCTGCAATGTCATAGGTGTACAGTAGAGGGGGGAAGTGAGGACAAAGGTGGTCCACATTGAATGCTGGGTGCAGACCAAGGAATGTTGGAAGACTGAGCTCGAAGTCATTGTTCCCTACAACCTTGGCGATGTTATACAACCTGTATTGGAGCGGGCTAAGTTTGCGGTGGGGTCCAGGGAGGTGCTCCTTCTGCAAATGTAGCCACACTTGTCGCCCACCTGGAAGTTGTATGGCACCTGATGTTGATCATGGAATTGCTTGTATTTATCATTGGCTCTGTCCAATATGTCATGAACCTATTGGCGGATGTGTTGAATGTGCTCGATGAAGCTATTTTCTTTGTCAACTTCAGACTGGACATGAGCCGAATCGGCCTGAGTAGCCACAAATGGCATGGCTATATCAATGGGACATAGTGGCTGGAATCCCAAGAGCACCTGAAAAGGGCTGTGATCGATTGAGCTGTGGAGAGCTCGGTTATAACTATGTTGTACGTATGGGAGGCTCTCGTTCCATGTTCATGGATGCTTTGAATTGTACATGCGTAGAATGTGTACAATCATTCTGTTGACGACCTCTGTCTGGCCATCTGTTTGGGGATGAAAAGTTGTGGACTTGGTGAGCTTGGTGTCCAGCATTGACCAGAGGCTGGAAAAAAATGTGCTAAGGAACCTATTATCCCGATCTGATATGATAGACATTGGGATCCCAAAGTGCACCCACACTCGTTCAAAGAATATTTTAGCAGTGACTTCTGCTGTGATATTCTTCTTGTAGGCCGCCATAATGGCCATCTTCAAGAATCTGTCGATAACCATGAAAACACAGTCATTTCCATGCTTAGTAGAAGGTAGGCCCAACATGTAATCCATGGAGATGGAATCCCAAGGTCGACGAGGGGTAGGTAGCGGAGTATATAGGCCATGCTTCTTGACATTCGATTTGGCAATGGCACAAGCAATGCAGGATCTGATGTTCTTCTCGACATCCTTTTGAAGGTTCGGCCAATAGAAATACTTCTACATTACTGCTACTATTTTCTTGACCCCGAAATGCCCAGTGACTCAATTGTAGTGTGCTTACCATATCATCTTGGCACGCTCGCTTGAAGGAACACAAAGGTGTCCCAGGTGACATAAAAGTGCATCTTCGAGGTGAAAATTGGGAACTTGGGTACCCCCCAAGAGTGCCATGTATGTGTGGAAAAATTCTAGGTTTCTCTCGTAGAGAAGAAGCCAATTAGAAGTCTCGTGCCCACAAGATTTGAGAACAGTGGTGAGCGCCATGATCGGTGGTCGGCTGAGACAGTCTGCAACATTATTGGTGCTACTGTTCTTATACTTGATGTTCAAATGAAACTGTTGAAGATATGTGGACCACTTATGATGGCGATCATTTTGCAACTTCCCTTGTGTCTGTATGAACTGCAGGGGCTGGTGGTATGAGTGGATGATTGTTTCCTTCCCCAAAATTTAATGTTTCCATTGTCGACAAGCTTGCACAATGGAATACATTTCTTTGTCATAAGTGGGATACTTGTGAACTTTGTCAGACAATGTCTCACTGTGATATGCCACTGCATGTCCCTGTTGAGTAATAATTTCCCCAATAGCATAGTCAGAGGCATCTTTCTCGATCTCGAATGGCTGTTGCAAGTCTGGTAATGTGAGCACTGGGGAAGAACAGAGGCAATTTTTCAATTCTGTGAACGCCTTCTGTTGAGATTCCCACCAGAATAATTTTTCTCTCGCTCCTCCCTTGGTGACTTGACTCAAGGGCCAAGTGATATGAGAGAATCCCAACACGAACCTACGGTATAAATTAGAAAGACCTAGAAAGCTGTGAAGCTTTGTTATAGTGGTTGGGTCTGGCCAATCCCGAATGACTTGGATCTTGGTTGGATCTAAATGCACCCCCCTTTCATTAATAATGTATCCCAGATATTGAACCTGGGTCATGCCAAAAGTGAACTTCTCCAAATTGGCACACAAATCATGGTGTCATACTGTTTCGAGGATTTTTTGGATGTGGTGGAGGTGCTCTTCCAAAGTCAGGCTGAAGATCAGAATGTCATCCAAGTACACCACTACAAATGAGTTGGTGAATGGCTGCAAGATGTCATCCATCAACCTCATGAAGGTTGCGGGAGCATTCATTAACCCGAAAGGAATGACTAGCCATTCAAAAAGGCCTTCCTTGGCTTTGAAGGATGTCTTCCACACATCGGATGGTTCAATTGGTACCTGCTGATACCCAGACTTAAAGTCAATCTTGCTGAAATATTTCTCCCCTTTGAGTTCGTCCAGAAGGTCATCAATCCATGGGATTGGGTACCTATTCCAGACAGTGATCTTGTTCAATGCCCAATAGTCAATACAGAGTCTCCGCATCTCATCCTTATTCTGTACCAACATGATCGGGCTCCCACTGGGCAATGAACTTGGTTGGATGTGACCTTTCTATAGCAGCTCCTGAATCTGCCTCTTGATTTCATCATTCTCCATAAAAAAGCACTGATAGATCAGTCCATTGGGTAGCAGTGTAGCTAGGGTTAGATCAATCGAGTGCTTGACCTGATAGTCCAGAGGAACCGCTATGGGTGAGGTGAAGATGTCCCCGTACTCCACAACCTTTTCCATTTTTTGTTGTCAAGTAGAGGAGCCCTGTCTGGAGGTCGTGGACATAGTCTTCTTCTTTCCCTACGGGCAGATGATCAGGAAAACGAATTTCCTGCTTTGGGAAATGACCTTACTGCATTGTTTTGTAGTAACCAAAGAGATAGCGGTAGGAGGTGGTACCTCTGGTATCCTGTACAACTTATTTCCCAAAGTAACAGTAACAGTGCGAGGCTGAGACTCATACATAACATGATGCTTCCACAAGTATGGTTGTCCTAATAATACATTAGAAACATCAATAGGAGCAATGTCACATAATACCTCATCCATCAAGGGTTTGATTCTATAGGGAAGGCGGTACTGCTAGCTGACGAGGAGATCTCGTCCTTGGTGAAGCCACCCGATGGTGTATGGATGTGGGTGAGTTGTGGTCAGCAAGCCCAATTTCTTCATGACGTCTATTGAATTGAGGTTCTTTTGGCTCCCATTGTCGACAATGAACTATATTAGAGAGCCATTTACCCACATTTGGGAGTTGAAGAGACATTCCTCCTCCTCTGGATCTTCCGGTTCCTCCTTCTGTATCTTTGTAGTGGCAACAGTGGCATTACACTCCACATCAATAATCTGTTTCCCTTTATCATTCCCCTTGTCAAGTTCTAATTCAGAGTCAGAGCAAGCATCTGAATCAGAAGCCCTCATCTTGGCCACCAGCGACTGCTTGGCCCGACACTCACTTATGTTGTGAGTGGAGCTCTTATGGAACTCACACCACTTTCTCCTGTCCTTCTTTGGCTTTGCGGTGTTGTTATTTTCTTGTGGCTTTGACAGGTTGTCTTGAGCCACCATGCCTTGGCTCTGTCCTTTTTTCTGCAGTTTGGGAGCACCTTTCCCTTGATTTTGATTCGCAGATCCAAAGTCTCGCTTCTTCTATTTGAATTTTTTCTCCCTCTTGGCAGCATACCGGTATGCCGTACCAAGCGAGGAGATGTCAAGGAACTCCATTTCCTCCTAAATGTATCTTTGAAAACAACTGTGATACTTTAGCACCAAATTTTTCTCTGAATCTTTGATACCCAACTTTGTGTGCAGGGTATGAAATAGATTCGTTACCTCATGCACATCTTAATCCCTTTGTTGTCGCACTGTGATCCATTGTATGTACTTGTCCTCATAGCTTCCCACGGGATAGCATTGTTCCTTGATGGCGTCTTGGAAATAATTCCAAGTGGGTATGGCTAAGAACAGAGAGGGTTTTTGTTACACTAAAAACTGTCATCCCGACATTTTACTATGAGTATGAGCTCATTATTACTCATACTTCCTCCTTTTGCAAGTCTAACATATCAGCTCCTCATGTCAAGCTTTCAAAATTAGAGAAAATTTCCTAAAAATCCCCTAAACATTGGTATCGCACTTTCTCTATTCATTTCCTGCGGTCCCGCACCTAAAGTTCATCCCTCCTGCGGAACCATACCGCACCTTTTTGTGTTATGGGTGCGGACCTATGTAAAACTCAAAAAGGCGAGAAAGTAAAGATAAAAAGTGGATTTCAGATGAATTCTAGAAGATTCTAGATGGGAATTTTCAGGAATGGATACTCTTTGAGAAGGTTCATGCATCCCTCACTTGATGGAGCTAACCCCTTGATGTAAGGAGCTAATCCCTTTGAAGGAGGATTCTATCCCTTCATATTTGGAATAGAAAACCTCCTCTTTTCCACTATAAAAAGAGGCCTTGGGTAGCCTCAAAGGGAGTTCAAGCTTAAGATATTTGAAGTTAAATGCTGTTGAGATTTAGACTCAGTTAACTAAGACTTTCTGTGAGGTTAAATCACTCATCTCTATCTGTCTTGGTTCAAAGAGTACAATGCTTGTCAAATTAGAAGAGATTCCTGCTTCGGACCCCGGGAGGACCTGCACGACATCAAGGCACAGGTTGTAAAGGTTTTCTTTTATTTGAAGTTAATACAAATATACTCATTTCTCTCATTAAACTTTCTATTCATGGTTTATTTCATAAATTCCTTGATCATTATGATGAGTATGATTTATAATAATGTCTATACAGGTGCTATGTAATCTTTTTGCTTGTTTGTGACTGCAGATTCACGAGGAACGTTCTTTCAAGTGCACGGGAAGGACTTCAACGAGATCAAGCAAGCGCTGGATATAAGGTAGGCCTTACACCTATATAGCATTTTTATGAATCCTGTATGCTTAGAGAGAGGTTAGTATAATTGGTTGTTTGTTGCTAGTTACTTTTAGTACTAGAGAGATCGGTCTTGTCTGCAAGATGGACTAATCTACACAAAAAAATGGCGACTCCACTGGGGAAAGAACTTGTTGTTTTTGGTTCTCTTTTATTTTTGATTTGAGGAAACATTTTTTCCTGGTTTTTGATTGATACATATCTGTCTGGGTAATTTATATTTTCCTTGCTTTTGAAAATTTAGAAATATTTTAATTTTTTCTATAATTTTTCCTAGGACCGCACTCTGCCTTACTTTGACAGTGCATGCAGGTTCACACTTTCTGTAAATAATACAGTGCGGGACCGTACCTGTCAATACTGGTTGCCTGCGGACCCTGTAAAAATTTTAGAAAATCTCTAGATTTCTTTCTCTAGTTTATTTTTATTTAGTTTTTTGGTGTCTGCCCAGACTGGTTATTGTTTATGTTAAGAATTTTTTGTGAATGAACTCCAACAGTGTTGATGTTTTGATGATTTTCTAGAAGATTTTGCAGTTTGGATTGTTTTTTCACTTGGTCTTTGTAGCGATTCGAACTTTTGACAATTTGTAGTATCTCAGATTACATTGATCTCTTTTTGTCTTTTGAATCCGACCTGATTGTGAAAACATCCTATATTGAAGAAATTGAGCCTTTTGTTTCTTTGCGAATCTTAGAAAAAAAACTTGGTTGAAAGTTTTGAATTTCATTTTTATAAAAACATATTTTGAGTGTTTTTGATCTGTTTGTTATTCTGAACGAATAGATTCTTAGTTTGCTGAACAACTAAGGAAAACATTCTTTTTAAAAAAAAAATCTTAAAAGCTTTTACTCAATTTAGATTTTAGATCTCAAGATTAGATTTTGTAGTTTTGAGTAGTTTTTACTTTTGTAGCTTTCTTTCGAAGGAAATTTGTTTTGTAGCTTCTAGTTTGGAAAGGAAAAGGATTTTTCTTATGAGCTTTGATTGTTTATTGAAAAGACAAAGTAGTTTCTTTCAATTATTTTTCATGTTTAAAGAAGGAATTTAAAGGATTGCATTCTCCAACTCTTTATTTAGATAGAAAGTTCATTGAAAGAAAAAGAATTGAATATCATTCGTAGGTGCTTTTTAGTGTTTTTTGGAAGTCGAGTCTTCACACCATCCAAAGTTTCATTTCCGCACCCATTGACTTAAGAAACAACTCATAAAATTAACGCTTAATTAAAATTCATCTAGTAATCTTTTTATTTCTAGGGCTCTTATCACCAACATAGCTTAGGCTAGTATCTTGGAGTAGGGAATAATTAACTCTCCAAGATAGCTAAAACAAACAAGTAGAAAAATCTTGCGGTAGGAATAATTCCAATTGTTGCATGCATGCTCTGGGAAGCTCCTCTTAAAGGAGTCAAGCACGAGATCATATCTGAACCAGTGTGGTAATCAATCCTTCGTCATTGGGAACGATAGAAGATATACACGTATTAAAAATGGTAAACCTCGGATAGACCATTATCGAGGAGCCAGGGGTCACTTGTCGGTAAACCTTGGATTATTTCAGGGAGCCTTCAAGAGGATTGAGCTTTGTTACTCTGCCCTTGCGTGTGTTTCGGATCGTAGACTGTTCCCCCAGGTATATTTGTTTCAGTTGGTAACCTTAGTGGCTATAATCTTTAGGATTCTTTCCTAAGGTGACGGTGGAGGGAAGATCCCACTGTACCTGGAACAGACATCGGCTAGACTCACTTGGACTCTCCGGAGGGTTATCTTCACTCGAGATGGTATAGTGGAGAAACTTGCACCGGTCTGTTTCATTAAGCAGGTTGTCGGGGTAACTGTTCCAACCGCCCTTTTCGTGTTTAAATTCTACTAAGTTGGATTTCATCACCAACTAGTGTTTTTAGTACGGAAAGTTACCTGTTTGTGTGTGGTTTGAACTCTTAGATTTTTAAGCGAATGATTCAATTGTTTGTTTCTTAGAGACTTTAGGTGTTTTTCATTGAAATTTTTCTTTGTTTGCGTGTGATTAGATAATTTTTAGTCGTGGCGGAATTGCTGAGACAATCCCGGAGAATACAAGGGAAACCCCCTGAATATTCACCAAGTCAACTTGAAGGGATTCGTGCTCTGGTAGCATCCAGTAGTAGTAGAATTAGATCAACAGAAATTGGAACTTCAACTATAGTTATACATCCTGATCATCAAATACCTACAACAGAATACATTCAAGAACCGATTTCAGTTTCTGAAGTTACTGAAAGTATTTCTCCTTCTGGTGAATTATCTGATGAACCTGAAATCTCTGAACCTGAAACTGAATCTTCTGTGTTAGAAACATCCTCAGGATTTATCACACCAACTTCTAGCGATCTAGGTTCACCTAGGGTAAGAAATATCATTATAGACAATCTTCCCTCTGGACTTATTTCTATTGAAGAACTTACGAATCCAGACGAAGACATATCTCTTCCCGACTCCCCTCAATCGTTAAATCTTAGGGAGCGTGAATCTATTTTCTACAGCCCCATTCGAACTAATCCTTGGTATCTCTCTTTAACAAATTTTTTAGAGAATCCGGGTCTTGCTTTTTATCCACCTCGAATTCCATTTCATCCTACACCCAGAGGTTATTATCCGTCATCTTTTATGGCTGGAGAGTCATCCATGTTTTCTCAAACGCCGGAATCATTCTTACATGGTGGTTCTTCTATTCCTTCGGGATATCAGTCTTTGTCTGGTACTTTCTCAGGAGAAACTCCTCAACCCATAGAAAACGTGTTATCATCTGGTCTTGATGGACTTAAAATTGAAACGTCGAACGAAGAGCAAATTTTTATGATGTCTGGTAATATTCCCAATCCTCAAACTTAAGGCAGTCAGTTTCCTTCTGGGGGACAACCTCAGGGAACTCAGTTACTGCCTGGGGGGCAACCTCAGGGTAGTCAGTTACCGCCTGGGGGGCAACCTCAAGGTAGTCAGTTACCACCCGGTGCACAACCTCAAGGTAGCTTTTTCCCAGGACAAACTGTGGAATCATATTATTTTGGGGGGCAAACCCAAGGACAGTACATACCTCAAGGGTATCAACCTTCAGGACAGTACATACCTCAGGGACAACCCCAAACTCAATATGCTCCTCAGGGTCCTCAACAACCTCAGCTTCAGTACACGCCTCAAGGGAAGTACCCAATTCAAGGTTACCAACAGCCTTCTGGTCAACCATGTGTTCAAGGAGCTGGAAATTTACCTCTTAATTATCAACCCTACGTTCAACCAGGTTATGGTCCTTATGTTCAACCTTCTACGGGACAATACCCCGGAATGATGGTGTGGGATCTGTCACAATATCAACAGCCTTTACAGCCTAATGTGCAGTTGCCTTAGCAACCTGGCCAGCCAATTGTTTCTGGTTCAACCCAGCAACCTATTCAGCCAGCTATTCAAACTCCTGCACCTAGTTCAGTTCAGCAGACTGGGCCTAGTACACCTCAGACTCCGCCTCAAACTCCTACAACTGCTGCAACGTCTGTTCAACCTGTCATGCCTGTTTCTGGAGTATTTGTAGCCCCGAGTTCGACTACCCCTGTATCCGTGCAAATCCCTCAAGTCTCTGTACCTCAGTCAGGACATTCAGTTAAGACTTCAGTTCAGATACCTATAGGACAAACCGGTACAAGTACCATTGTTAAAAGTCAACCTCAATTTACGTATCAACCGTACCAGGGACAGCCGCAATTTGGTCCCTATGTACAGAATCCAAGCTATCAGTATCAACCGTACCCTGGTTATACTTATCAGCAACCTCAGTATGGTCCGGTTCATGTTGGTTTTCCGGGAGGTTACACAATACCTAATGCAAATCCGATTCCTAGTTATCCTGGGTATCCACCTCCTAGATCTTCTTTGGCTTCTCAAGTTTTTCGCGACCGTAACCATCAATTACCTTTTATCGCAACTTTGGACTTACCTGATTTGACGCACCTTAAAAATGATCCTATTTTTTATTATCAGAACTGGCCGCCAATGCCTCATAAGTTGCCCAGTGATATACCAAAATTCGAAGGTAAGTCAGGAGAGGATCCATCGAATCATGTTATGACTTATCACCTTTGGTGTGCATCTAATTCAATCATTGATGATTCGATTCGCTTACGTCTTTTCCAAAGAACCCTTATAGGTCTTGTGGCTAAATGGTACATTGAGTTACCACGCAGCTCGTTTCATAATTTCAGTCAGTTAGCAACTTCTTTCTTGACTCATTTTCAGTTTCCTGTCAGATACGACAACGGCATAGAATTATTAACTTCGCTAAAACAATCTACGTCCATGTATATTTCTGATCATATTCATGAATGGCGACGTAGACGACATTTGGTGAAAGTTTATATTCTGGATCAAATTTTGGCAGAATGGTTTGTTAAATCATTGTTACCCAAGATCACTGAAGATGTAGCTAAGGCTGGTGTTGTTACTGAAGAGCAAGTAATTGCTCAAGCTCAGTACCTTGACCTCGTTTATACGCAGTCAGGTACTCTACATGAAAAAATCCCAGACCTTCCAAAACAAGGTCAAATAGTTTCTGCTCCTTTAGGGTCTCATGCCGCTGACGGTATGATTGGTACAGTCAATTCTAAAAGCAAGAAGAAATACTCAAAGAATTCTTCTCCAATTATAACTTTACCTAATTCCCCGAAAGGAGAATCCGCTCCGGAAGTTTCTGCTGACATTCATGTCGTTGAAACATCTACGACAAAATCAAAAACCGGTGGTAAAAAGAAGGGGAGGAATAAAAACAAAAATAATTCGAAAGAGAAAACTGATAAAGATGAATCCAATGACGAAAAACGTAAACCTCGCTATCCTTGTTTCATTTGTGAACAAGATCATTTCACGAAAGAATGTCCATATCGAGACGAAGTTATGAAATTCGTTAAAGGATCGCAACAACCTGCTGTCTTGAAGGATCCTTTTCCAATTCAAGATAGTAAGATGATTGGTTCTTCCTCGAATACTTTAGAAGAGCCTATTATGATGATGTCTCATGTAAGGATTGCGACACAATCGCAAGATTACGGTTCTAAGAATCCCGTTGATGGAAAAGAAGCAAAATCTTCTAATGCAAATACATCAAATACACCTCCTCCTGTTTCCGGTCCGCTACAGATTGAGAAAAAAAATACAAACTTAATAATCAAACCGCCTGCTAAAGGTGTTCTTCGTAAATCAGCTTTCAATCCACATGCGAGAGCTGCTCAGAATTACAACATTGTTGAAGACTTAGCTGTTTCTCCTTCAGCAATGTCAGCTTTGGAAGTGCTGCAATCGTGTCCAGCACAACTTAAATTATTATTTTCTGCCATAGGAGCTGTCGATGTTCAAGATTCTAACCTTATAATCTTCGATTTAGAAAATAGTACACCACGTCTTCCTCACCAAATGGCTTTCCAGATTCCAGTGTTAGTAAAAAACAGCTATTTTTCGGACTGTGATTGATGAGGGAGCTTCAACGTGTATTATGTCGATTCAGTGTTGGAAATCACTTGGATCTCCTACACTTAACCAATCCCCGACAATTCTAAAGGCTTTTGATGGTCGAGGTTTTCAACCTTATGGTATTTTGCAGGATTTACCCATAGGGGTTGAAGGTAAAATCGTTAATCTAGATGTGGAAGTGGTTGATGCCCCTCTAGATTACAACCTTCTTCTGGGTCGTAGTTGGTCCTATGCTATGACTGCTATTGTCTCTTCGGTCTTTCGACTTATAAAATTCCCATATCAAGGAGAGATCGTGACAATAGATTAGTTAACTTATTTCTCGTCCGACCCAGCCTCTACAGAAACAATCCAGCATGTTGGTAAAACGGCTATCCCTTATAAGGATGTTGGAGTAGGTTTGATTAAAGATTCTGGTTTACTAGGAACTTTTTCCTTTCCTCCTCCTAACGTATCGCCTTCTACTGCAAGTATTCACATGATTTCATCAGACACTGTTATGTTTGATGATCCTTGTATTATACCTTCAGAATCCAAGATAGATTCATTTGATGGCGTATTGCCTTTGAGTCCATTTGAAATTGCGTACCAGGCTGTACAGTCTTTTTCCAGCCCCTTTTCAACCAAAGTTGATCCAATGAATGGGATCCAAGAGGAATCACTTTCTATATCTAGTTCAGTTACAACGACATTTCCTGAACTTGTTCATACAGATGAGCAAATTCGTGAGTTTTTTTCTGTTGATTATTTACCATGGGAAGATCTACATCACCGATCTTCATTTTTACCTGAATTAGATCATTTTGAAGATGATTTCGCTTCAATTTTTACTGTTGAATATGCCAAGGAACCTCAGAATCCATTGCAAAATCTTGATTCTGAGTTAAATTTGGAAAATATATCTAGAACGGTTCCAATTGACATTTCAGTAAAACCAGGAATAATTGAAAACATTCATATAGGTGCTTGTTGTACAGATGAAGAAATTCAGACTTATAAAGCCCTATTTCAAGAATTCCATGACGTGTTTGCCTGGTCTTATGAAGAAATTCCAGGAATTGATCCATCGATCGTTGTTCATGAAATTAAGACTTACCCGGATGCTAAACCTGTTCGTCAACGATTACGTCAAATTCATCCTAGAAAAGCTGCTGCTATAAAAGTTGAAGTTGAAAAATTACTTCGAGCAGGATTCATTTATCCAATTCCCTTAACGGATTGGGTATCGAATATTGTTCCTGTGACTAAAAAACAAGGAACGATAAGAGTATGTATCGATTATAGGGATATTAATCGAGCGTGTCCAAAAGATAATTATCCAACTCCCTATATCGATCAAATAATCAATGATTGTGATGGCAGTGAATTGTTTTCCTTCATGGATGGCTTTTCCGGCTACAATCAAATAAACATACTCCCTGCAGATCAACCTAAAACAACTTTTATTTGTCCATGGGGAACGTTTGCTTATTGTAAACTACCTTTTGGACCAAATAATGCTGGAGAAAATTTTCAAAGGGCTATGTCTTATGCATTTCATGACATTAAACACACTTTCCAGCCTTATCTCGATGATCTACCTGCTCATTCATTACGTAGGGCCGATCATCCCACTCATTTATGAGAAATTTTTATGAGATGTAGGCATTATCGGATAAGGCTGAATCCGCACAAATGTGTTTTCTGCATAGAATCGGGTCAATTACTGGGATTTTTGGTCTCAAAAGTAGGTATTCGCGTCGATCCATCGAAGGTCGAAGCCATTGTTAAATTGCCTCCTCCTTCGACTTTGCGCCAACTCCAAAGTTTGCAGGGGAAAGCAAACTTTTTATGTAGGTTTATTCCTAACTATGCCGCGCTTACAAAGGGTTTTACCTGGTTGTTGAAATAGAACATTCCATTATTTTGGGACGAGATCGTTGATCGATCTTTTGATGCACTTAAACACGCGTTGACCCATGCACCGTTATTGCATCCTCCCAACTACAACCAAGATTACATTTTTTACCTCGCTGCTTCTCATTCCACCAATGGGATGGTACTAGTTCAGGAAGATGAATCTCACAATGAACATGTGATTTATTATCTTAGTCGAAATCTGCATCCGACTGAAATCAAATACATGCATGTGGAGAAATTGGCCTTGGCAGCTGTTCAAGCTGTCCAACGTTTTAGACATTACATCTTGTTACGTAAAACCACGGTAATTTCTAATTGCAACCCTATGATGTATATTTTGACCAAACAATTGCTAGGGGGAAAATATTCCAAATGGATAGTTATCCTACAGGAATTTGACTTGGAATTCGAAAAATCCAAGGCAAAAAAATCTTTAGTATTTGCGGAACTGATGTGTGATTTCCCCTCTACTGATACTGAAACAGTGGCAGAAGAATCCATTGCGGACGAATCTTTGTTTCTTATTAGTACACTTGATCCATGGTATGGAGATATTATTGTTTATCTCCAAACCCAATCTTTTCCGCCTGATATTTCACGAACTCAGCGACGGAAAATATGCTTCCAATCCCAACAGTATAATATCATTGGTGATACACTTTATCAATGTGGAGCAGATTCTGTTTTCCGACGTTGTCTAACTCATGAAGAAGCTGAGAAGGTTTTAAATGACTGTCATTCTGGAGCATGTGGCAGTCATTTGTCTGGGTATGCCACAGCCCAAAATATATTGCGTGCAGGATATTTCTGGCCAACATTGTTCAAAGATTGCATTTATGCGGTTCGGAAATTCCACAACTGTCAAATTTTTGATCGAAAAATGCGCGCGCCACCCGCTCCTCTTCACCCTATAATTGCTGTTGGTCCTTTCAAAAAATGGGGTATCGATTTTATTACATGTAACCCTCACTCGGCCAGGGGGCATGCCTATATTATTCTAGCAGTAGATTATTTTACAAAATGGACCGAGGCGATGCCTACATATTCAGCTGACGGCAAGACTGCTGCAACTTTCGTATTTAATCACATAATTTCTAGGTTCGGTGTTCCTCAAGCTATTGTTACGGATCATGGAAGTCATTTTTGGAATGTCATGATGACTGAACTGATAGACCAGCTTGGCTTGCGCCACGATAGTTCCACTCCGTATTATCCGCAAGCCAATGGTTTGGTTGAATCCATTAACAAAGTTTTAGTCACCATGATTAAACGAATCATTGGTATTCACAAGACGAATTGGCATTCCATGTTATTTTCAGCACTTTGGGCATATCGAACCTCAGTCAAAACATCAACAGGTTTCACTCCTTTTCAACTGGTTTACGGTTTGGAAGCTGTGTTACCGATTGAATGCGAAATACCGTCACTAAAATTAGCCGTAGAATTACTTCCAGCTACGTCTGAAGAGGAGAAACGTTTCTTGTACTTAGCCCAATTAGATGAGAATCGACAAAATGCTGCAATAGCAAACGAGGCTCATGTTAAAAGGATAAAAGCTCAGTATGATAGAAATGTGACCCCTTGAAATTTTTCAGAAGGAGACCTAGTTTTACTTTATGATCAAGCTAACGACAAACTAGGAGTTGGGAAATTCGTGCCTATGTGGCATGGTCCTTATATTGTTAAACAAAAGTTAGCAAAAGGGGCCTATGAGTTGATAGATTTTGACGGTATCCCTTTGGATAAACCCAGAAATGGGCTTTATCTAAAGCGATATTATGCTTAAATGAGGTGTGGAGATTTTTCGTTAGTTTATATTTCTTTACTGTTGGTGTGTTTTAGATTAAAAAGGTGTGCCTAGTTTAAAGAGTGTGTTTTTGTCACTATTCCTGCTTATCTGAGTTTTAATCTTGATATTGCAGATGTCGACGTCTCTTCAAACCTACATTGGTTTTGCTGATGGTGCTTGTCGTAGTACACGGAACATTTCTTCCGTAGCTTGGGTTATCTATTCACCCTCTGACGAGTTAGTATCCATGCATGGGGTAAGCCTTGGTCAAACAACTAATAACATTGCCGAGTATAGCGCAGTGATTGAGTTATTGTCTGAATCCATATCATTTGGAATTCGGAGTTTGATTGTAAGGTTGGATTCTGAACTTGTTGTATTACAGCTTAACAGGGTTTATACCATTAGAAATCCAGTGTTATTACGGTTGTTTTTTAGAGTTCGTCTCTTGGAACGTGAGTTTGATTACATTGAATATCAGCATATTCCAAGACATTTAAATACATTAGCAGATTCAATTGCTTCTAGTATGATAAATAGACATTTGCAATAATCAAAAGTAGTAAAACAAACAACATTCACATATGTACACAGATAGCCGTCAAAATAGTGATATATCATAGTATAGGAGTGTGTTCAAAAAATATACATCGTCTTCGATCATAGGTTGGAAACACCTTATGATCGGAAAAAATGATAATACAAAATTCAAAAATATGAGTCTACACGATCATCCCGTCACTGATGGCGATCACGATAAGAAACCACTGCCCGGGCTACCCTGCATAGGAACCTCCTAAAAGGTCCTGGAACTCCAATCACATATCTCTGCAGCCTGAGAGGAATGTCATCTATGCTGGTCTCTGGAATATCTAGAGTCAAACGCTCTAGATGATGCTCTAAATCAGTCAAAATCTCCGCTGATTGGCCTGCTGGGGATGGTGCGGGCGCAACTGGTTGTCTTCTTTCGTAAGGTTGGAGATGGACTGGTCTTTGTGGACCCACATCTGTTTTCAAAAAAAAAATTGGTTATTAGTTTTTTAAGATTATAAAAAATTTTAAAAATTAGAATTTAGCAAACATTGAAAAATGATTTTACCTGAATCATCCCACTGTTCCCCTGCAGGGAGAGCCATCTCTCTGTCACCGCGGAAATCTATCCCGGCATATGGAAAATCCTCTATCACAAAAAGTTGGCGATCCAGCCAACGAAAATATGAAGAAGGGAATCGCACAATCTCAGTACCCTCAATAGCATGACGAGCCATCAACGCGGACCAACGAACCATTCTCAGTTCTCGAGGTCGACCGGCATCAACATTAATACTTTGTGGAACTAACATGGGGATCCTCTCCAGAGCAAAAGAAACAACAATGGATCCATATCCAAAGTTATTCAATTTCCCATTTTTTGCTCTGGTTAGTTGGCCTTTTACATTGGCCAACACAGCTTCACACCAGTTAAAGATGGTTCCGTGATAACAGTCCACGACAATACGCATCTGGGAACCAGTAGCTACATGAAGCGCAGCACTCCCACACAGTTTGGTAACAGTAAAAGCAATAACTTTCAATTCAGGACGGATGATGTGTTTTATGTCAATCCATTTGTCCCGAGGATTTTCCTGGTCATTGCAGAATTCTAGTTGGAGACTAGCAACAGACTGGCCACCTGGCCTAGTCCCAAACAAAGAAACTTGTTCGCCCCTCTTGGACAAACCAGTCAAGAAATATATATCCTCCAGTTCAATTTCGAGCCGGTGGCCACCAATGAAGAAACACTGGTCCTGAACATTACATCTGTCCACCAACCATGTCAAGAGTTCTACTTGTGCCCTCATGCCTGAGATGGCCCAAAATTTGTTCAAGCCACATGCTTTTAATGCCTGTTGTGTGGGAAAATGAAGTATTACGGCTTCATCCACTTCCTCGTGCTCACGTTCTCACCAGATTAGCATCTTGTCAATCCTACAATACATAAAAAGGCAAGTTAGAATAATCTTATTTGAAAAATTTTGGCAAATAAATGAGAAATCAATGTTTTAAATCCAACCGCGCGGGTACCGCACCCACTCTTTGTAAAAAGAGCATAGGTCCACACGCGTAGTGTGTGATGGTGCGGAACCCATGACTTTTTCCTTATAGGAAAAATTCGGGGTCCGCAGGTAGCGTGTGTCCCACCTGCGGACCCCGCGGGCGAAATTTTTAACCATTTTTTGCCCCAAAAATTCAAACTAAAGCCTAAATTTTTTTTTGAAATGGATGAAAAACAAGATTGAGAGGTTGTGGATTACCTGGGACTGACGGTTCTCGATTCCAAAGGACGAATTTTCCAGAATCTTCACGGGAACTTTCTTACCTAAAAGCTTTTTACTTTTCACTTTGAAACTGAACGGTGAAAATGAAGTTGAAAAAGGCCTTTTTATAAGTTTTTCCGAATGGATGAATTTTTAATTTATTTATTTTTCACTTTAAAAAGGGTATTTTTGAAAGAATTTTTACTTATCCTAAATAGGTATGTGTAATGTTTCAAGTTTTTGTGTAGAAACTGGATTTTTCAGGTGAACTGATCGTTTTTCAACAAAGAGCATATTTTTATCACTTTTTCGGACTCTTTCAAAAAATTTATGAAAAAGAGAAACCTTGGAGTCCTCTTTTAAGCCCTTTTTCAGACTCTATAAATATGAAAATATTGCCGAGTACTTGATTATTCGAACTTGTTAAAGTAAATGAATGATCGTCCATTCAGTATAAGTTTACCCCTTTTACGGATTGAAATGGACTATTTACGAAAAAGGTATACGTTGACTAATTACTGTCAACAGAGTTCTCTCCCGCATTATTTTATCCTTTTTCGGGCTCGAGAGACTAAATTTACGAAAAAGTACACCCACGGAGTTTTCTTAAGTTTTTCTTCTGACTCTCTAAAACTGAAAAACACCGAGTTTCTCCTATATTGGACTCGTTAAAACTTAACAGTAAAGGACCTGTTTAATTTTCAACAGGAACGAACCACTCCTTCTTAGGGTTCGAATTTTAAACTAATTTGGACTCATCCAAAGGATGAGCTTATAACCAAGCAAATGTTATCCTCCTCAAGCTTGTCAAAAATAAAGAGGTACTTGCCAGAAATGGTGGGGGAAAAAGAGAGAAAAATGGGCGTGTTTGTTGTATTTTAAAATTTTTCGAAAATTCAGTCAACCACTCTTGGACACGACACTTTCATTAACCTGGGTTGGGAAATCATTTGCTTAACAGTTAATCAAACCACATTGAAAATCTTCAACCGGTTTCTGGGTATTAGCTTTAGGTCAATTGTTACCAAGCCATCTGCAGTGTTGTTATGTGTTCAAGAGAACAGTTCAAATAAACCATTCATCTGCAAAATATCTGTCATCCATTATTGACCATCCCTGAGTCAGTCCTTGCCAATATATTTTCAAAACTTGATCTATGATTTCGTGTTGTGGGCTTGCCTACGACAGATCACTTTCTATTGACATCAGCACATTATCTAGGAAGTTGATCCAGAAATTGTCAGTACCTTGAAATCTGCATGCCTCAATGGCAGGTTTCTCGCCTTCGACGACAGGTTGCATCATTGACCTTCGATCGAATGATTTCGTGAGATGTTCGACTTCAACTCATTCATTCACATTTCATGGATTGTACTGAGTACTTTGAGAGCCATTGACATTACTGGTGGTTTCTCTCACACTTGTTAACAGTTCACATCATTGACTGGTAATCAAGTGGTTTCTACCATGTTCGACTTCAACACACTTATTCACATGGATAGAATCGTACTAGTTCGAGATGCGGAAATCAAGACCCTGGATCTAGTTTCCACCATCCAGGCTGCGAGGAATTTTGTTGTCATCTATACAATAGACTATTTATAAACAGATGGCTGCGTCCATACTGTGTCTAGATATATCTGTACTATGATGTATTCAAAATCATTCCTTTATCAGAACGATTTGAGTTAGTTTCTAGTTAGTTTTAATCTGAGTATGGGAATGCCTACCTCAGTGATGACATATATATGTATATATTTTGCATTGAATGTTTTTACAGGTTCCGAATGGGGTGTCCACAGGATGATCTTTGAAATGATAAAGTACTGCACTCTTCATATATGACAGACTTAAGCTTCATCTATTCCAGACTTTGCACTTTAAGGGGCAATTTGTTACACTAAAAACTGTCATCCTGACATTTTACTATGAGTATGAGCTCATTATTACTCATACTTCCTCCTTTTGCAAGTCTAACATATCAGCTCCTCATGTCAAGCTTTCAAAAACAGAGAAAAGTTCCTAAAAATCCCCTAAACATTGGTATCGCACTTTCTCTATTCATTTCCTGCGGTCCCGCACCTAAAGTTCAGCCCTCCTGCGGAACCATACCGCACTTTTTTTGTGTTATGGGTGCGGACCTCTGTAAAACTCAAAAAGGTGAGAAAGTAAATATAAAAAGTGTATTTTAGATGAATTCTAGAAGATTCTAGAGGGGAATTTTCGGGAATGGATACACTTTGAGAAGGTTCATGCATCCCTCACTTGATGGAGCTAACCCCTTGATGTAAGGAGCTAATCCCTTTGAAGGAGGATTCTATCCCTTCATATTTGGAACAGAAAACCTCCTCTTTTCCACTATAAAAAGAGGCCTTGGGTAGCCTCAAAGGGAGTTCAAGCTTAAGATATTTGAAGTTAAATGCTATTGAGATTCAGACTCAGTTAACTAAGACTTTCTGTGAGGTTAAATCAATCATCTCTATCTGTCTTGGTTCAAAGAGTGCAATGCTTGTCAAATTAGAAGAGATTCCTGCTTCGAACCCTGGGAGGACCTACACAACATCAAGGCACAGGTTGTAAAGGTTTTCTTTATTTGAAGTTAATACAAATATACTCATTTCTCTCATTAAACTGTCTATTCATGGTTTATTTCATAAATTCCTTGATCATTATGATGAGTATGATTTATAATAATGTCTATACAGGTGCTGTGTAATATTTTTGCTTGTTTGTGACTATAGATTCACGAGGAACGTTCTTTCAAGTGCACGGGAAGGACTTCAACGAGATCAAGCAAGTGCTGGATATAAGGTAGGCCTTACACCTATATAACATTTTTATGAATCCTGTATGCTTAGAGAGAGGTTAGTATAATTGGCTGTTTGTTGCTAGTTACTTTTAGTACTAGAGAGATCGGTCTTGTCCTCAAGACAGATTAATCTACACAACAGTTTTGTCTCGTCCTTTTTGTCACAGTAGATTTCCCACTAGTCCTTGACATGGAGGGTACCATTGAGGAGTGAAAAAATAATCTTATCCCGGTCGGAAAAGTCATGAATCGAGAAATATCCTTCTAATATATTCAACCATATATCTACAACATCTGCATCTATTTGACCCTCAAATATGGGAATGTTAAAATTTATTTGTACCTTAAAAGGAGTCGCACCTCCAAAGTGGCTGATGGATGCAGATGTGCCGTCGGTGTGCAGCCATTGAAGGATCTGGGAAAAGTTATCCATCATCGCATTCATTTTTTTTTAAAGGGCCTCCTCGAGCAATATTTTGATAGGATCTATTACTCCCTCATCTTTCTTGCCATCCCCCATGGGCGTTCGTTGGGATTTGCGAGGCTGATCTTGCAAAGGTTCCACCAGATCGAGCCCTAACTCCTTATGCCCTGACCTCATTTGGGATATGCAAAGAAGGATCGAGAAAAAGAAGATGGCTCTGATACCACTGATCCAGATTTATGCAGGAACACAACAGAATAAACATATAACCATAAATACAAATATGTAGTCGAAATAACACTTCATTTCACTAGTATCAAAGAACTGAAATCTGCTTACAGACAGCATGGAAATAAACTAGCTAGGGCATTGGTAGCTATATTTGAGAAGAGATGTGGTGGCTACAGGCCACTGAAATGAGTTACAATGTGGCTCGAGGGCCTATTTATTATTTAGAAACAATGGAAAACCCTAACCCTAAGAGATGAAGCACCAAAACTATGGGCCCCATTTGGGTAAAGTGGTGTTTCAACTTCCCGGGCTATGTGCCACAATTACCAGTAGAATTGGCATTCTCTATACAAGTAAATGTTCTCAATCACCTTGTTCATCGTACTATTATTGATGAGGGAGCATCTACATGAATTATGTCTCGAAATTGTTGGAAGTCACTTGGCTCGTCGCGCCTATCTGAATCATCAACAACGTTGAAGGCTTTTGACGGATGTACATATAAGCCTTGTGGTATTATTAATAACCTGCATGTTGAACTAGGGGGAAAATAGTGAATGTTGATGTCGAGGTCATTGACGGACCCCTTGACTATAATATTCTACTTGGAAGGCCATGGGTATATGCTATGACTGTAATTGTTTCTACATATTTTCGAATGATCACCTTTCCATATAAAGGTTCCATCATAGTCATTAATCAACAATCCTTCTTTTCCTCCACTTCGCAGGTAACTGGAAATGTTTCATTCGTTTACGCACTCCACCTAGTGCTTCAGAACATTGGTGTAGGACTCTTAAATGATTCCACTCTCATGGGACCCTTTACCGCCACTGCAACATTGGTATAAATCTCAAGTATAAAGACTCGCTACATGATCTCTTCCACTCCAGTTGGCTTAAGGAAGAGTACGAGTGATTTTGAAATTGTTACAATGGATGAGCAATCAAAATATATAGCTTGGGTGGTGAATCCAACATTAGCATCGCCAGTTGTTTGGGTTGATCGTTCCTTATATTTTTTTACTCCATCTAATCCTTTTTCCTCAACTTTATTGACAGATGAGAATATTTTGGAAACCACGATGTCAGAAGGAGAACCTTGGGAATATTATCATCATCATTCCCATATTCTTGATTATGAATATAATCTTAGTGAACTATATCACCCATCGATCAATTTTTTTTTTTTAATTCTTTACCTATTAATGCAATCGATTCTGAGCGAAATTTGTCAAATATTGAAGAAGCTATTTCTATTGATATTTCGACCAAACCTAGCATGGTATAAAATATTCATGCTGGCATGTCTTGTTCTCCATCAGAACTTGAATCATATCACTCTCTATTTCATGAATTTCAGGATATCTTTGCCTGGTATTATGAGGAGATGTCAGGTATTGACACTATTATTGTTGAAAACACTATTAATATGTATCCTTATGTCAATTCGTTGCATCAACGCCATCATCCTGTTCATCCGAAGAAGGTTGTTTCCATTAAAGAAGAAGTTGAAAAAAATTTGTGTGCTAGTTTCAAATACCCTATTCCACTAAATGAGTGGGTTTCCAGCATAGTTCTTGTAATGAATTATCAAGGAAACATTAGAGTGTGCATCGATTATTGGGATGTTAATCTTGCTTGTCCAAAAGACAACTATCCTACTCCCTTTATCGACTAGATTATTGATGATTGTGCTGGATGTGAAATTTTTTCGTTCATGGATTGTTGTGTAACCAACTCCAAAAATAGAAGAAAAGAGATATCAACGCCTTATAAATAAGCCACTTCGAGGGGGAAACCTCAAATACATTACATAAATGAACAATTCTTGGATGATCCAATTTACAAAACCTCCTTTCTATATATAGGAGTCCATGGGGCCACAATGTAATCCTAATGGGCCACAATGTAATCCTAGCTGACCTAACAATAATAATTTAAGGGCACAATAATAATAAAATGGGAGTTACAAGGGTACAATAATAACAATAAGGGGGTTACACTAACAACAATAAGGGACTATAATAGTAATATAGGGACCTAACATGCCCCTCTCCTTCAAAAAAGTGTTGTCCTCAACACTTGAGTAGCTCTGGGTGCTTCTGTATAAAATTCTCATCCTCCTATGTAGAATCTTCAGTGGGTAAGTTCTTCCACTTGATGAGATACTCTGAAATTGATCGATTCCATAGTTGTCGAGTTCTTGTTTCTGTGACCACTTCAGGTTCCAATATGATTTTTCCTTCCTCATCAAGTTCTGGTAATATTGTTTGAACTGGAATATTTTCACCGATAACATTCTTTAAGCATGAAACATGGAAAATTGGATGTACTCGCGAAGAAGTAGGAAGCTCCAATTTGTATGCCATAGTACCAATATTTTGCAACACCTTATAAGGAACATAGTACTTTGGCTATAATTTATTATCCTTCTTTGCTTGCTTGAGGGACATTTGTTTGTATGGTTGTAGCCGTAAAAATACCCAATATCCTACATCAAAACTTCTCTCGCTGCGATGTTGATATGCTTGTTGTTTCATTCGATTTTGTGCCAAATTCAGGTTATCCTTTAAGAGTTGGAGAACTTCTTGTTGATGCTCGATGTGATCTTCCACTGCTTGAACCTTCGAATTTTCTCTTAAAGATGATGTGATGGATGGTGGATGATATCCATAAAGTGCCATAAATGGGGTCATTTTTTTTGCAGTATGGAAGGAAGTGTTATACCACCATTCAACGAGAGGTAACCACTTGACCCATTGTGTTTGTTTATCAGATACAAAACAACGAATATATCCTTCCAAACATTTATTTACTATCTCAGTTTGACCATCAGATTGAGGATGATAAGATGAGCATGAGCTAATTGAGTACCCAAACAAGAAAATAACTCCGTTCAAAAATTTCCAGTAAAAATGGGATCTCTGTCGCTCACAATAACCCTTGGGCTTCCATGTAGCTTTTGAATTCTGTCCATAAATGTAGTAGCAACTGTACTTGCTTTAAATGGATGAGATAATGCACAAAGTGTGCATACTTGGTAAGTCTATCAACTACCACCATGATGACACTCTTTCCTTCGGACTTAGGTAAACCTGTGATAAAATCCATTGAAATCTTCTCCCAACGTTGACTTGGAATGGATAAAGGTTGTAGAAGTCCCGGGGTCTTAATTGTCTCAACTTTATTCTGCTGGAAAACCAAACATTTTGCCACAAAATTTTGAATATCAGATTTAAGGCCATCCCAAAAAAATTCTTTCTTCACCCTGTGGTAAGTTTTTAAAAATCCTGAGTGTCCTCCTAAAGGAGAAGTGTGCAATTCCAGAAGAATATTTTGTTTTAGTTAGGAATTCTTACAAAGATATAAGCGATCTTTGTACCATAAGGAATCATTTTTCCAACTAAATGTATCAGATGTACTAGGATCTTGCTGCAACTTTTGAATGAGTGTCCATACATCTTTGTCCTTCTTCCATTCATCTCTTACTTTGGTTATCCAATCTGGTTGGATAATAGAAATGGAACAAAGCAATGCTTCCACCTCTTCATTCTTTCTTGAGAGTGCATCTGCAACAACATTAAGCTTTCCTTTTTTGTAGATTATTTCAAAGTCATAACCCAACATCTTTGTGACCCATTTTTTCTGCTCTTCTGATGATAGTCTTTGTTCCAAAAAGGGTTTAATACTATCATGATCAGTTTTTACCTTGAAGTGTCTCCCCATTAGGTAATTTTGCCATTTATTTAGTGCATGCAGTATTGCTAACATTTCCTTCTCATAAATAGGTTTCTGTAAATACTTTCCTTTGATTGGAAAACTTTCAAAAGCAATGGGTCTTCCTTCCTGCATTAAAACCGCACCAATTCCATTTCCGGAGGCATCACATTCCACAATAAAGGTTTTTGTGAAGTCTGGCGTAGCTAAGACCGGTGCTAGGCACATTACCTCTTTAAGACATTCAAAGGCCTTAGTTGCTTCAGGAGTCCATGAAAATGCATCTTTCTTCAATAATGTTGTTAGACGTGTTGCTATTCTCCCATAATTCTTAACAAACTTGCGATAATACCCTGTTAACCCGAGAAATCCTCGCAACTGCTTTATTGTTGTGGGGACTTTCCATTCCTTAATGGCTTTAATTTTGTTAGGGTCTACTTTAACACCGTCATGAGATACAATATGACCCAGATATTCCACCTCTTGTACTCCAAAGAAACATTTGGATTTTTTTGCATATAATTGTTTCTCCTGCAATAGTTTTAGCACCCTATCAACATGTTCAACATGATCCTTCCAAGACCTGTTGTAGATTAGTATATCATCAAAAAATACTAGCACAAATTTTCTAAGGAAGGGTTTGAAAGTGGAATTCATCAACCCTTGAAATGTAGAAGGTGCATTGGTAAGGCCAAAAGGCATGACCAAAAATTCATAATGACCCTCATGAGTTCAAAATGTTGTTTTTGGAATATCTTCGGTCTTCATTCTAATTTGATGATATCCTGAACGAAGATCCAACTTGGTAAAATAAATTGCTCCATGTAATTCATCCAATAATTCATCAATCACAGGAATGGGAAATTTGTCTTTAATGGTGAGCTTATTGAGCTCCCTATAATCCGGACACGTTCACCATGATCCATCCTTCTTGTGTACCAATACTACAGGAGCAGAGAAAGAACTTTGACTGGGTTGAATTATACCCGCCTCTAACATTTCTGCAATCATACGTTCAATTTCGCTTTTTTGGAAGTAAGGATATCTATAAGGCCTGATGTTTGGAGGAACACTTCCTGGAATCAAATGAATAGCATGATCATGATCACGAATAGGTGGGAGTCCTTTGGGAGTTTCAAACACCTTGGAATGATTGTCCAAGACTTGTTGGAGATCTGCGGAAATAGATGATTTTGATGTCGGAACTTCTAGTGAGCATAATTGTGCAATTACGCCTCGTTGTTCTTTCTTTAGAAGCTTTGTCATGACATTAGAGCTTATTTTCCTTCCTGGCTTCCCTTCAATACCCCGTAATTCGACTTCCTTTCCTTCTGAAAAAAATTTCAAGAAAAGTTCTTGAAAATTAAAAGCTACCGTCCCCAAAGATTGTAACCATTGTACTCCTAGTATAACATCAGCACCTCCCATAGGAATGGAAAGCATTGGACTAGTCAATACATATTCCCCCATGGTTAGCTTGATATTATGGCATTTTCCAGAGCAATTTATAGTTTCTCCATTTGCAACCATCACTTGACATTCTGGTGCTGGGTATAGGAAACAATTTAATTCCTTGGCTGCCTTACAATGAATAAAATTATGGGTGCTACCTGAATCAATCAACACTATTACCTTTTTCTTCTTGATTTGTCCTTGTATCTTGAGAGTTTGAGGAGTGGTAATTCCTGCCAGTGCATTACACGATATGGTCGGATTAATTTCTTCCTCTTCTAGGGTTGGTTCCTGGTGTATATCCTCTTCTTGTTCATTTTCTTCTTCCTCTTCACAATCTATGTAAAATAATTTCTTCTCGACACACTTATGACCTTTAGTGTATTTGCTATCACAACTGTAGCAAAGCCCTTTTGCTCTTTTTTCTTCCAATTGTTGTGGTGTCAACCTTGTAGGTTGTGGAAATCTAGGCGCAACAACACTTCCTTCTTTATAGAAGTGAGTGGTAGGCTTCCTTGTCGCCATAATTTTACATTCAATTTTTCTTGCCAACCTGAATGCCTTCTCCAATGAATCAGGTTCCAAAAAGCGAACTTCATGTTGGATGTTATCCTTTAAAGTGCCTATGAAGAGATCAATCCTGTGTTCCTCTGGAATATCAGTTACCCTTATATTCAATTTTTGGAAGTCCTCAATGTGCTGCCCCACTAAACCCTTTTGTTTGAGATTTATCAATTGGATAAAGAAGGTGTTGCTCTTTGTATTCTCATAATGTGCTATCATTTATTCCGTAAAAATTGACCAAGTGATAATTTTTTTACGGGAGCAAAGCCATCGATACCATACAAATGTATTTTGTTCTAGATGTAAAGTTGTAATGCGTACCTTTTTTGTGTTTTGCACATTATGGAGATCAAAATATTGCTCCATCTGTAGTATCCATGTTACAGGATCCTTCCCATCAAACTTCCTCATATCCATTTTTGGAATATGGTGGTTCTTCCTGCCAACATTAGAGTTTATTAAATCGCGATTAACATTTATTTTGTTCTCATCATGAGGTTCTTCTACTATCTTTTCACCATTAGGAAACATTTCTTGTATCAACTTGGTCAAACCTTCAATCTCTACTTTTAGATCATTCTTCATGTTTTTCATGTTGTTTTCCATGTTGTCTTTCATTTCATCCATCTTAGCTTCCATGCCAGCTTCCATGCCATCCATCTTAGCTTCCACCCCTTTCTTCAAAACTTCCATTTCATTTTTTGTTGCTCTTTGCAAGAGTGAAATTTGTTGCACTTGCTCTTGTAATTTTGATAGATCATGTTGCAATTCTTCATCTTCATGAGTCATAGTAGACCCTTATGAAGGCTTAATGGGTGTTGAATTATTTTTACGGGGCATATTTTAGAACCCAATACTGATATCTATTCTACAATATGCCCTTGGAATCAATTCAAATCGATTCTTCAAACAAGACTTATGTTATTCTGAAAAAAAAATACACACCTTTTTCTTGATTTTGAGGAGCTCGATATTGAAATTGGATTATCTCTGTGATTGCAGCACTTCAATATCTGAATTTCGGTACCGACGTATCCATATGAATTATCTTTCGAATGCCGTAGGTCTGACCTGATTTGGATTCTCCAAGACAAATTTGTGTCCAATCTCCCACAATGACCTAATTATGGACTGGTTCAGTAGAGCGAACTTGTACGACTTTCCACGTGTCACTTTTTTGTCCTTTGTCTCTGAAATTGATAGCCAAGAAACTAAAGTCTATGTACTTGTGACCACATTTTACGACACTCCAATCTAATGCCCAGAGAGAGAGTTATTGAAATTTTCCCATGATCACCTCTTTGAGATGAAATTCAGGAGCCTGAAAAAGCACTACCTTCCACAGATCATATCTCCAAAAATATTGCGAACCAAGCTCTGAAATTTTTTGACGAATTTCCTCAAGATTTCAGCTTTGAACCATACAAATTTCAGATTATGAACCTTCAGAAAAAAAATTACAGCGCAAATTCCACGATGACCTGTTTAGGAGCCTGAAAAAAGACCTAACTTCCATAGATCATATCTCCGAAAATGTTGTGAACCAAGCTCTAAAAAGTTTTAGACAATCTTCCTCAGGATTTCGGCTTTGCACCCTAAAAATTTCAACTTCCGAGACTTCATAGAAAAAAATTTATAGCGAAAATTCCACGATGACTTGTTTGGAGCAGCGAAACCCTAGAATCCAAAGCTCTGATACCAAATGTTGTGTAACCAGTTCCAAAAATAGAAGAAAAGAGATATCAACACCTTAGAAATAAGCCACTTCGAGGGGAAACCTCCAATACATTACATAAATGAAAAATTCTTGGATGATCCAATTTACAAAACCTCCTTTCTATATATAGGATTCCATGGGGCCATAATGTAATCCTAGTGGGCCACAATGTAATCCTAGCCGACCTAACAATAATAATTTAAGGGCACAATAATATTAAAATGGGGGTTACAAGGGTACAATAATAACAATAAGGGGGTTACACTAACAACAATAAGGGACTATACTAGTAATATAGGGACCTAACATGGATGGATTTTCCAGCTATAATCAAATCAATATCCGGCCAAAGGATCAAAAGAAGACAACATTCATCTGTCCCTAGGGCACATTCTCTTATAGGAAACTACATTTTTGTTTAAATAACGTCAGGGCTACTTTTCAGAGAGCAATGGATTATGCTTTCAATCACATCAAACATATTGTCAACCCTATCTAAATGATTTACCCCCACATTCATGAAATCGGAATGATCACCTGATGCATTTGAGAGCCATATTTTTACGATGCCGAAACTACAAAATATGCCTCAATCCACATAAATGTGTCTTTTGTGTTGGGTCTGGTCATTTTCTTGGATGCGTAGTCTCCAAAGAAGGAATTCAAATAGACCCATTGAAGGTCGGGGCCATTCTTGATTTTCCTACTCCAACAAATTTACTACATATACAAAAACTTCAAGGAAAGGATAACTTCCTAAGGAGGTTCATACCCAACTACACTGAAATGGCTAAAGGATTTACTCAACTTTTGAAAAAGGGTGTTCCCTTCCATTGGGTCCAAGTTGCACAAGATTCTTTTGATGTTTTCAAGGATACTCTTGTTTGGGCATTATTAATGTATCCCCCCAATTATCATAACGATTATTTATTATATATCGCCGCAGCTGATATGACCATTGCTATGGTATTGGTCCAAGTAGAAAATGGGATATAACATCTGATATATTATTTGAGTCATAATATCAATGATATTAAATTCAAATATTCGTACATAGAAAAGCTTGCCTTGGAAGCTATTCAAGTTGTCCAAAGATTTCACCACTATATCTTGTTTTGAAAGACCATTGTCCTTTCGGATTGCAACCACATGACTTATATCTTATCACGTGAATTTTTGGGGGGAAAGCATTCAAAATGGATTGTCATTTTATACGAATTTGATTTGGAATTCATCAAATCCAAGTCAGAAAAGTCTTTAGTTTTGGAAGAGCTTCTCTGTGACGTTCCCTCTGATAGTACTGCTACTACATTAGAACCATCAATTCCTAATGAGTCTCTGTTTCTAATCAGATCATTTAATCCTTGGTATGGATATTTCATCATTTATATCCAAACTCAAAATTTTTAGCCTGATACCTGTCGCTTTGAATGACGACATATTTGATACCAAGCCAAAGATTATCTTATCATCAGCGGTACACTTTATCGCCGTGGTATCGATATTATTTTAAGAAGGTGCCTCATTCATTAGGAGGCCAAAAAAAATTTAAATGATTTTCATGCTGGGGCTTGTGGTGGAAATTTATCTAGATATGCTACCGCGCAGAAGATACTCTCCGGCGATTATTTTTGGCCTACCATATTTCACGACTGCATCCTTACGGTCAGAATTTTTTATGCGTGCATGATTTTTTATCATAAAATATGAAAACCGCCAGTGCCAATGCATGATGTTGTCTCTATGGAACCATTTTTGAAATGGGGCATTGACTTCATGACCTGTAACCCTCCTTCATCCGGGGGGCATGGTTATATTATTATCACAGTAGACTACTTTACCAAATGGGCCGAAGTGATGCCTACATTCAACAATAAAGGATATAAATCTGCATTGTTTTTCTTTAATCATGTTATTGCACAGTTTGGGGTCCCACAAGCTATAACTATAGATCATGGGAAGCATTTTCGCAACCACATGATGACTGAATTGACTGCCAAGTTAGGATTTCCACATGATAATTATACTGCTTATTATACAAAATCAAATGGACAAGTCAAAGCTATCAAAAAAATTCTTAAATGTATGCTTCAATGAATGATATGAGTTTGTAAGAGAAACTAGCATTTGATCCTGTACTCGGCTTTGTTGGGGTACCAAACCTTGGTGAGAAACGCAGCCGGATTTACTCCTTTTCAATTAGTGTATGGTCTGGAAGCTATCTTTCCTATCTAATGTGAAATACCATCGTTAAAACTCGCAATTGACTTGTTACTTGACACCTCAGAAGAAGAAGCACGTCTTTTTAACCTCATCCATCTTGATGAAACACATCGTGAAGCCCAATTGGCCAATGAAGCACATAAGAGACATATAAAGGCACGATACGACAAAAATTTCCAGCCTCGTATTTTCTCAGAGAGTGAGTTGGTCCTTCTTTATGATCAAGAAGTTGATGTAATAGGTACAGGGAATTTGAGCCATTATGGCATGGCCCCTATATTGTCAAAAGAGCTCTTGCTAAGGGTGCCTATGATTTGGTGGATTATGATGGAATTCTGTTTGCACAGCCATGAAATGGGTTGTATTTGAAACATTACTATGATTAATCATGAGCTTAGTGATTTTTTTTATTATATTGTATATATATGTTGTTGATTTGCATTTACTGTCTTAGTTTGTTTTTAGATTTTTCTTAACGTTAGTAATCCACTTTACATTTCATCATAGATGTCTGAATCTTTGGAACCATTTTTTTGATATGCTAATGGTGCTATTCGTAGTACGCAAAATCTATCTTCTGCAGCATGGGACATTTTCGCTCCGAACGATGAGTTAGTGAGTTTTCGAGGGATTTTCATTGGTAGAACGACAAACAATATTGTTGAGTATAGTGCGTTGATCAAACTTCTCTCTGATTCCATTTAATTTGGTATTAACTGCATCATTATAAGGTTAGAATCAAAACTTGTGGTATTACAACTTATTAGTGTTTATACTATTATAAATCCAGCACTGCATCATTTGTTCCTAAGAGTTCGACTTTTGGAAAGACACTTTGATTTTATTCAATATCAACACATTTCCAGAAATTTGAACACATTGACTGATTCTTTAGCTAATCAATTTTTAGACAGACATTTGCAACACATGTAAATATACATTCACATAATTGAATAATATTACACAATAAACATAGGAAAACACTGAAATCAAATAGATATATAGTTATAGGTTTTTACAAAAATATGTGCCCAAGACACATTGGTCATCTGACCTCAAAATTTATGCAACATATCGAAAGTAAAACTAGTGATGCTCATGGTAAGATTCTAGAAATATAGATATCCTACGTAGTAACCACATCCAGCGGCTAGGAATGCCTATAGTGTGGCACTTTAGTTGCATGGGTAACTCTTCTAGCCAGCAATCTGGAATCCCAAAGGTTAACCCCTCTATGTGTTGCCTAAGCGTAGTCAGAGTCTCATCCATGTTTAAATCCTGAAGGACTTCTCTCCTAACAACCCTCTCTGCTGGCTCATTTTCTCCATGCTCTAGTTCCTGCACCGGTTGAACTCGACCAACATCTGCATTACATCAAAACTTTATTTTAGTCTTGGGAAAACATCAAAAAATACAAAAACATTGTATAAATCTTAGGAAAATAAACAATGTGGTAAACAATTTCTTACCTATTGCACCCCATTGAGTGCTTTCTGGTAAGGCTAAGTCTAGATCTCCTCGGAAATCAACGCTTCCGTATGCATACTCATAAATTGCGACAACCTATTGCCTGAACTTGGTGAAGAAAACAGTCGAGAACACAATGGTCGGTTGGCCTGCATGCCTACCCACTAGTTCTACCCATATTTGCATTCTCTACATCCTTGGATCTCTAGGGTTAGATACACCCAGGGTCACATGCTGAGGCTACATCAGTGGAATCTACTCTAAGGTAAATGAAATGAGGATTGAACCATAACTAAATTTTTTCTCCCTTCCTCCCTTTGCCTTATTCAATTATTCCTTTATTTGGGAAAGTACAGCTTCAGACCAGTTGAAGATTCTTGGCTCCATGCACTCTAGTGCATAATGCATATATGATCTATTCGCTACATGTAGTGTAATGGTGCCAACAAGTTTTGCGATCGTGAAAAGAATGGTTCTCAAAGGAAAATATCCAAAGTCACAGATTTTTATCTTCTCATATTTTCTTGGCTTTGCCCCTGGATAGAAATACTGCAAAACATAGTCTCTCACTGTCTCTCCTCTAAGAGCAGACCCTGAGAGGAAAATGGGCAAGCCTCTCCTTGACAAACCTATGAGAAAATATACATCCTCCACTATAATGGGAACCACTTTTTTCCTAATGTTAAATTCCTTGATAGACAGATCCCATGCTCAAACTAGGAACTCCAAGAGTTCTAACAAGAGAAAGTAATTTAACAACCCATAATCTCTTAGGGCTCTTACTGTACCCAGATCATTTAGGGAAACCATATTCTGTTCTTCATGCTCTCTTTCTCTGCATGTAATCATCATTATAGTCCGATGAAATCCTAAAACATAACCATAAGACTAATTATACTCCTTTCAATGCAAAAAATTAGACAAATTTTGAGCATAATGCAAGAATAAAAAATGGAGATTGCACCTAACATAGTCTTGAACAAGGGAGAGTGCATTGCATATGTATCTAGACTTCAATTTAGGTTCTCTACAACTCACTTTTTGATGCTCAAGGGTGTGTTTCCTTCTTTGGAAGAAAAATTTACCCTAAGGGGATCAAAACCCTAAAAATTTGCAATGAAAGGAAATTAATTAACTACTGAAAGAAAGAGATGGTTCATGGCACTAACCTAGATCAAACAGTGATGAAAATTATCCACGGAATCAATCGCAATCAGCAGCTAAAGTTCAAGGGAAAAAAATAGGTTCAGAGCTCCAAAATGAAAATCGTAACTATTGAATGGTAAAAATGAATAGTAAAACTCTTTTTATTAGTCATTTGATTATTTGGAATGAATATTTATTGCTCTGACTATGGTTTTATTATATTTTTATCATGAAACAGGTATTTTTAATCCATTTGATGTTGTTCTGAACAGGTTTTACAACTAATGAACAAATTAGTCATGCAAATTTATTTAAAGAATTATTTGACCACAAAGCATACTTTTATCCTTATTTTTAGAGCTTTTCTAAAAACAAAAAAGGACTTGAAGCGCACTTTTATCTCTTTTTTGAGCTTCTATAACAGCAAAAAAGGAACCCTTGGAGTCTTCTTTTAGCTCTTTTCAGAATCTGATAATGTGAAAAGATTGTCGAGCACTTATCTTTTCGAGATCGTAAAAGTAAATGAATTGATATCTACTTAGTATAAGTTTAACCCTTTTCCAGAATGAGATAGATTATTTACGAAAAAGGAATGCCTTAGTCGAACATGGCTAAGAGGTTCTCTCAGATATTATTTTCCACTTTTTCAGCTCTGAGTGACAACGAAAAAGTACTTATGGAGTTTTCTTTCATCCTCTTTTTCAAACTCCCTAAATATGAAAAAGGATCGGGCTGTCACTATTGTTAGGCTCATTAAAACATAAAATTGTGACGGGCTTGCTGATCATGGAAAGAATCGAGTTTGATTCATCTCTAGACTCATTAAATTATTAAATAGTGACACATTTTTCGCTCGAAGGGTTGAATTATAAATCAAGCATATGTTATCCTCCTCAAGCTTGTTAAAAAATAAAGAGGTATTGGTCGACAAATGACCAGGGAAAATTTGGGAAAGTGAATAGAATGTTTTACAGTAGCAGGTCTCTCTTGAACATGACACTGCGCTCCATCATCGTGACTATTTGGGTTGGGTAATATTCTTGACTATTCATTCATACCTATGGTTCATCATATCTCCACTTCGGTTTTGGGTCAATGCTGCCAAATCATGTCATTGTCGCCTATATGTTCAAGAGAAGTCATCCAGTGAATACTCATCCTTCTGTAATACTCATAAACCTTCATTCTCATGAAAGTCATCCCAAACATTGCTATATCAAGTCATACCTTCTCTCCGAAATCAATAACTCCCATTTCACAATGAAGTGACTTCCTTTCTACGAAAAATCATCATCTTGGAAGTTCACTTAGAAACATCATATTCCAGTACCATGAGGTTTCTTACAACATCAACAAGATCCTCTCTTCTATACTTTTGACCGAAATATTTTGTTTCGTGTGTGACATCAAATCATCTATTCACTCCTTACGAAATGTACTATGGTACCTTGAGGTCCATTGACATTAATGGTGGTTCTATCGCATTTGTTAACAGTTCACATCATTGGCTGGTAATCAAACGATGTCTTACCATGTTCGACTACGAATCATATATTCGCATGGCTAGACTTGTGCCCAAATTATCGAGTGAATGAGGTAAGAAGACCCCGGATCTAGTTTCAACCATTCAGGTTGTGATTTCAGGATTGTTGTACACATCATCTATACGGTGACCTTACATACAAATAGTCATCCAAACATGGGCCTATATCTATAGGCATGTCTGTATTGGGCAACATTCCAATGTAGACAACTTTTTGTACAATGTACATGTTATTAGATAGTTTATGTGCCGAGCATGGGAATGCCTTCCCTCAGAAATTCGTGATCAAGAGGATATATCATGATGTAATGTATTGTAAGATTGATGCAGGTCACCACTCCGCTTAAGCTCCATCCCATCACAGTGTAAAACATCTCATTCAAAAAATATTGTTATTATTATTTTGACTTCGTGCTTTAGGGGAGAACCTGTTATAGGTCAATTTGGGCACCATTCCCAATATCCTGGTTAAAATTGAAATCATCCCTAGAACCAATGAATAGGGTCTATCATTCCCTATCATTTAAGTTGCTACATGCCCTAAGACAAAGAAAAATAACAAATCATCCATGAATTCCATTGCAAGGTTTCCAAGATTTGAAGTACATGTTATATCACCTATGAGCTCACCAACGCAATCTCTCAAGGGGCTAAGTGCATTGAATATGTAGGAACCTACATTAAAAGGTGCTCTACAAAGCACTTCCAAACACTCAAGGGTGCATTGGTCAATTGGGAGCCAGATTCTCATTGTTCTGAAATATCCACTTGCCTAGCGCCTTCTAGAAGAGTGCATATGTGTAAAAATTTGAATCCATGTGTCAATTTGATATCTCTAAGCTTGGGAACATGTCTTGCCTATTATTAGAAAGTCATTGATTGTAAAACTACCTTCATCTCATCTATAAATTGAGCACAGATCCTACTGCTTGAAGGGAAGAATTTGAGCAGAGAAATGCTGGTGGAATTTAAATTGAGGATTTGATTTGAGTGATATGTTGTTGGAGAGATGATCATTGTGATGAGGCTGGGATGATGCTAGAGATGTTGACATCAAATAAATCACTAGTCATAACTTCCCTGTTAGCTGACCATAATTTTCTATATTGATTGAGATACAAATGGACAGGGGTAACATCAAACCAAGCTTTGGAATCCAAGGACCTAGCCTTCCTAGATTCAGAGAGGGATCTCTCTATTAGGTGCAAAGATGTGAACTTTTTTGTTTATTAGGGTTGACTTTAGGCCAGTTATGAAATATTGGGTTTGTTGATTGTTTTTTGGTTGGGTATGATGCTTAGATAGACTAGATAGAAACAAGGAAAACTTCAAGTCATTAGGAAATGGAGTCTAACAAAGTCTTGATAGGTTCATTAACAGATTAGGGAGTATTGTAGGGAAAATCTAGCTTGGTTTGTGGATCTTTGAGTTTTGAAGGATGATGAGATGGACATTAATTTTGAGAAACAAGGTTTGACAAAGAGCAGTAAAGAATTCTCTATCATATACTTAAACAAAGGGATTTGGAAGAATCATAAGCATAGAGAGAAAATCAAAGGCAGAGAAAACCATAAACTCTTTGATTTAGAATTTAAGCATATAATTATCGAAGATAAACATTCAAATGAAATATAGAATGGCAAGAAACTTATTTAAATTTCAGTGATTTCATCATCAAAGAAAAAAAAAAATTAAGATGCACAAATAACTATAATTAGAGAAGGAGAGAAACCCTGAACATCCAATATTATAGCTATGAAGGTCCTTTAAAAAAATTAGTTAAGTAAATGCAAAGAGCATAATTGAAACAAATTTCTTTGACAAATCTAAGTAATGATGTTTTAATTAGATGACTTCAAGAATAGTGTTCTTAGTCCCAACAAGAAGTAAGGCTAGCCATAAATCATGCTAGATACCATTTGTTCTAAGCCATTCAAGAAATAAAAAAGCTTATGAGATCCTTAGAGAGCAAAGAAGGATTCTCTAACATGTCCTAGCAAAATAAAACATTAAGGCAGTGAAGAACAAATAGACCTAAGGTGCCATTAGAAAACATTTCTTAATCTAAATTCTTTGTCCTACTACAACATAGAAAGATGGAAACACGATGATAAACTAGAAAACATAAACAAAAAGAAACACTTCACCATCAACCAGACTCGTGGATCCTACAACTAGTTCTCCTCCATCAACAAACAAACCAGGGCATTCATAAACTCCAAGACATCAAGTTCTTTTTAACCTCCAAGGGACTATGTATTACTTCAAAATCAGTCATCAAATGCCAAACCAATACATAAGATCCTCATTCTCTATTTATGGATCAAGTGAGGAGGTGGAAACCATAAGAGGCTTTCGAAAAACCTAATTCTGTCATAAATGTCATTTATGTGCTTAATGACCATGCAAGGCCCAAGACACATAATAGATAAGATAATAAATGAAAAATATCATAACATAACTCCTCAATCAAATTTGGAGTTATTTTCCAAAGAAAATATTAAAAACCCACTTTTCGATTAATTTGTGTGTTTTGTTGACTTTTTGGCAAAGGGCAGTCCATTTGCGTAGCGCCACTTTTGCAGAAAATAGGCTCTTTTGCAACCAAGTTTTGGACCACTTCTCGATGTCGGATTTGGCCCCGTGATGGCTTGTTGGAAAGCCTGAAGAGTCTATTTTCCAAAAACTCTTGTGTTTTTCTGATCCGGATCCTATAACCCAGTCAAAAATTCAAAAACCCTCAGACTATCATTTGCGCAGCGCCAGGCCTAAAATAGAGTCAAAAAGGTGATTTTTGAGGTGTTTTTTGACCTTTTGAGGGGTCAAAATTGCTTTAAATCTTATAAAATTTGGTGTGGATGATGTGAAGGCTACGAAAACCTCAAAAATTTCAAGCTTTCCTCCTGAATATGCTCCATATTTTTGCGGAGTGCCAGTGGCGGTATGCAAACTAGGCCAAAAATTCTTAAAAAACAAAATTTTCTCCAAATTCCTTCAAAATTCGTGGAGACCTTCCTTAGATGTTTTTAGAAAACTAATGAGAAGCCTTAGCCAAAATTCCAAAGCTGTTATGCTCATGTGCCTCTTTTAGGTTTTTTACCTCAAGGAGAGCCTCCTTGAGTTTGGCACAAGCAAGCCTACTCTTCTTTGTGTAATGCTTGGTCATTTTCTTTTGGAGAGCAAGGCCTCTCTTGATATTCTTGAAAACCTTATGCTCACTTTTTTAATGTTGAATGATGTATTATGCCATGCCAAATTCCCTCTCTAGCTCTTTTATTGTGCATCTTTGGTTTGAAGTAGCAACCTAGTGGCCATCTCCTTATCTTCATTGTCACTGTCTAGGTCAATACATTTGGGATTTTGTGTATTTTTCTTTCCTTTCTTGCCTTTCTTACCTTTTCCCATATTTTCCTTGTCATTATCAAGTATTTGAGCTGATGTAGATAACAAGGTCCATTGCCTTTTGGAGGCAGCAAACACTTTCCATGACCCTCTTTGATATGTGCAAGTAAGAGGAGTGATGGCGTTTTTGGTGGTGTCTTCATCATGGCTATGACCTTTGGTGTTGTCATCATCTCCCTTACCTTTATCATGATCCTCTTTAGTGATTACATGCTCTGTTTGATCACTACTTTTTTTTTTACCTTCAGCATCATCATCATCATCATTTTCTTGGTCCTCACTTTGTTCATCTACATCATCCATTTTTTCACTTTGGGATGACTAATTTTCATCAATATCATCACTTCCTCCCTCTGATTTAACATTGTCTTTGTCTTCACCACTGCTATGCTCACTTTCCTCTTCTTCACCATCATTTCCTCCTTTATGTTTGGTCTCAAAGGCTTTTGACCTTTATCACCACCACTTCTATTTTGATCTCTTGACATGTTGATAGGAGATGTTGGTTTGCAAATTAGGGCTTGATGAAACAAGGTCAAGATGCTGAAGGAGTCAACTTTGGAGAATGAGAGGTGTGGAGGCTAGGGCTCTTAGGGTTTAAGTGGATTTGTAGCTTGAAGAGGTTTTATCATGAGAGTATGGTAATAACTTAAAATCCCTTACCCACCCATGCCATCAAATTGGTCCAAGAAGGATTATAATAACAAGTTCCCTTTGTGTACATGACCTAGGGTTTTACCCCCTAGGGTTTTTAACTCAACAACTAAAAAACCAAAATGAATTTGCGATTTTTCTTAGGGATCAGGAGCATATAGCACTTACCTACTTATTAGACACTCTTAAACCTTGGAGGTGCCTCAGATGATAAATTTAGGCATTAGGATGGGATATTTAGAAAATTTTCACCTTCCTAGGATTTGCACAGCGCCGGGCAGTCCTACCCATGGATTTTGCGCAGCGTCTCTTGTTTGCATAGCGCCCAAAAAGGGTCAACTTACTGGCTGGTTTTTATGACCTTATCGAAGTCAGATTTGGGCCCGTAATATCTCGTTGGAAATCTTGACTTGTCTACTTTCCAAATATACCATTTTTTTCCTGTTTGGAGTTTATTTTCCTAGAAAAAAGTTGATTTTCCCAAGACTGGTCAAAACGTCCTGAACGATGGTGCAGAAATGCAGAGTGCTGGTGAAAACCACTTTTGGATGCCTTCATAAATTCCAAGTTGATCTCATCATAGCTCATTGGAAATATATTTAAGGCTATTTGTATTTGGATCCATCAAGAAAATCATTTGGACACTCCAGCGGGGAGAAAACAAGATATTCCCAACGTCACTCCAGCAGTGCAGAAATTCTCCCGTGACACCTGTATTTTTGACATTGCTCCCAAACCATGATACCTGTCTAAAAACTGAAGGAATTTTTCTTCTTGGAAATATTTTGGACAAAAACCTCTCTCACGTTTTCCAAATTCATCTTTGTTTGGTCAGAAACATATTTTTAAACAAAACTAGCCCTAGGTGTGGCAAATGACTTGGCCCTTGGAATGAATTTTTGGAAAATGATGGAGGCATGATTTTTATGAGTTGGTATGGACTTATAATTTCTGATATGATATACAAAATGGATCTTTTTCTCCTATGCCTCTTTTCCATGGCAAACCCTAGCTTAGTTGGAAGTGGAAATTAGGGTTTGGTGAGCGGATTTAGGATTGCCTTATAGAGGGAGGGGAATGAAAGGGTTAAGGGGTGTATAAATTCTTGGGGAAAGTTTTGAGGATATGTATAGATATTAGAGAGTAGGGGAAAGTGGAATTTCAAGAATTTATTGAGGGAAAGGCATCCAAAAGGGAAAAACATAGGCCTAGTCTCAAAAAGTGTCAAATTGTGGCAATATACTAGGTTTTGTAGAAAAATGATGATTTTGAGGGATAGGAGTGATGGGAAGTGTTAATGAAGGTATATTAAGGATAGGAGGAGGTGTAAGAGCATCAGGATATAAGCCTTTTTGATGATTAATCCATGGAGGTCATGAAACCAAGAAAATTTCCCTTAAAAACCCTAGTTTTCTCTGAAAATAGGCATGCTGCCCCTCCTTTGCTGTAGGTGTATTTAGTGATGAGTTGGCATCTTACCTTACCTAGTTCTCTATTTATAGCCACCTTGAAACCTCTTGAAAAAATGTCAAAATGGGTAGTTTTCCTTTGTAGACTTTGTGCTTGGCCAAAGAGGCCTTCCTTGGAAGATTTTCTGATCTCCTTTAGACAACCACTTGCTGATATTCCTCCTCTTTGATTTTACTTTTTTGGCACATGAAAAATAGTGAATTAGATAATCAAAACAAACATACAACCTATGAAACCCTAAATGACCTAGTGGGAGGCTCTTCGGACTTGGTCTCTACTTGAAAACTTGACTTGGGATTATTAGGTGTAAAACAAAGTTTTGGACAAACTGATGTATTGAAGATCCAAAATCTATTGTACTTGATTTATCTAAAGAGCCTATAGAGATAGTTTTGAGATCATCAATGCTTGAGGCATTTGGGAGACATAAGAGAGTTGATTGGTTGGTGACCTTAGGTAGCAATGGAGAGGTTGGGAAACACAAGAAAAGTGGGCTTGAGGCCAAAGGTGACCAGACATGGTGAAAATGCATAGCATGAGACTATGATGGGTCTTTTAGTAGTATCAGGATGACCTTGACATGAAAGGATGATAAAATAGTGAAAATTTATCCTAAGGATAATGAAGGTAGTGGGATTTCTAGAACTCACAATGTTCATGAACTTTGTTTCTAGAAATCTAGGATAAGTATTTTAGTCATCCATGAGAAGAAAAAATTACTGATGACTAACAGTGGCTCCACTTGGGGAGGGAAGCTCCTTTTCAGGAGGTATTTAGAACTTTAGATCTCTGGCTTTATGGTGACTAGTGCCTCATCCATTGGGCAGATTTTTACCTCTTTTCATTTGTTTATGCTTGCTTGAAGCTGTGATCTTAGTAATATGAAAAAACATGATTAACATCAACATCATCTCTACCTACTTGCCTAACATTTTTTCTTCCTTGGGTGTACTTGAACTGGAAAACCCTTTGAATTTTTTTCTTTTCCTTTGAAAGAAAAAACAACTATCTAATAGTACCTTTATCACTTCCAAGGGTTTAGATTATGCTAGTGAACCCTTTTATTCTCTACCTAGACTACTCAAATGTCAATATTAAGCCATTTGACAGGATTCATTCACTAAGCTACTGACATAAAATTGAAAGCATGGGAAATCAGGATTAGGAAATCTGAATTTCCATGAGTTGTGGCATAAGAAAAAGCTGCACACAAATTTTATTTTTGTATAAACAAAACTAGAAAAACAAGGGTTGTGATTTATCATTTGCTTAGTTGTCCTATCTTTCTCTTTGGTTCAGTTTTAAGCATGTGGAACCAAAATTATTCATTCTTAATCTATTATCTTTTGACAAGTCAAGTTTACATGATTTGACAAGTTTTTCTTTCACTAACCTATTGGCAAATAATCTAAAAACATGTTCAGCCATGATTAGGCTAGATGATTGAACAAGACTTCTTTTTCAAAAACAAGTAGTGGCATTTAGACTTGCACAATTTCAGCGTCACTATTTTTGGGTATGGGGCTGCACCTCTTCTTTTCATCTACACTCTTTTTTTTTCTAAATTTTTCTCTCTTCTTGGTCAAAACAATCTAAAACTAAGGTAGAAATATGCTCATATTGCTGAGCTTATTTTTTTTCCTATATATCGTAATCTAACCTGTACATGATATACATTTAGCTAGCGAACTCTCTTTTCCAATACATCCAATCAAGCATATGATTCCATGAGGGATCTTGGTTTAGCTCATTGAGGGTGCTGAAAAAATTAAAAGGGCACTCCCACTGCACTTGTGTTTGAACAGTAGTGCTTAAAATTTTTCTTACACTTTGCAAGAAACTGCTCTTGACATAACATGCTCTTCTTTTAGATGCTTCTAATAAATTAGCAAAGGGATCTTGAAACAATACCTGAATGTGAGAATTTGGAAAATAAGCTTGATCGAAGACTGCTCTTTCCTCCACTTGGCTAAGCTTGGGAATTTTTTGGGAAAGAAACTCCTTCTCTTCCTCATGATCATCTGCACTATCAGACTCATCATATATTGCCATGTTGTCCTCTAGTAAACCTGGTTGAAAAGAGCCATAACTGTTCTCTTTCTCTTGTGAAGGCTAGACATAGGGTTGAATGTGTTCTTTATTGTTGAAATCAATACCCAAATATTGCTGACTTCTTATTGCATTAAGGTTGTCTTTGATGAACTAAAAGGAATTACAACAAAGAGGTAAAGACCCTTCCCTTTCTCCCAAACTTTCTGCACTTTCTTCTTCACTATCATAGCTCAGTGGTATTTGCTGATCACTGCATTTAAGATGTTGAAAATGAATATCTTTGTCCCACAAACTAATCATTGATTGTTCTGTAGTGTTATCTCGAGTCTGGAGAACATAATAATCATCATATTGATCATATTTGGGCAGCTTATTCATAGGAGGAATGTCATCCATTATGCACACTGATTAGCAGATTGTTCCATCATATGAAAAGGAGAGAATTCATGGCTAATATATTCCCTTTTATCCATTTTAAATGACTTGAAGTAGAAGGGTAGGGACTCAATAGGTGCTTGCTCATCTTCTATTTCTGGTTTTGTAATCCAAATAGTCATACCAAGATGATTTGAGGGGATAACTTATGGATTTGAAAAAAGGTTTGTATTATCCATTTCCTTCCTTATTGATTCTTTAAAGCATTCTACCTTGTTTCTATCTTCAATTTTCTTGTAATACTCTCTCAATAGTGAAGCACAATATGTAGGATGGCATATAGTACTTACTTGAAAAATTTCCGCATCTTATTCTTTGCAACCTTGGTCAGCCAGTATGTTTTGACAGCTATATTTGCATTGAAATGACTGATTTGGTTCCTCCTAAGAAAATGGTACCGGCTGCTTTGAATAATCAGCACCAACCTCAACCTTATACTCTTCCTCTTTCCTGCCAAGTATATACATCATTTTTTTTATTGTATCTTTCAACATCTCTAGCTTTACCTCTAAAGAAGTCAGTTTCTCTTGAGCTGCTTTGTCCTTACTTAGTTCTTCTAACTTTTCCTCTCTTTCTAGTATGTTGAATTCCACATTAATTTCCATATTCTGCATTTCTTCTAGGTTTGAAGGGTATTTTTCTCTTATCTAGATTTCCATCTCTAGGTCAAAAGTACTTGGGTAGTGCAAGAGTGCCCACCCCGAAGATGGCTTTATCTTAGCAGGTATTGCATTGTATACCTTATTGAACCTGGCTGAAAAGTCCTGAACGATCTCCCCTAGTTGTATTTTTAAATTATTGTATTCCTCTATGATTATAACTTCATTTCCCATGATCACCCACCTATCTAGAAAGACTTGAGTGAATTGATGAAAATTGTTAATTCTTGCAGCTTGAAGGTCCTTAAACCAACTCTTAATTTTTCCTGATAATGATAAGGAAAAAATTCTAATACGCACATCATCTTATTCTATTTAAAAAAGGTCAAGTAAATTGTCAATATTTTGAATGTGTTCCTCAGCGGTGACCTTTGAGCTTTCTCCATCAAATTTGGGTAGTTTATTTGCAAGATTTGCAAGGAGGGCTTGGAAGATAGGAGGTAAAATCAAAGGCTTGTATCTTTCTGGGACCTTTGTGGGTATAGGTAGTGTAAAAAGATATTTATGGTTGTTTGAGGTTTTAGCAAGAGCAGGGAAGGTGGCATGAGGCTCATGTTTCACTAGGTATTCCATAGGTGAATCTGGGGTAAGCACAAGTGTATAAGTCTGCTCATTTTTAGGCTTAGATTTTCAAGGCTTGAGATCTTTCCAATGATAAATGTAGATCTCATATTTGTATTCTTGATCAGGCTTAAATTAGGATAGAACATAGTTATAGATAAAAACAATAATTTCTTGAATATAACTTAGGCCTAAGTGCTCTTTCTTTCTAGGATGACTGGTCATGTTTCAGGTTCTTCCTCTAGTGGATTCTTTAGTTCTATTGAGAGTTGTGGAGTCACCAGGTGGATGATTTCAAATATATTAAGGAATTTTCTTGTCCACCATCAGCAACTGAATACCAATCTGAGCATGTTTGTGTATTTTCTGAGGTCTTAAGGATGTCTAAGATGTAATTTACTTAGAGGGTCCCACCGTGATCACCATTATGTTAGCTCATCGTAATTTGCTAGATTGATTGAGATACAAATGGACAAGGGTAACATCAAACCAAGCTTTTGAATCCAAAGACCTAGCCTTCCTAGATTCAGAGAGGGATCTCTCTATTAGGTATAAAGTGTGAACTTGTTTGTTGATTAGGGTTGAATTTAGGCTACTTTTGAAATATTGGGTTTGTTGATTTTTTTTTGGTTGGGTATGATGCTTAGATAGACTAGATAGAAACAAGGAAAACTTCAATTCATTGGGCAATGGAGTCTAACAAGGTCATGATAGGTTCATTAACGGATTAGGGAGTATTGTAGGTAAAATCTAGCTTGGTTGGTGGATCTTTGAGGTTTGAAGGATCATGAGATGGACATTAATTTTGAGAAACAAATTTTGACAAAGAGCAGTAAATAATTCTCTATCATATACTTAAAAAAAGGGATTTGGAAGAATAATATGAATAGAGAGAAAATCAAAGGCATAGCAAACCCTAAAATCCTTGATTCAGAATTAAAGCAGATAATTATCTAAGACAAACATTCAAATGAAATACAGAAAGGAAAGAAAATTATTTAACTTTCAATGATTTCATCATCAAAGACAGAAAACATTTAAGATGCACAAATAACTATAATGAGAGAAGGAGAGAAGCCCTGAAAATCCAAGATTATAGCTATGAAGGTCCTTTAAAACAATTAGTTAAGTAAATGAAAAGAGTAGGGCTAGCCATAAATCATGCTGGATACCATATTATTTAAACCATTCAAGAAATAAACAAGCTTAGGAGATCCTTAGAGAGCAAACAGGGATTATCTAACATGTCCTAGCAGAAGAAAACATTAAGGTAGTGAAGAAAAAATAGACCTAAGGTGCCATTAGAAAAAATTTCTTAGTCTAAATTATTTTTCTTACTACAACATAGAAATATGGAAACACAAAGATAAACTAGAAAATATAAACAAAAAGAAACACTTCACCATCAACCAGACTCATGTATCCTGCAACCAGTCCTCCTCCATCAACAAAAAAAATAGGGCATTCATAAACTACAAGACATCAAGTTATTTTTAACCTCCAAGGGACTATGTATTACTTCAATGTAATATCCCAAAATAGGAAAAATCTACAATGTTAGGAATATCTTATAGTATTCCTAAATTGGAGATCTTGCAATACATAAACATAAACTGGAGTAGCAGTGATAATATCATACCAAGATATATTGGAACCATAAAGCCATTTTATTATATATATCAGCAGAAAATAAGTGAAATGCACATCAAATGATCAAGGCAAACAAGCCTCCCATGAATACATATGTCACAAGTGAAATGCTGCTACATAGCATAATGTCTATGGATCAAAACTGCACAATCATAGATAGAGTACTACTACAGGAAATAAAAAACAACATATATATGCATATATATGGCTGATACAATTATGGGAGAGAATATCTAAGCTCCCAAATAATATTTCAAGTCAATCTTGGAAGGATTGGATGAAATGTGCAAAACTGCAGAAATGTCGGAGTTGCAGGGTAGCAGCTGCAACTCAAGAACTGGAACTGGATGGAGATGAATAAAGATGTTGCATCAAATAAATAAACCTCCTCCAATGGATCTCTCAAGTGAAAGGCTGATACTATCACTGAATATCTCACCCTCCAATAATCCTGCAAGCGCTTACTACAATTGCACACTGAAAATAATGCAGACTAGAGAAGGGACTGTGCTGTAGCAGAAAGGGAAAGTATTGGGCAAATGCCAAAATATGCAATAAGCTCAAGAATATTCCTCACTAGTGTTCCTAAGGAAATAAAGCTTTATCTTTTGAAAAACAAGCCCCGGAAGTGGTGTTGGAAACCCTCCACTACAACACCCTGCAACACAACCCTTCTCCCAACAGAGACTGCGTTGTAGCTGAAGGAGGTAGCTTGGCCTCAAGCCTGGATGTGGAGAAAATCAGTACAAGTCCTTCAAGAGGCCTCTCTCTAAAGAGAAGGAATTCCTAAATAGGAAATTCTTGTGCTAAGCAGCACTACAACTCTGCTTAACAACAGGAGAATGCACAAGAGTCTAAACAGACCATAAAATCAATAATCATCAACATGAACAACAATGGCTGCCTTGCCCTCCTTTTAAACAAGTGAAATCCCTCTCTCCATGGGTCCCACTCATTAGGGTTTCCTTCACCAAATAACCCTCTTCCCATTCATGCTGCGTTGTCTATCAAAGTGTTCTCCACCTCCTATCCCAGCACTGTTGACTTGGTCAAACTTGACCTTGTCTCCATGCAAATGCCCTCTTTCACACTTAAGGGTGTGAAATCCCACTCTTATGAATATCCCCTTTCATACTGTGAGGGATTTTATTCATTCTTCTACAATGTATGGGCCTCCTTACCCATTTATTTACCTCCTATGTGTAAACAACAAAATTTAATATTCCATTTAGGAGTGTGCTAAAGTGAGAATATTACAATCCTCCCCTCCCAAACGTTGCTTGTCCTCAAGCAACTGCAAAGATAAAACTAAGGGGCCTTATTGAGGCATGAGGTCTGATATGAGTTGGGATCTACCATCCCCATATGAAGCTCCCATCCCAAAGCAATCATCCATACAAAATGAGTTACCTCCCAACATGGAAACTCATACAAATCATCCTCCACCTTCAGCTCCTGCAATGTAGATGGGCTGAAAATCTAATCATGGTAGAAAAAATAGTCTACCGCACGTTGTCCTCCTCTCCACTTAAGATAATTGTAGAGTTTTTTCTGATCCTGGGCTGCAATAATGTTGCCCTCAAGTGGCAAGAAGAAGATTGGATCCTCAAAGATCTCCTCTCCAACATTATGAATCATGCTGGCCTAAATATCCCCATATATGATGAGTTGGAAATCATCATCATATGGCATCACATAAATCATATGGCTCACCTCATAAAGAAAAAAATGTTTTTCTATGGTGGCCATACCATCTCCCATGCTCCCCTTAGAACATGTAGTGCAAAAGGTGTGGGAAATTTCTCCCTCAAAGGATACATCCACCCAATGTGTCTCTCCCCCAATTATGCTCCGAAGAAAAGCAATAACAATAGAAATAAAGGGAACCATAATGAGAATCATTCTTGCTTCCATATGTAGTAATGGAGAAGGACAATGGTATCTCAAATGTAACCAGTGCAGCTTGACCCTTAGCTGCAATAGAGAATTACAAAGAGTGCGGCTTCTCAACCACTTGCATTCTGCCCCATTCTCCTCATGTGTTTGGAGAAAGTGAATGATGTATTGTGCAAGGTGAGTATGTTCTCCACAAGAAATCTCCTCCCCAAATCCTCCTAGGGAGTGATCATATATAGTGGCCTTAAGTAGACCATGAAATCTAGAAGGAAGAATATTCCTCCTTTGAGAAAATTCCTGCACATATATGGTTAAGATATTCATACATATATACAAATTACTATGAAAATCAACAATACCCTTACCATATGTCTTGCTCATACCAATGGAGTGGCTCATAGATGAGTCTCCTCTCATTCTCAAATAGAAAAGAGTTGGCTATGCTAACTCCTCCAAAGAGTTATGTATCTCCTCCATCTCCATATGATCCATGTATCTCCTCAATGCTGATATATCTCCTCCTCAAAACCCTTCCAAAAATACCACTCCATGATGGTGTGGTATGCTCTCATAGAACAAGTGTGGCAGAAAAGTAAATCCTTATGAGCTTCTTATAGCAAATTCTCCTTGAGATTGGAAGCTCCAAATAAGATGATTCTACCATGAAAGTAGATGACCCCCTCTCTGACTGAATACCCCTCCTCATGCAACTGGTCATCCAATATCATGCAAGTGAAAAGATCCTTGGAATACTCCACCAACAGCTGGGAGTTCCAATATGGATCTATCCTCCATAGTGATAGCACTAATGATATCTCATGAAGAACATATGCCATATGGTCATCTTCCTCTTTGACATCTCCCATGCCAAAGTTGCAAGTTGGAAGGCTGCTATCCTTCCCCTGCTACTTTTTCCACAACGCAAAATCTGAAATGAGAGAGGGTAAAGATGATGTTGAGAGAATGCCTCTCTCCTCCTTGAGTCTACCCAAGACTCTCAGCACTATACAATGACCTCCCAAGGTCTCCACCCCTCTGAAATAAATAAATGGTGCCTCAAAATGTGAAGCATCTCTCATCAGCTTCTGATCTGGTGGTCTCCTGGTGAAATGTCTCTATGCAATGAGACATCATCGTCAAGAGTAGACTACATATATGAATGGACAAACTTGTCCCTGATCTCACTGCGCAATCTAGTCTCCCTCTTAGGTGCATCAACCTCATGAAATATATAGGGGTGTGTGCTCGTCATCACATGATGCTGGTCATCCTCCCTATTCCCTCCTTTTATCTCCATAGTTCCACACCTCATCATCAATGGCACATGTAAAACATGGGTTGTGCCTTGATCTCCACACATGAGATCTTGGGGACTTCCTTGTAAAGATACAATAATCCCTATAGTTGGAGCAAGATCTCCTCCTTCCTCTAAATGAGGTGCTAAATCAACTCCAGATCTGATAGTGGTGTTTCCCTTAGCCTCCTCAACATGAATGGGCAACCCTCCAATGATTGGATCCGCTTTTGGAAAAGGGATCTCCTTGCCTTCTTGTGCCAAAATAAAAGACGAATGTCTTGCCTCCATCAAAGTATAATGCAAGATATCAGCCCCCTCTATGGTTTTCTAAAGAAGTTTTGAGTTTATGGTTTCCTCCATCACATGCAAGGGTTTTTTTTTGTTTAATTTTGTTTATCTCCTCCACATGTGTTTTAGAATTCTTCCTACCAAATAATTCCACCAAAGTTTTAATGAAACTTGCATAGGAAGAAGTATTTTCATTATTTAAAGAAAATTACTCAAATATCCACCATGCATAGGCCTTACTTCCAAAATTCAGTGCTACTACTATGATGGCTTCATCTTCCGAAATTTGATGCTGCTACAAAAAGGTGTCCAGCTCCTCCACCCAATTCCTGTTTGAACAAGTAGGTGAACCATCAAAGGTAGATAGAATAAATCTACCCACATTATTTTGCTTGCTCCTCCTCACCTTCATCTTGAAAAACTCTAGAAAAGTGATATGATCTCTAAAATTCTGAGTCTGAGATTCATACTCATGCAAGAAACCACTAAGAGATCCCCTCTTAGGCATTCCTTCTGCTCTCTCCCTCATGGCCAAACTGGGCATGTGACTGTGCTATGCATCATAGGGTGTGGCTGCATGCTCACACTTCACATAAGAAAATATAGAGTTTGATTCAAATTCAAACCCTCTTGGAGATTTTTTACACATCTCCTCCCTCATCTTCCTGAGATCTACATGAATGCTCTACAAATTTTGAGATAGAAACTTTGGAAATTTCTCCTCCTTTCTTCCTCCAAAGAATGGCGTCTTATTTTTATTCATCTCTTCTTCTTATTTTCTTCTGAATAGCATAGTGGTTGAGATCCACAGGCTGTGCTAGAAATATTCTTTGATACCACTGTAATATCCCAAAATAGGGAAAATCTACAATGCTAGGAATATCTTATAGTATTCCTAAATTGGAGATCCAACAATACATAAACATAAACTGGAGTAGCAGTGATAATATCATACCAATATGTATGGGAACCATAAAGCCATTTTATTATATATATTAGCAAAAAATAAGTGCAATACACATCAAATGGTCAAGGCAAACAAGCCTCCCATGAATACATATGTCACAAGTGAAATGCTGCTACATAGCAGAATGTCTATGGATCAAAACTGCGCAGTCATATATAGATTAATGCTACAGGAAATAAAAGAAAACATAGATCTGCATATATCTGGCTGATACAATTATGGGAGAGAAGATTTAAGCTCCCAAAGAATATTTCAAGTCAATCCTAGAAGGATTGGCTGAAATATGAAAAACTCCAGAAATGTCGGAGATGCAGGGTAGCAGCTGCATCTCAAGAACTAGAACTGGATGGAGATGACTGAAGATGCTACATCAGATAAATAAAACTCCTCCAATGGATCTCTCAAGTGAAAGGCTGATCCTATCACTGAAGATCTCACTCTCCAATAGTCCTGCAAGCCCTTACTGTAGTTGCACACTGAAAATAACGCAGTCGAGAGAAGGGACTGCGCTGTAGGAGAAAGCGAATGTATTGGAAAAATTCCAAAATCCGAAATAAGCTCAAGAATCTTCATCACTGGCGTTCCAAATAGAATAAAGCTTTCTCCTTTGAGAAACAAGCCTCGGAAGTGGTGTTGTCAGCCCTCCACTACAACACCCTGCAACACAACCCAACTCCCAATAGAGACTGCACTGTAGCTGAAGGAGGTAGCTTGGCCTCAAGCATGGATGTGGAGATAATTAGTACAACTCCTTCAAGAGGCCTCTCTCAAAAGATAAGGAATTCCTAAACAAGAAATCCTTGTGCTAAGCAACACTACAACTCTACTAAACAACAGGAGAATGCACAAGAATCTAAATAGACCATAAAATCAATAATCATCAACATGAACAACAATGGCTACCTTGCCCTCCTTTTAAACAAGTGAAAGCCCTCTCTCCATGGGTTCCACTCATTAGGGTTTCCTTCACCAAATAACCCTCTTCCCATTCATACTGCACTGTCTATCAAAGTGTTCTCCACCTCTTATCCCAATGCTGTTGACTTGGTCAAACTTGACCTTGTCTTCGTGCAAATTCCCTCTTTCACACTTGAGGGTGTGAAATTCCACTCTTATGAATATCCCCTTTCATACTATGAGGGATTTTATTCATTCTTCTGCAATGTATGGGCCTACTTACCCATTTATCTACCTCCTATGTGTAAACAACAAAATTTAATATTCCATTTAGCGGTGTGCTAAAGTGGGAATATTACATTAAAAATTAGTCATCAAATGCCAACCCAATAAATAAGAGCCTCATGCTCTATTATGGAGCAAGTGAGGAGGTGGAAACCATAAGAGGCTTCTAGAAACCCTAATTCTGTCATAAATGTCATTTATGTGCTTAATGACCGTGCAAGGCCCAAGACACATAATAGATAAGCTAATAAATGATAAGTATCATAACATAACTCCTCAATCAAATCTGGAGTGATTTTCCCAAGAAAATATTAAAAAACCACTTTTCCATTAATTTGTGTGTTTTGTTGACTTTTTGGCAAAAGAAGGTCCATTTGCGCAGTGCCACTTTTGCATAAAATAAGCTGTTTTGCAACCAAGTTTTGGACCACTTCATGATGTCAGATATGGCCTCATGATGGCTCATTGGAAAGCCTGAAGAGTCTAATTTCAAAAAAATATTGTAGTTTTCTGATTCAGCTCCTGTAACATAGTAAAAAATGCAAAAACCCCCAGACTATCATTTGCGCTGCGCTAAGCCTAAAACAGAGGCAGAAAGGTGATTTTTGAGGTGTTTTTTGACCTTTTGAGGGGTCAAAACTACTCCAAATATTCTGAAATTTGGTGGGGATGATGTGAAAGATAGGAAAAAACAAAAAATTTCAAGCTTTCCTCATGAATATGCTCCAAATTTTTGCAGAGCGCTAGTGGCGCTGCACAAACTAGGCCAAAAATTCTCAAAAAAAAATAAAAAAATCTCCAAATTCCTTCAAAATTGGTGGAGACCTTCCTTATATGTTTTTAGACAACTACTAAGAAGCCTCTACCAAATTTGCATGGATTTTATGCTCATTTTCCTCTTATAGTTTTTTTACCTCAAGGAGAGCCTACTTGAGTTTGGCACAAGCAAGCCTGCTCTTCTTTTCGTAATGCTTGGTAATTTTATTTTGGAGAGAAAGGCCTCTCTTGATATTATTGAAAAACTTATGCTCACTTTTGTAGCACTGAATGATGTATTATTCCATGCCAAATTCCATCTCTAGCTCTTTGATTGTGCATCTTTGGTTTGAAGTAGCAACCTAGTGGCCATCTCCTTATCTTCATTGTCACTGTCTAGGTCAATGCATTTGGGATTTTGTGTAGTTTTCTTGCCTTTCTTACCCTTGCCCATATTTTCCTTGCCATTGTCAATTATTTGAGCTGATGTAGATGACAAAGTCCCTTGCCTTTTGGAGGCAGCAAACACTTGCTTTGACCCTCTTTGATATGTGAAAGTAAGAGGAGAGATGGAGGCTTTGGTGGTGTCTTCATCATGGCTATGACCTTTGGTGTTGTCATCATCTCCCTTACCTTTATCATGATCCTCTTTAGTGATTACATGATCTATTTGATCACTGTTTTTTTTTACCTTCAGCACCATCATCATCATCGTTTTATTGTTCCTCACTTTTTTCATCTACATCATACCTTTTTTCACTTTGGGATGACTCATTTGCATCACTATCATCACTGCCTCCCTCTAATTTATCACTGTCTTTGTCTTCACCACTGTTCTGCTCATTTTCCTCTTCTTCACCATCATTTCCTCCTTTATTTTTGGTCTCAAAGGATTTTGACCTTTATCACCACCACTTTTGTTGTCAACTCTTGACATGTTGATAGGAGATTTCGGTTTTCAAATTAGGGTTTTATGAAACATGGTCAAGATGATGATGGAGTCAACTTTGGAGAATGAGAGGTGTGGAGGCTAGGGCTCTTAGGGTTTAAGTGGCTTTGTAGCTTAAGGTGGTTTTATCATGAGATTATGGTGATAGCTTAAAATCCCCTACCCACCCATGCCACCAAATTGGTACAAGAAGGATTATAAGAACAAGGCCCCTCTCTGTACATGACCTAGGGTTTTACTCCCTAGGGCTTTTAGCTCAACAACTAAAAAACCAAAATGAATTTGCGATTTTTCTTAGGGATCAAGAGAATATAACACTTACCAAATTTTTATACTCTCTTCAACCTTGGAGGTGTCTTAGATGATAAATTTAGGCAATAGGAAGGGAAATTTTGAAATTTCTCACCTTATTAGGATTTGCGCAGCATCGGACAGTCTTGCCCAGGCATTTGCGTAGCGTCGGGCAGTCCTGCCCATGGATTTTGAAAAACACCACTTGTTTGCGCAATGCCCAAAAAGGGTCAACTTGCAGGCAGGTTTTGATGACCTTCCCAAAGTCCGATTTGGGCCCCTGATTTACGGTTGATTTTCCTGGTCAAAAGTTGATTTTTGCAAGACTGGTCAAAAGGTACTGAATGATGGTGCAGAAATGCAGAGTTCTGGTGCAGAACACTTTTGGATGCCTTCTTAAATTCCAAATTGAGATAATTATAGCTCATTAAAAATTTATTTAAGTCTAGTTGTATTTTTATCCATCAAGTAAGTCATTTGGACGCTCGAGCTGGGAGAAAAAGTGATTTTCCCAAGGTCACTCCAGTAGTGCAGAAATTCTCTAGTGACACTTGTAGTTTTGAAATTGCTCCCAAACCATGATATATGTGTAAAAATGGAAGGATTTTTTTCTTCTTGGACCTATTTTGGACAAAAACCTCTCTCACATTTTCCAAATTCATCTCTATTTGGTCATAAACATATTTTTAAACAAAACTAGCCCTAGGTGTGGAAAATGACTTGGCCCTTGGAATGAATTTTTGGAAAATGATGGAGGCATGATGTTTATGATTTTTTATGGAATTATACTTTCTGATATGATTTATAAAATGGATCCTTTTCTCCTACGCCTATTTTCCATGGCAAACCCTAGCTTAGTTGGAAGAGGAAATTAGGTTTTGGTGAGCGCATTTAGGACTGCCTTCTAGAGGGAGGGGAATGAAGGGGTTAAGGTGTGTCTAAATTCTTTGGGAAATTTTGGGGGATAGGGATAGATGTTAGAGAGTAGGTGAAGGTTTAATTTCAAAAATTAAGTGAGGGTAAGGGGTCCAAAAGGGAAAAACACAACCCTAGTCTCAAAAAGTGTCAAATTGTGGCAATAGACTAGGTTTTGTAGAAAAATGATGATTTTGAGGGATAGGAGTGATGGGAATTGTTTATGAAGGTATATTAAGGATAGGAGGAGGTGTAAGAGCATCCGGATATAATCCTTGTTGATGATTAATCCATGGAGGTCATGAAACCAAGAAAATTTCCCTTAAAAACCCTAGTTTTCTATGAAAATAGGCATGCTGCCCCTCCTTTGCTGTAGGTGGCTTTAGTGATGATTTGGTCTCTTACCTTACCTAGTTCTCTGTTGATATCCACCTTGAAACCTCTTGCAGAAATGTTAAAATGGGTAGTTTTCCTTTGCAAACTTTGTGCTTGGCCAAAGAGGCCCTCCTTGGAATATTGTTTGATCTCCTTTGGACAACCATTTGCTGATGTTCCTCCTCTTTGATTTTACTTTTTTGGAATATGAAAAATAGTGACTTAGATCATCAAAAAAACCCTACAACCAATGAAACCCTAAATTACCTAGTGGGAGGCTCTTTGTACTTGGTCTCTGCTTGGAAACTTGACTTGGGATTATTAGGTGTAAAACAGAGTTTTTGACAAATTGATGTATTGAAGATCTAAAATACAACGTACTTGATTTATCTAAAGAGCCTACAGAGATAGTTTTGAGATCATCAATTCTTGAGGAATTTGGGAGACATAAGAGAGTTTATTTGTTGGTGACCTTAGGTAGCAATGGAGGGGTTGGGCAACACAAGAATAATGAGCTTGAGGCCAAAGTTGACCAGACATGGTGAAAATGAATAGCATGAGCCTATGATGGGTATTTTGGGAGTAGCAGGTTGACCTTGACATGAAAGGATGATAAAATAGTGAAACTTATCTTAAGGATAATGAAGACAGTGAGATTTCTAGAACTCACAATGTTCATGAACTTTATTTCTAGAAATATAGGATAAGTATTTTAGTCATCCATGAGAAGAAAAAATTATTGATGACTAACACTCCCCTTCTATCCATTATTAAAGATTGATGTTTACTTTCCTACATATGTATCTGTATAAGCTTATATCTTTCATATTATGAATTATTATTTGATGTATATGGTTCATGTTTCATTGATTTAACTGAATAACTTGAATATGCATATGTATATTGTAATCTCTTTGTTATTTAGTGTTCATTCTTGCAAGAAATATTTTGGCAATCTAGCTTGGATTTGAAGCTACAAAAAGAGCAACAAAAGGAGAATAGGAAGCGCTTGGACTCCAAGTAGGTTTCCTGATCTATTTTGTGTGTCTATTTACTGTTAGGAAAAGTATCTGCAAAGTATTTAACCTATTGTTCTAAATGCATAGCACCACATTTAGGGAAGAATGTTTTATCCGTAATTCATAATTCCACATAACACTTCTCATGTTTCTATTCTTGATAGATGGTCAGGTCCTTCATTCAAATTCCAAGTTTAACAACAACTTCAAATTCATACTCCTGAAATAATAATAAAAATATGAAAATGTTCCCTCCTAGGACAACCTTATTGACCAAGTACTTCAATGTAGAATGATCTATAAACATCTTAAAATTTGATGCCAAAAAATAATGTATGCTTTTTTTGCAGATCATCTACCATGGCTATACCTTCTCTTTTTGTGGTAGTGTCATTATTCTAAGTTGTATACAACTCCCTACTTGCAAAATATATAGGATGGTAAATTTCTCCTTCACCAGGCTATTCGACAACCACTCCTAAATCTATTGAAGAAACATTGACATGGATATGTAATTCCTTATTCCAATCAGGGATTACTATGATAGGTGCAGTTACCATATTCTCTTTTAGTATGGAGATCCTCATACGAAATTATTCATCCCACTAAAAAGTTACATCTTTATTCAACAATTTCTCCATTGGCGCAGTGATCTATGCATACCCCTTAATGAATTTTCTATAGTATCATGTATGTCCCAGTGTAGTGTGCAATTGTCTTATTGTCCCGAGTGGTTCCAAGTTTACAATGACAACAATATTCAAAGGTTCCACCATGAGTCCTTGATTGAAAAAAACATGTCCCAATAGTATATGAAAATGCACAAATAATATACACTTCTTTAGATTCAAAGAGATATCATATTTTCTACTAGTGTCCAGCATAAGCCTTATGCTCACAACATGTTTGTTCAACAGTCCAATTACTGTCCAGATATCAAATTATGCCTCCAATAACTTGTGAATGTACTCCTTAAAAGCTACGACAACCACTCTGGAAAATATAGCAAGGGAATTCATCAATCCAAAAAGAATCATTGTATACTAATATGAGCTCAATTATGTAGCAAAGGTGGTCTTATGTCGATTTTCAAGTGTAATTTTGATCTAATGATATCCTGAAAATTCATTTGTAAATGAATAGGCTTCCCGAGCTCCTACATTATCGAATACTTCATATGTGAAAGTGGTTGGAAAAGGATCATGTAATCATGCATCATTCAACTTCCCTCGGTCAACATAGATCCTAATCTCCCCTTTTGTCTTATCTTCTTGCACCACCATAGGAATTACCAATTTTGAATCTTCGAAAGGTTTAATAATCCCCGCTTCTGTCATCTTATCATGTTATAGCTTCAATTTCTCCTTGTACTTTGGGTTCATCCTATAAGGTCTCTACTTAAATGGCTTCGCATCAGGTTTTAGGGGAATCTTCATGACTCCCAAATCTAAAAATACTCCCTTCATATCTAAAAATTTAGTGGGAAACAGTTCTTGATATTCATACAGTAATTGTATTACTTTGCTGATAGTCTATTTGCCCCAGTAATATCCTATTGTTGTAAACTTAGGCTCCTCTTTTGATCTAATGTTCACATTCTTGGTATTAAATAGTTTTGTGGTATCTGGCATCTCTATATTTGGTCCATACACTTCACAGTTCTCTTCTGATTATGACATGCCGATGTTTCGGGGTATTCTTCTTCTTCTACAATAATATTATATAATTCTAATGCAGACTCTATTTGCGCAATAAAACTCGGTTTCTTCCATGTCATTGTGGCTACACCTTCAAATATCTTCTCTTTTACTATCTGTAGGGTCAAATCTATTCCTAGACATTCATCCTCAAAACTAAATATTAGTATAAACCCATCAACCAATCTTATGAATTCATAGTACCATGTTGCAATTTTTCTTTTAGGTAACAATTCTTAGGAATTTTTTCCATTGTGTGAATAAATCCATGTACCCATTCCTGTTTTGGAATCTCCTTCCATGTTGTAATGCATAGATGGATATGCTCTCTAGGGTCAGTTTAGCCATCATATTTCTTCTTCATTTTTGTTTCCACTAGTCCAAACCTTACCCACATTAATCTTCGACATTCCTAAAAATATCCTATATTTTTCTTGTGTGTGCCCCACCATCTAGTAGGGGTAGATATTATGGTTTTATCTGAAGATATCAATATTTGATCTTCTGGTACCCACTCTTCATAATAATTAAGAAATTTTTGTACATTACCAAAACCATCACAATAAGGTAGGTTACATACCTCATATGTCATACAATGAACTATCTTCATTGTTCTTGCACAATACTTTGTGGGTATTTCATGTAATCTCTTTTTTCAATTCTCCAATTCTTCTTCTGAATCTTTTGTTTAGGTACTGTCATGATCCCAACTCACCTTTCCATCTGCAATAGGATTAATATAATCTTCTTCATTAGCTATCCATTGATAGATTTTATCTATGCCTGCTACATTGTATTCTTCTCTGATTAGATCTGTATATCTTACTCCTTCAGATGGATCTAAAGGAAAAATCACCCTCATATTGTTTTTTTGGGATACGGAACCCTTGGGTCAAGTTTTTGGGTGAAATTTTAGGTAAATGCTGGAATACGTGTTGCACGTAGAAGTCAAGGGGCTTTGAGGTTGGTCAAAGCTCCTCAATAATTGTAATGGGTGAAAAGGGAAACCATGAGTCTCAAAACATGGTATGTTCACATCTGAGTCATATAAATATGTAAGAGTTGAGTCAAGTAAGAATAAGTAAAGTCATACATGATATTTTTGCTTATGATTAATGTTTTCTTATGTTTTAATTTTTTTGTACACGGAGACCTAGTCCTGAGTTGTGTGCAAGGACCCTACTGCTGTGTGCATAGGCTGAAAGGATTGTATTGAATTGAAGATATATTAGTAAAGAATAATATTTGGTGAACTCTGTTCCATTGTGATTTATGTGTTTATGCATGACTATGTTGGTATAATTATCTATTGGTCGATGCAAGTTATAGATCAATTTCTATTCTTGGTTGAATGCACATTTATCTCAGTTAAGTATATCTGTGTGAAAGCCTTTAAATAATACTATCTATGTGATTGAAAAGTGTTGTTTCCTCTTTGATAAGCTAGATTTGGGTGAAGTATAATAGTTTTCTTTACACATATCAGTTAAGGGTTTATCTGCAATTAGGTATGGGTTTCTGTGAAGTATCGCGTAGTAAAATAAGCATTAGATCACCTAAGGAGGGCTAATATCCACGTTATACACTCTCTCAAGGTGTGGAAACCAAGTTCCAACCCCCCTCCCCCCGCCATACTGCTTTGGGTGAGACTTTCGTTTGCCCAAGCAGATCACTACTGAAAGGGCCAGTAGTTGGTGGGTTTTGTTGGTTGCACATAACACTTTAAACCTGGGCCAGGACCCCTCATGCCAACAAATGGGTTTGTTGCTATGAATGAGATCTATTTGAGGGAATTTTCATGTGGAATTGAGCGAAGAATGAACTGCAATATTGGCTTGATAATAATTTGTGTGAATTTTTTATCCAAGAAAATCGAAACCCTAAGTTGTTTGCTGAAGATTGGGATCAAATGTATATATATACAACGATCGACAAAATTTTATTTTCTTCATTTGCAACAGAATTACAAGAGTGTTGTCTCATATTGATGAGTTTTAGACCTATGCAAAGGATGACACGATGCCCAGGTGGACTCCTGATTTGGTTTAGCAGTTGGAGAAATCTAGCAATAAAATTACATGCTCAGTAGATTATTGGATTGATAGAATTCTGAGTGGGTTTGTGATTAAATTTATATTGATACTTTTGTGTCATATTCTGAAGCTGAAACAAGATTTTTCAAAGGCCCTAGAGGTAGTTTTATGTGCTCATTGAAACCGTGGATTAAAATTCTTTTATGTGAAAAGGGTATTCTATGCAGCCACATTAAGTGAATGTCCCGAAGAGGCTCGTCTAGCTCCACATGTTGATGTCCCGGTAGCACTACACATAGTGGGAAAAATTATAGAGTAGACTTAGAAGGCGATTTTATCTACAACCCCCTCAAAGGACAATATGACAACGAAGAGGAGCCTGGAACAAGTATCTCTGGTGAATCTACACACTCAGAAGAAGAGAACTTGATCATAGTTAGGATCCCATACACTCCACGTCAAAATTATTTTCACACTAACAACTCATCTGCTCCACCTCCACCTCCATGACCAGAAGTCAATATGGCTACTTACATAAAGCTACAAAATTTCAAGGGTGTTGGAAATGAATATGTTGACCAATTCTGGTTCGTTGCAGATGTTTTGTGGAGAACACAACAGATCAATAACGATAATGTAAAAAAGTGTAGATTTCTACTTAATTTCAAGAATGCGCATTGGATTGGTAAATGTGGTAAATGGAAACAAACCATAATTCAAAAATTGATGGACTTAAAGCCGCATTATAGGAGAAGTTAAAAAATCCAAAATCATATTCTCAATGTGTAACTAAATTAAAGGATATCCACCAAGAAGTGAATGAATTTGTATGGGAAGCATATCAATGGTTGAAGTGCACTATTAGGGATGGAAGATTTACTATCAATGACACGTAGCACAAAGAATGGTTCATTTCCATGTTGCTGCCGCATCTATGCCAGTCCTTAAACCGACAGAAGATTGCGACATAGGCTGAAGTTGTGGAAATCGCCATGAAATTAGAAGCCTCTCCTATACTAGCTACACATATTGGGGCTTAGAAAATCTAAAGCCAGTTAGCTACATTACACTTAGAGATACAAAGTATGTGACAAGAGAAAGGAAAGGATGCGTGCATAGGAGTATGGTGCACATGCTGTAAAGTTCAAGGGAATCACAACGATAAGTGTCTTGTATATAATAACTATATAGAAGTTGGAGGACCAAGACTAATTAAGAATGGGTCAGGGCCTAGTGAATTTCCTATGCTAGGGTGCATGATTTATCAAGAAAATGGACTGCACAAGACAGAATTATGTCCTAGGATTAGTAAATATATTCAGACCTCAAGAAACCTTACTACATATTTTTTCGATCTATGGGACATGATGAGAAGAATTGTCGAAGATTTGATCTAATTATTAAGTAGGCTACTTACTATAGGATGCAGGCTGAGGGTCAAGGTTCAGAGTCACCTGCATCTCCATCTGGGCATGGTGGATTTCAAGGAAGAGGATGAGGAAAGGGAGGAGGAGTTAGTCGAGGAAGAGGCCAACTCATTTGCTATAATTGTGGGGATGTTGGCCATTATGCGCATGACTTTCCGAACCCAACAGAAAAATATTGCAGGTATTATAGACAATTTTATCATATTATTGAAGATTTCCCTGTGTTGTTTGCAAAAATGTAGGAAAATAAAACATAGACCCCCATGTAGAATGTTGAAATGATGAAAGTAGAACTGCGCACTATAGAACCTAGAGTGAATATTCTAACCAGAAGTGGTGTAGCCACTAGTGAAGATAAAGTAGAAGCTAAGAGACCTACTACTGATGTTTGGGTCCGGAAACCTCCTAAGAAAAAGGAGGGGTTAACTTACGAAGGGAGAAGGAAAACATTGTCGAAGCAAAGAAATACTTCGCAGATCCTGGCACATCAACCCCTAAATTACCAAGCAAGCCTACCATGGATATCATCGAAGGGGCCAAGCCTGTAGAGCTAAAACCATTTTTGTAGGAATGTATTAAGATTCTACGCAATAAGAAGGCAATTGAGAATCTTCAAGTTCTTATTTATATCTGCACCGAGAAAGAAAAACCATATATGTATGAAAGGGCTATCAATAAAATTTACAGGAACAAATGAAGAACTGGTCAGAAGATGTGCTTAAATACTCAGATTTGTGAGTTTCAAATGGATCAGGTTATTTTGGATCTGGGCTCTGATGAAAATGTACTACAAAATCTTACTTGGCAGAGAATGGGAGAACCTCAGCTAGAATGGTCCAAAATTCAACTGTGCATGGAAAATCAACATAACATTATCCCATTGGCTGACTTTTAATGGATGTAGTGTTGGGTATGGATTGGGCTATTGACATGGATGCTATCATCAACCTCAAGCACAAAATTATGGTGTTTGAAAACAATGGAACCAGGGTCGTGGTCCCTTTGGACCCTACAAAAGGATAAATATACACAGAACCAATGCGCGTAGAAGAGGATGTTGATCTTATCTACAAGATAAGTACAAGGGTTGCAGATTTGATTAATCCTACAATAGATGGTAGGCTTAGCTGGGATAGGGATAGTTCATGCTACTTAGAATCATATGAGAAGTTGGAGAATTTCCAGAACCATTTGCATGAAGTCTCTACACTACGTTGTAAACAAGTAACCAATTATATATGATGTATATCCTCTTAGGTTCATGAATTACCCTACTATGATGGTATAGGAAGTGTCAATTTATTTTTAGAAGAACCTTAAAAGGTTGTTCCAAAGGCACAGTGATTCCATGTGCTTAATCTAGTTTTGCGCTTAGCCTGAGCGCGTTGGTAGGAAACACACAAGGACAAATTTTCTGATTGGGAAGAATGTACCAACATGATGCAACTGTGATTTGGACACCCCAATATCCAGTTGGAAGGAACCTATATAGGCGAAGAGAATCTACGCATTCAATTAGCCAAGTGGACTACAACTTGGGCAGGATGGGTGCATACATTTATTCATACTTTAAGCAGGATACCTATGAATTGTTATCTGGATATTGAGTTGTGATGTGGAATGAAGGAATGGGTTGCGCTAATGGAAATATTCATTTTAACCTTCAGTTTTGAGAGCGGATTATAATGCATCAATACTGCGTTACACGTGATTCAATATGTGGTCTTTGACATGCCAGAGAAATCAGAAGAACGTGCCTTAGCAACATGGGATGCACAGATGAAGGATACAGTTGAATGTCAAAATGTGACAATTGAGGATAATGAGGAGGACCAAAGAAACATCAATATCCCTAATTTTGAAGGTCAACGTGCAATCATTGGGCCTGTGGTTGAATTTCTATATGTGACTGGACCTATAAATATTAGGAAATTAAATATTGGAATAGAAAAACAACCGATTGCCAAAGTAGGGGATTATTTGGATGAAGATACAATGTCTAAGGTTGTGGAGCTGATCGATAAATATCAGGACTTGTTTCCCACAAAGTTTTCAGAGTTAAAAAATATTTTCGAGGATCTTGGTGTAATGAAGATCACTCTGAAACGAGATGCTAGACCTATCAAGCAACTCCATTACAGGTTGAATCCCAAGTATAAGTAGAAGGTTAAGGAGGAGCTGGAGAAAATGGTTGTTGTAGGGATCATTGAACTGGTAGAAGAATCAGATTAGGTAAGCCATATGGTGATCCAAGAAAAGAATACTAAAGTAGAAATCAAGATTTGTGTGAAAATGCGGAAGTTGAATGATGCATGTGTGAATGACCCTTTTCCAACTCCATTTTCTGATGAGGTATTGGAAAATGTGGGTGGGAACTAGGCCTATTCATTCACTGATGGATTTTCTGGAGACCACCAGATAAGAATTACACCTGAAGATAGAAGCAAGACGACCTTTGTGATAGAATGGGGATCATTCCAATACACAATAATGCCATTCGGTTTGAAGAATGCAACAACTATATTCTCGTTCGTGGTGATAGATGATTTTAAGGAGTATATACATAAGTTATTAGAAGTATATTTCCATGATTGGACTGCATTTGGCTTATTGAAGAAGCATGTTTCAAGCCTATTATTGATGCTGGATAGTGTTGACTGGATAAATCAATCTTGCGGACAAGATCGATCTCCTTAGTACCAAAAGGTAATCTGGCAACAAACAGCCAAATAAACCTATCTTTCTCTAGACATATGCGATTTAGAAAAGAATACTATAAAGGTGTTAAGGTCTTACCGTAGATCCAATGCTTGTTCGAAGTAGTTGTCCTTCGGTCACTTGAAGGAGTTATCTTTAAAGACACGCAATCACAAAAAAGAAAATACTAAATAGCACCTGTATAGTAAATATTATAAATCATGCCTATCATGGTGATCAAGGAATCCATAAAATAAACAATTAATTAACAGCTTATTGAGAAAAATGAATTCATTTGTATTAACTTTGAATAAATAAAACCTTACAACCTTAGCCTTGATGTTGAACATGCCTTCACGAGGTCCGAAGTAGGAATCTCCTCTACTCTGACAAGCCTTGCACTCTTCCAACCGAGACAGATAAAGGTATGTGATCTTTCCTCACAAAATCTCAGTTAAATGAGTTTGAATCCCAACAGCACTTTGCCTCAAACAATTCTAAAGCTTTTAACTCCCCTTGAGGCTACCCAAGGCCTCTTTTTATAGTGCAAAAGAGGAGGTTCAGTTTTAAGTATGAAGGGATAAAATCCTCCTTCAAAGGGATAAGTTCCTCACATCAAGGGGTTAGCTCCTTAAGGCAAGGGATACATGAACCTCAAAAGAACGTTTCTGCCACCACAAGATTCCTTCCAAATGCTTCTAGAAATGACTAAAAGTGAGATTTTGGGTTTAATTTGTGCCTTTTTAATCTTTTAGAGGGGTCCGCACCCTTAAAACAGAGAAAGTGCGTTCAAGCACACAAGAGTCATGAACATTAGGTGCGGGACCACAGGTAAGACAAAGAAAAAGTGTGATACCATAGTTAAAGAGATTTTTGAGAGCTTTTCTCTTATTTTTAAGGCTTGAGATGAGGAAATAATGTGTTAGACTTGCAAAGGAGGAAGTATGAGTGATAATGAGCTCATACAGATAGCAGAACGTCAAGATGACAATTTTTAGTGTAATAGATTTCCGCCTAAAGTGCGAAGTCTGTAATAGATGAAGATAGAGTCTGTCATGTATGAAGAGTGAAGTACTTTATTATTTAAAAGATCATCCTGTGGACACCCCAGTCGGAACCTGTAAAAAAATTCAATGAAAAACATATATATGTAAATATATCATCACTGAGGTAGGCATTCCCATACTCAGATCAAAACTAACTAGAAAACTGACTTAAACTTGTTCTGATACAGGAATGATTTTTCAATATATCAACAATATAGACATGTGTAGATGCAGTATGGACATAGACATATGTTTATTTTTTTTCATTGTATAAATTAATAACAAAATTCCTCATAGCCTGGATGGTAGAAACTAGATCCAGGGTCTTGATTTCCGTTTCTCAAACCAGTACAATTCTATCCATGTGAATAAATGTGTTGAAGTCGAACATGGTAGAAACCACTTGATTAGCAGTCAATAATGCAGACTGTTAACAAGTGTGAGAGTAACCACCAGTAATGTCAATGGCCCTCAAAATACTCAGTACAATCTATGAAATGTGAATGAACGAGTTGAAGTCGAACACGTCACAGAATCATTCGATCAAAGGTTAATGATGCAACCTGTCGTCGAAGGCGAGAAACCTGCCATTGAGGCATGCAGATTTCAAGGTACTGACAATTTCTAGATCAACTTCCTAGATAATGAGTTGTCATCGATAGAAAGTGATCTGTCGTAGGCAAGGCCACAACACGAAATCATAGCTCAAGTTTTGAAGAAAAATATTGGCAAGGACTGACTCAAGGATGGTCAAAATGGATGACAGATATTTTGCAGATGAATGGTTTGCTTGAACTATCCTCTTTAACACATAACAACACTGCAGACGGCTTGGTGACAATTGACCCAAAGCTAATACCCAGAAATTGGCTGAAGACTTTCAAAATGGTTTGATTAACTGTTAGGAAAAGGATTTCCCAACCCAAGTGAACAAAAGTGTCGTGTTCAAGAGTGGTTAACGGCTTTTTGAATAATCAAAATACAACAAACAGGTTCATTTTTCTCTCTTTTCCCCCACCATTTATGGCAAGTACCACTTTATTTTTGACAAGCTTGAGGAGGATAAAATTTTCTTGTTTATAAGCTCATCCTTCGGATGAGTCCAACTTAGTTTAAAATTCGAACCCTAAGAAGGATTGGTTCGTTCCTACTTAAAATTGAACAGGTCCTTTACTATTACATTTTAACGAATCTAGTATAGGAGAAGCTCGATGTTTTTTCAATTTTTGGGAGTTAGAAGAAAAAAATTAAGAAGACTCCATGGGTGTACTTTTTCATAAATTTAGTCTCTCGAGCCTGAGAAAGGATAAAATAATGCGGAAGAGAACTCTATTGACCATAACTAGTCAACGTATACCTTTTTCGTAAATAGTCCATTTCATTCCGTAAAAGGGGAAAACTTATACTGAAGGGACGATCATTCATTTAATTTAATGAGTTTGAATGGTCAAGTACTCGGAAATATTTTCATTTTTAAAGAGTCTGAAAAGGGCTTAAAAGAGAACTCAAGATTTCGCTTTTTTGTAAGTTTTAACGAGTTCGAAAAAAGGGATAAAAATGTACTCATGGTTCTCTCTTTTTCGTAAGTTTTAACGAGTTTGAAAAAGGGATGAAAATGTACTCATGGTTTTCTCTTTGTCGTAAGTTTTAATGAGTTCGAAAAAGGGATAAAAATGTACCCTTGTGGTCAAATTTCAATTTAATTTACAAGCAGGAAAAGACGGAAAGAACTCGGCATTTTCATGTGTTTTACGAGAATGAAAGATAGAAAAAAAATCTCGGGATTTTCATGAGTTTAACAAGTCTTGAAAATAACCAAAATTGACTCAAGATAGGTTTCATTTTTACAAAAGCTTTAAACAGAGAAAAACTATGCTTCAGAGTGGTTTCATTTTTACACAAGCTTGAAACAGAGAGAAAACTGTGCTTGATGCCCCCTAAGCGTAACTGCTAGAGCGCATGCCCCCCCAGCTTCATTTCATTCAACTAAGTACACTGGTGGTAATTAATAGCTGGATGGAATGAATGTTCATTTACGATATCATATGAAAGACCCGACCTAAAACTGTAAGAAAATTATGCAAAAACTAAAATAAATAACCTAAATATATGACTTAACATTTACGAGATCTAGTCAAAGACTCGACTCAATTAGGGGAGGATTTGTTTCTTTTTTTAATGAGCTTGACATAGGAAAAGAACTATGCTCATGGCAACGTGTTTCATTTTTTAACGAGGTTGACACAGTAAAAGGAACTTTCCTCTTGATACACTGATTCATTTTTAACGAGGTTGACATAGTAAAAGGAACTTTCCTCATACCTGATTCATTTTTTACGAGGTTGGCTCAGTAACAGGAACCATCCTCAGAAACTACTTATTTCTAATCTATTAATCTACTCTCTACAATCTACCTACTGATTCATTTTTTAATGAGGTTGACACAGAAAAAGAATTGTCCTCATACCTGATTCATTTTTTAACGAGGTTCACTCAATAATAGGAACTATCCTCTGAACTAACTGATTCCTTTTTTAATGAGGTTGACACAGTAAAAGGAACTTTCCTCGCGGGCCACTGATTCATTTTTTAACGAGGTTGACACATTTAAAGGAACTATCCTCAGAAACTTGATCATGGCTTCCAACTGGAAGAAACACATGTCAATGGACACACCTTGATCATGGCTTCCAAGAGGTCTTCATTAGAAGGAAGAATATTTCTCTGGAAGGAACACATGTCAAGGGACTCAAAACGGATAAGAGAATCGTGTTCAAACAATCCCATAGAGTTTTCCATGTCAATTACCGGATCTAAGTCAAAGGAAGACGGGAAAACAGTGAGAGGCTCACTTACATCGGTAATTGAAAACATGGGACTAGTTGCCACATAATTAATCCGTGGTGGGATAGATACCACTTTAGAATCAAGAACATTTAAGGGTGTCATATTATTGGTAGTCGAAACAAGACTAGGGAACAAAAGCTGGTCTACAGTCACAATATTTCCATTGTGAGGGAACGACATCACGCGAAAGAGTGTTGATACTACATCTTTCATTGCATAGACATAGTCTCGCCCAAGGAGTAAATTTAAATCCAAGGGGCCTCGAACTACCATAAGATCAATACAGACAGTTTTACCTTCCAAAGTAATAGAAAACTTAGGAAGGATCCCTAAAGGTTCGCTAATGGTTCTGTTAAAAGCTTTTAGATTCTGTGTAATAGGCACAAACTGAGGGGAACCCAAAGCTTTCCAAGCAGTTGAGGATAAAATACTAACAGAAGCACCTTCATCTACCTATGTGTGGTGTATGTCCCTACCACCAAACTTCACAATGATTTGGAAATGGATGGAGGAAGGAAGACGAGGTTCTATCAGTCTATTCCAATCAAAAGAAAAGACCTCAATACTTGGAGGGGGTTCTATAGAAACAGGTGAAATGCCCCCTAGCATAGAAGAATCTGATGTAACAAGAAGAACCTGAGCAGTATGAAGTTCACTCTCTATAGGGAGAATGGGATCGACCGAATGTGAAATCGAATCGACCACTTGGTCAACTAATGGATCATCAACCTGAGTGATATGAGTTTCACTCTCTAATGGAAGAATGGGATCGAATGTCCTTGAAATTAGATCAATCACTCTGTCAGTTGATGGTAGGTTGGGAGAAAGTTTATGGTAACCAGTTGGAAATTATTGCTGTGGAATAGAAAGGTTTTCCAATAATTTTGAGGCTTCATCCATGTGAGGGAAAATGTGAGTTTGATGACTCCCTTTGCATAATTTACAAGGAAACCTAACTTTACCCTTTTTCCTAGGAACCTGACTATCACTGGTTGATGGATCAATGGAAAGTTGATGAGATTTTTTTGACCATACTTCCAAGACCTTTGGAATACCGAGACAATTGATATTGAAGTGGTCACCCTTACAAATCCTACAAGGGTATTTGGGTTTACGATGCATGTTGGAGGTTTCCTCAACACTACTAACATTTACAGCCATGGTTGGTTGGTTGACTTCTTTCTTATCTTGCTTCTTCTTCTTCTTCTTAGCCACCTGGTTACTAGCATCAAGGCTTTTACCAAGCAAAGAGGAAAAAATGGAGGAATACATATTAGGCGAAGAAGGTAAAGGGTCAACAGAAGGTTGGTGATGTTGAGATGGTGAACTCTGTTAAGGTGAATCATCCGGTTGAGGTGGAACAATTGGAGTATTTAGGGCCAACGAAGTTGAAAATAACCATATCAGTAAACCTATTGTAAATCTAGGTAATGACAAAGTATCCATATAAGGAGGACCAACATTTCCAAAGAAGGGAAAATTACTAGGATTTTCATTAAGAGGGGTTCCTTGGTTGGTAAATTTCGGAACAGTTGCCATTATATTCAACTTCAGTGAATTTTATTAACAATTTAAAACTAAAATTAACAATTCACAATTCACACCTAATAATTAAAATTCACAATTCACACCTATGGTCTCTAAAAGTAAAAACAAAAAAATTAACACACGCTATCAAATCTAGGAGTCAAACCACACACAAAAAGTAGATTCCCGCACTAAAAATACTAGTTGGTGATGAAATCCAACATCGCAGAATTTTAATGCAGAAATGGCAGCTGGAACAGTTACCCCAAAAACCTGCTTAATGAAACAGACTGGCACAATTTTCTTCACAAAACCATCCCGAGTGAAGAGAACCCCCCAGAGAGTCCAAGTGAGTATAGTCGACGTCTACTCCAAGTACAGTGAGATCTTTCCTTCACCGTCACCATAGGAAATAATATTAAGTTTATGGACACTAAGGTTACCAACAACAAAAAACACAACTCGGGGAACAGTCTAAGATTCAATTCTACGCGCAAGGGCAGAGTAACAAAGCTCAATCCCCTTGAAGGCTCCTCGACATGGTCAATCCGAGGTTTACCATCAAGTGACCCCAGGCTCCTCGACAATGGTTAATCCGAGGTTTACCATTTGTAATGCGCGTATATATTCTATCTTCCCTGATGAAACATAATTGATTGTCTCAAAGGTTTGGACATGATCTCGTGATTAACTCCTTTAAGAGAAGCTTCCCAGAATGTACCAGTTACAATTGAATTTATTTCCTACCGCAAGATTTATCTACATGTTTGTTTTAGTTGCTTTGGAAAGTTAACTACAACCTATTCCAAAGCACTAATCCTGAGCTAGATTGGTGGAAAGAGCCCTAAAAATGTAAAAATTACTAGATGAATTTTAATTAAGCGTTGTATTATTTAGGCTGTTATTACTCAAAAGGGTAAATGGATATGAAACCAATGGTGTTATGACCCGACCCAAAACTGAATGAAATTGAATATGATAATGTAACCTTTTCAATTCGATGAATCCTAACTAAAGTAAGGAGAGAGTTTCCATTCACTTCCAACGATGCAAAAAGTTGATCACTAAGAGAAAATATAAAAAATTCTCTAATGCACTAATTTCATCAAGAAAACCTAATGAAAATCAATTCCAAAACAATTTTTTTATTTTTGTGTTTTTAAAACAAGCATAAAAACATCTAAATTCAAATCAAATAAAACTGATCCAAATCTACGATTGATTTTTCAGAATGTAAACTATGTAGTTGTAATCTATGCACAATTCACTCATATTCTAAAAATGAGAATTCTAATTATGCAAATGTGATCTATGCAAGAGAATTCCCAAACACAAGATGATTCTAATGTAATCTAAGAACCAATCAAGTGCAAGTAAAGAAATTTGGGTGAGAGTTCCAGAGATCAAAAAATAAAAACACTCAAAGGCGATTAACACTCATACACAATTTAGCCCCCCAAAAGCAAAAAGATGCAAAATTGTGAAAAAAATGAGACAAACCTCCAAGTAATGACCAAATGAAATCAAATTAAGAATTTCTCAAAAAAGAGACTCTAAACACCCAATTAACTTAACGGAGATTGATGAGATGAAAAATTTGCTGAAAGAAACTCATAAACAAGGCTTTTTGACAGAAAAATACAGATTTGGGTAGATTCTAAGAATCCTAAATTAAATCTAAATTCAAACTGGAAGGAGAAATCTTAAGTTTTTCAAAAATGTGATAGGGTCTGCAGGCTCTAGAGAAAACAGGTGCAGTCCCACACTGGTTACTCAAGGAAAGTGCAGAAATGCCCGCACTATGTGTGAAGACAAAGTGCGGTCCCCTAAAAACTTCAAGAAAAACAAAAAAGTTCTTAAAATTTTTGAAATCAAAGTAAAACTAAGCTACCCAGGTGAGTATACATCAATCAAAAACTAGAAAAAATCAATTTCTCAAGTCAAAACAAAGGAAAACCAAAAATCAAGAATCTTTCCCCAGCGGAGTCGCCAATTTGTTGACCGGATAAATCAATCTTGCAGACAAGATCAATCTCCCTAGTACCAAAAGGTAATATAGCAAAAACAACCAAATAAACCTATCTTTCTCTAGACATATGTGATTTACAAAAGAATACTATAAAGGTGTTAAGGTATTACCGTAGATCCAATGCTTGTTCGAAATAGTTGTCCTTCGGTCACCTGAAGAAGTTATCTTTAAAGACCTGCAGTCACAAATAAGAAAATATTAAATAGCACCTGTATAGTAAATATTTTAAATCATGCCTATCATGGTGATAAAGGAATCCATGAAATAAGCAGTTAATTAACAACTTATTGGTAAAAATGAATTCATTTATATTAACTTTGAATAAAGAAAACCTTACAACCTTAGCCTTGATGTTGAACAGGCCTTCCCGAGGTCCGAAGAAGGAATCTCCTCTACTCTGAAAAGCCTTGCACTCTTCCAACCAAGACAGATAGAGGTATGTGATCTTTCCTCACAAAATCTCCGTTAAATGAGTCTGAATCCCAACAACACTTTACCTCAAAAAATTCTAAAGCTTTTAACTCCCCTTGAGGCTACCCAAGGCCTCTTTTTATAGTGAAAAAGAGGAGGTTTCAGTTCCAAGTATGAAGGGATAGAATCCTTCTTCAAAGGGATAACCTCCTCACATCAAGGGGTTAGCTCCTTAAGGCAAGGGATACATGAACCTCAAAAGAGCGGTTTTTCCATCGCAAGATTCCTTCCAGAGGCTTCTAGAAATGACTGAAAGTGAGCTTCTGGGTTTAATTTGCACCTTTTTAATATTTTACAGGGGTCCGCACCCTTAACACAGAGAAAGTGCATTCAGGTACGCAGGAGTCATGAACATTAGGTGCGAGACCATAGGTAAGACAAAGAGAAAGTGCGATACTAGAGTTAAAGAGATTTTTGAGAGCTTTTTTCTTATTTTTAAGGCTTGGCATGAGGAACTGATGTGTTATACTTGCAAAGGAGTAAGTATGAGTGATAATGAGCTCATACAGATAGTAGAATGTCAAGATGACAATTTTTAGTGTAAGAGATAGTTGTCAAAAGCATCAGATCTCGTGGAATCTGAAGAAGTATATATTTTGTGTCCATTTTGGGATTTTTTTGGGTCATATTGTCTCTCAACAAGGATTGAGGCTCCTAGATTAAGATTAAGATTAGGATTAAGATTTTTATTATTGTTAACCTAGAGGGTCCAACAAATGTGAAGTAGTTGTGTTCAATTTTGGGGCATACTGGCTATTTCAAGAAATGTATTCAAGGCTACATGTTGATTACTGTGCTGACAGAGAAGTTAATGAAGAAGGATGCCTCTTTTTGCTAGGACAAGGACTACAAGAATATTTTAGAGAGGCTTAAGGAGAAAATGGTGGTTGCTCCTATATTGGTATCCCCGAAATAGACAAAGGAATTTCGTGTGCATGTTGATTCTTTGTGTATTGCGTTAGGAGATGTACTAGCACGAACAGGAGTTGGAGATATTGATCACCCAATTTCATTTGCAAGCATAAAATTGTCAAGTGTTGAGTGCAATTACTTGAAAACAGAAAGAGAAGGGTTAGCTATGGTCTATGTACTATAGAAGTTCAGTCACTATTTGTTGGGAGATCATTTTAAGATGTTCACCGATCACTCTGCTTTGAAGTACCTAGTCAATAAGATTTTTTTGTGGGGAGAGATATGTAGATGGATCCTATTATTCCAAGAGAATGATTTTGAGGTGATTGTAAAGCCCAGAAGATTGAATGCATGTCCAGACCATTTTTCACGCATTCAAAGTGGAGATGAGTTGACCAGTTTGGAGGAAGGATTACCAAACACATAGTTGTTTTCCATTAGGGGAATTTTGAGGTCTAAAATGGGCCTCGTAAGGAAATTATAAAACAATAATCCAAATAATAAAATAAGATTTGATTACAACATCAAATTTTAGAAGGAAAAGGGAAAAACTATTTTTTCAACTTATCTCCCTATGGGTTTAATCAAATTTCGAGTATAAAAAATCATTGGATGCATAATTTGATTTCTCCTCCAAGGAATATCCATGTTGCATACTTTTGATGGACCCTCCTACATGAAAAACGTGATTTCAAACACTTTTTTTCATGTATTTCTCATTTTTCGTGTAGCAGGGTCCATCGAAAGTATCCAACATGGGCACTCCTTGGATGATGAATTAAATTTTTCATCCAACGAGTACTCCCGATCAAAATTTGAGTAAAACCTTGGGGAGATAAGTTGAAAATATGAGTTGAAAAAATAGTTTTATTATTTTATTATTTTTTAATATTTTTACTTTTTTACTCCAAAAATGGTGAATCATCCCCCATTGTTGATGTTATCACCAAATTGACGTCAACTTGGAGTAACACTTTCACACCACTTGGAATGGAAAATTAGCTTCTCTAGTCTGAGAGGGCTCTCCCAAAATAATAAAGGATATTCAATGAGTTATCTTGAAAACAAATGACTAACTTTGAATTGGATTGAATGTGTTTTTTTTGTGCAGGTGAAATATGTAAAGGGTTTTCTACCATTGGGATTATGGAGTCAATATGAAAACTAAGTCACAAGTCAAATTATCTCATGGAAGCTTGAGGCAATTTTATTCTTATTAAACCAAAAATGAATGAAAAAATAGCAAGCTATATGTATATAGGAAGTTGGAGCATGTCACTATGAATTCCAAGTGATTATACATAAGAAAACTAATAAAACATGATAAAACAACAATATAGGTGTATAAAGGAAGTTGGAGCATGTAATGACAAATTCCAAGTGATCATACAACTAAAACATTGGAGAGAAAGTAAAAGACTGATATAATAAACATACATAAGAATACAGAGAATAATCTCAGGTCTGAAATAGGCTGCTGCAACTGTATATTACTGATAGAAAAATATTACAAGAGTAGTGCCTACATAACATCTCCCAACTCTTTGTTATTTGATCTCCTGTCTATAAATATACTTTTGTGACTTACATAGGATCTTCTATATGGCTAGATCATCGAACTCTTTGATTTGACACTTCACTCAACCATAACCTAGATTCATGGAAATAAAACATATACATAGTAACTATAAGAGTTAGAGACCTATTAGGACTTTACTACTTATTAATTGCATATTTAAATGAAAGGAAAACATATATACATTGAAAATGATCATGTGCTTAAGTAGCACTGGCCATGAACAAGTTATAAATGCCCTCAATTTCTAAGAAATGATCATCCTATTTTTAAGGAAATGATGACATGACATCTGATGACTGTCTTTTGCTCAGTTGGTGAAAAAGACAACTTCGTAAAAGACCAAATCTCTGCTGGAATGTTCCACTAATACCTTGTAATGCCTCCACGTGGTTGTCTATCTTATAATACACTTTCCAAACATCAAAATGCAACTATAAACACTACGCTACAAAAACAAAGTGCAATAGGCAGTTTCGTAGCGTAGTTTGGTAGCAAACTCATTTCAACCGTCGAAGTCAAATTTTAGCTCTCTTTGATGATGTAGACATGTTTTTAGGGTTTAAAGAGCTAAAAAAAAAATTTTATAGGCCTTGACTTTTATTTTATCCATCCATTTTTCCATATAATCACCTATAGCAGTTTCGTAGCAGATTCTAAGCTTCAAGCCTCAGAGTTGCTACGAAACTACCTAAAGTGTAGAAAATTCAAAATTCTCCCTTTTTATTCAAAATTTAACCTTTAGGTCTGAAAATTGATATCATGAAGTATGATCATGAAAACTTGGTTTAGAATTCCTATTACCCTCTTCAAAAAGCATCACTTTCACCTTTAGCAAATTTATTTATCAATAAAATGACTTTGTTTTTTCTGAAAAAAATAGGGTTTAGAGATGAGATCCTATATCCCTATCCTTGATAGATATTGCAAAATGGGAGGAAAATTTTGTAAATAATTTCATCTTGAAGAAAATCCTCTCTCGGTTTTCTGAAAACCTTCTCCAACTTTCGGGAATCTGCATTAGAAAAACACGTCTAAAACATGAAAATTCAAATTTTTGAAAATAGGTCCCAAATAACTATTCGAATCTCCCAATTTGTAGCATCAGTGAAAAAAATGAAAGAGGTTATTGTTCCTTGTTTCATTCTTGACAATAACCTCTCTCATTATTGAATAATTCATCTCTGCTCATCCATAATATTCTCTTGAAATTTACTGCTCACATAGTCCAAAAACACAATAAATTATCTTGTAGCTCTAGCATAAATTCAAGAAACTTGAATTGGTGAATGTTTTAGCAAAGCTAGGGTCATCCATAAATAGCTTAATGTCCATGGGTTTATATCTAATCACATATCCTCCTTTGTATGCTTTCTCCTTCATGGCCATCTTCCTTTATAACAAAGTTGCCTTCTTAAACATGTGACAAGTATAAAGAAACATATTGACAAAGTGTTGTTTTGTAATGGGCTGGACACTTCCAAGGTGAAAAATCACTGATACATGCAAATTATGAAGGGTTAATGATAGAGAGGAGCTTGGGTGATTTGTTTAAAAATTAATTTTACAACTTGAGGGAGGATGATGAGACATGTGACCACAAAAAACAATGATGAGACAAAATATGATCTTGCATGATTGCGAATTATGAAAACTAACTTAGCTGACCTCACCTTTGTCTTCATCCACCAAAATTTGACACCTCACACCGCTCTGAAATTATTTGCAGGAAAAACCCAGTTTTGTAGCGAAAACTGTTTCAGGAAGTTTCATAGTGAAAATTGTTGATTTACCATATAATTCGCCACAAAACTATGTAAAACTGACAAGTGAAATATTTTATGATTTAAAAGTATGGGAATGAAAACCAAATGAGATGAGGTAGATTTGAATGATATGACATGGTTCGAGGTGGGTTTTAGACTTAGGTTAGATATCACCAAATTCAATTTTTTCATTCATTTCATGAAAATGATTATGAGACAACATGAACCTAAGTTAATGACATGTAGAACCCTAGCAATGAAAGTGTTTAAACTTATGAGTGATAAGAGTGGCTCCACTAGGGATGGTGTTCCTTTGTGGTACAACAAATAACATGTAGTTCCAGTTCCATTTTTATTGAAAACAAAATTCTAAAATTCACAAAGCCTTCTTCAAACTCTTATAGCCTTTGCCTTGGGCTCAAGCTTGATGATTACTGCTAAAAAACCAAATCTGTACATATTGAAAAAATTCTCAGTCTACTTGAGCTTATTCACACACACTCCTACCTACCCTAATATCTGCAATCTTCAAGTTTGATTCAAGAGACATGAAACCTCCAATAAAGCTAGTAAATGAGCTGATCTGATACTTGAACACCTTGACTACACTTGAACCAAAATAAAAGTGTATTTTGAAATGATAAAAATAAGAGAATATGGGTCTTTTTTTCATAGTGAAAAGATAATTGAAAATTTGGACTATAGAACTCTCCCATGTAATCGGCTCTGGGATCATAGAAGACATATTTTATTGATATCCATTTTAAGCTCTTAATGACAAATTGATCCTGTATATCTTTTTCATTTTCCTCATCAAGGCTGAAATTTGATTACAACTCTACAATGTCAAGCTCATAGCCACATTCCTCCTTTATCTGCAAGTCAAATGGTATAATAATTTCCTCCTTTTTTGGAGGAGGAATACTTTCCAAGAACTCTTTAGGATCTTAGAAATCATATGATCCAATTTTAAAATCCAATAGTTAAATTTCATTCTCTAATTTTTCAGCAGCTAAACCAAGAAAACAAATTATATTTTCAGGTGTGAGTCGACTGGATTTCAAACAACTGAATACTATTGTTGAGAAATGTTCATCTATATAAAAAATTTCTAACTCATCCCTTACACTTTGTAACATTTCATCATATAAAGGGTTTGTCACATACCATGTCATCTTGGATCACCATCAATGTTTTGAAATCTGGATTCTTTGGCAGTGAAGTTTCTCTGCACTTTGAAGCTTGGGATTTTCTAGGTGAATGATATAGCCTTCCTGTGTTTGGCTTGTGTTCACCATCACAAGTCAAATATAAAATTTGTCGTTCTTACATAGGACTGGAGATAAAGTAAAAGACTCATATAATAAACATACATAAGAATACATAGAAGAATCTCAGGTCTAAAAAAGTTTTCCGCAACTGTATATTACTAATAGACAAATATTACAAGAGTAGTGCCTACATAACATCTCCCAACTCTTAGTTATTCGATCTCCTGTCTATAAATAGACTTTTGTGACTTACATGGGATATTTCCTCTGGCTAGATCATTGAACTCTTTAGTTTGACACATCACTCAACCATAACCTAGATTCATGGAAATAAAACAAACACATACTAACTTTAAGAGTTAGAGACCTATTAGGACTCTACTACTTATTAATTGCATATTTAAATGAAAGGAAAACCTATTTACATCGAAAAGGATCATGTGATTAAGTATAAATAACCATGAACAATATATCAATTCCCTCATTGTCTAAGAAAATGTCATCCTATTTTTAAGGAAATGATGACATGACATTTGTTGACTATATTTTGCTGAGTTGGTGAAAAAGACAACTTTGTAAAAGACCAAATATCTGCTGGAATGTTCTGCTGCTACCTTGGAATGCCTCCACATGGTTTTTTGTCTTATAATACACTTTCCAAACATAAAAGTACAACTAAAAATACTACGCTGCAAAAACAGAGTGCAATAGGCAGTTTCGTAGCATAGTTTTGTAGCAAACTCATTTCAGCGATCTAAGTCAACTTTTAGCTCTCTTTGCTGATGTAGACATGTTTGTTGGGTTTAAAGAGATAATTTTTTTTTTTCAAAGGCCTTGAATTTTATTTTACCCATCCCTTTTTCCATATAATCACCCACAACAATTTCGTAGCAGATTCTGGGCTTCAAGTCTATGAGTTGCTACAAAACTACCTAAAGTGAAGAAAATTCAAAATTCTCCATTTTTCTTCAAACTTTTACTTGTAGGTCTGTAAATTGATATGATGGAGTATGATAATGAAAAAGTGGTTCAAAATTCCTCTTACCCTCTTCAAAAAGAATCACTTTCACTTTTAGCAAGTTTATTTATCAATAAAATGACTCTGTTTTTTCTAAAAAATAATGGCTAAGAGATGAGATCCTATCTCCCTATCCTTGATAGCTGTGACAAAACGGGATGAGGTTTTTGTAAATAATTTCATCTTGAAAAAAAAAATCTCTTGTCTTTTTGAAAAGCATCTCCAACTATCGGGAATCTGCATTAGAAAAATGTGTTTAAAACAGGAAAATTGAAAAATATGAAAATAGGTCCCAAATACCTCTTCGAATATCCCAATTGGTAGCACTTGTGAAAAAAGTGAAAGAGGTTATTATTCCCTGTTCAATGCTTGCCAATAACCTCTCTCAGTATTTCATATTTTACCTCTTTTCATCCATAATATTCTTTTGAAATTTACTTCTCACAGAGTCCAAAAACATAACAAATTCTCTTCTGAGCTCTAGAAGAAATTCAAGCAACTTGAATTGGTGAATGTTTCAGAAAATATAGGTTCCTCCATGAATAGCTCAAGGTCCATGGGATTCTATCTGATAACAGAGACTCCTTTGTATGGTTTCTCCTTCATGGCCATCTTCCTTTATATCCAAGTTGCCTTCTTAAACATGTGACACCTGTAAAGAAACAAATTGACAAAGAGTTGATTTGCAATAGGCTAGACTCTTCGAAGGTGAAAATTCACTGATACATGCAAATGATGAAGGGTTAATGACAGAGAGGAGCTTGGGTGATTTGTTTAAAAATTAATTTGACAACTTGAGGGAGGATGATGACACATGTGACCAAAAAAAACAATGATGAGACAAAATATGATCTTGCATGCTTGGGAATTATGAAAACTAACTTAGCTGACCTCACCTTTGTCTTCATCCATCAAAATTTGAAACATCACACTGCTTTGACACTCTTTGCAGGGAAAACCCAATTTTGTAAGGAAAACCATTTCAGGCAGTTTTGTAGAGAAAATTGCTGATTTACCATATAATTCACTACGAAGCTATGTAAAACTAACAAGTGAAATATTTTTTTATTTAAAAGTGTGGGAATGACAAATAAATGAGATGAGGTATATTTTAATGGTATGAAATGGTTTGAGGTGGGTTTTAGACTTAGGGTAGACATCATCAAAAGAAAATTTTTCAGTCATTTGATGAAAATGACTGTGAGACGGCATGAACCTAGGTTAATTACATGTAGAAACCTATCAATGAAAGTGTTTAAAATTATGAGTGATAATAGTTGACACCATCATCTTGAATCATATTGGTCCTTATAAATTTTATTTCAGTAGTACATTTTTCCTACGATGCCCATTTTAGACCTCGAAATTCCCCTAATGCATTAAAGTAGTTGATGATAAATTAACGGATGTCATCCACTTCCTGACCACTGGAAGTATTCATGTGGAGTATATAGTTAAGAAGAATAAAGAGTTGGTCTTGCATGCAAAAAACTTTACTTTGATTTCTGATTAGCTATATAAGATGGGATCAGATGAGGTCTTGAGGTAATATGTGTCGGAGTTCGAAAGACCAAGAATATTAACAGAATAATGTGCAGGAGTTGCAGGAGGTTAGTATGCGGGAAAACCAATTGTGTAGAAGATTTTAAGGGTTGGTTTGTGGTTCCTTATGGTGCATAGTGATGAAAAATAATATTGACATGCATGTGATGTGTGTCAGAGAATAGGAAACCCTCTTGCAGAGATGGAATGCCATTATAACCACAAGTGAATTTGCGGGCTTTTGATAAATGGGCCATTGACTTTATAGGACTGATAAACCCTTGGAACTTATATTGTCAAGGATATCACATAAGGAGGTATGGTATGTCTACCTACCTTAAGTGGCGATGTCCTGCCTGGGTATGTGAATAGAATTTGGTTGAAACCATACAGGGATGATCCCATCCCTTCATGCTCCAAATAACTATATGGCTGGAGAAGTGTCTTAATGCCCGAGAGATGTGAAAGAGTGTAGGAACATAAAGAAGCCTATCAAGCATTGAAGAAGTGTGTCTGTGTAAGAAAAAGTTAGGAAGCATAGGTATCTGCGACAATCATGTAGTGGTTGAGCCTATAGGTTAGAACAATTGCAGATGCACCATAATCTAGCCATTGGAATAGTTAATATGGATAATACAAATTTATTACCATTTGGAGGAGTGGGTAACCTGTATTTATGGAGGATATTATGCCAGATTTGGAGCTATTTTAGCATTTATGAGACTACATCAATGGACATCAGGTTATTTAGGCCATTCCAACACTATAAATATGGCAAGAAGGGTCGCATTAGTTCCCTTTCCTTTCCAAGAGATCTGTGCCCTTTTTTGTTATTGTTCTTGGTTAAGTTTATTTTTGAGCACTCAGAAACCTTCTTTGAGATGTTGCAGAAAAGAGGGTTAGTTCATTTAATCCTTTCGAGTATGAATGCTACAGAGCCTACCCCTATGCGATGATTGCTACTGAGACACGTGCACTGGAACCTCAACCTCATAAGGTGAAGGAAGGACAGACATCAGAGACCTAAAAGTCTCTGTGCATGAAGACCCCGAAGCCTAAGTCAACCCAAGTAGAATGACAGAAGAGACCAATGGCCAAAGAACCAGAAGTAGTAATAGAGGAAGAAATTGTCAAGGAAATAAACCCAATGTCACGGCTACCCAAGTGCATGATGCCCCGCAAGCCATTTGTTGATGTAACAAAGGACCTGGATAAGTTCAAGTCGCATATCAACACACCTCTGCTCCTAGAGAATGTTCCTTTTCAAGGGGACATGTTTACAAAATTACCTTTAACGAAGCTAGAATATTGGCACTTGGCAGATCCTGTGAAGTTCTTGAGCTTGTGCACTCGGAATACTTAGAGCAGGTGCCCTATGAAGGATGAGTCATGAAGGTTGAACCACAGACACGAACATTGGGATTACATAAATTCGGGCTACTAAACCTTTTAAACATTCTGCACTTTGGGCGTAGAATGATACATGATATTTTTTTGCACTAGTTGCTCGCCCTGGCCCATGATATTTTTTTGTGGCTAGGAGATCTCATCTATATTGATGACATGTTGATTCATCAGATTACCAAGTTTCATTACCAAGGAGAGGATCCACAAGTGGCCTTCATAGGGAAGGGACAGGAAAAAAAATTTGCTGACGATGTTAATAAGGCATATGGGGTGAATAGGAAAACTAGATGATTTGTAGTCCAAGATATTAATTCTCATGTGGTTAAATTTTTTACCCTGCTCCTCACATGAAAAATTATGAGGAAGTGTAATGCAAAAGAAGTACTTGTGCCTATGATTAAATTATCTTCCAAGTGCGTGAAAGGGGTGCAATACAATTGCGTGAAGTACATCTGCAATGAGTTTTTGGAGAATATTCATGAAGTGCAAGAGGATGGTAAGCATTTTTATTATGCTTGGTCATTGTTTTTGGTCATGTTGATTGGTTGGAGACCACTGACGCAGCCCCAGTTTCCAGAGATTGGGCCAAATCTCTGTGAGGCAGCAAAATATACATCATTGTGGAACTCAAAGCTACCTTCTAGGATAACACAGAATAATATATTCTAGGTTTATTTGATATAAATATATTTCAATCAGTGCATTCCAAGCCACGACTGTCCCCTACACTGTATGAGCAGTATAAACATAATGTAGACTTCAAGGCAACCTTTCACAATGTGCGTGTCCATGCAAAGAGGTACATGGCAAGCATCTAGTATGAGATGGTGAGCCCTGGTATTGCACCAAGAATGATGTAACTCCTAGAGGCTGTGCTACTTTACTTTATCAACCTGGGGTTTGTATAAATTTTTAGGTGAGAGTGCTATATACACAACAGATGCATTCTACTCATGTCATCATGTTCTCAACTTTACGGAAGGGTGCTACTTCTAGGGTTTCTAGATGATGTTTATCACACTTTTGAAATTAGGCCTAGGGCTACAAATGATTCAAATCCATGGAATTTCAGTAAGTACAAAACTATTGTACAACAAACAAGTACATCTAACTATTCTACAATCAAAGAAATCTACTCATTAGACTACGATAAGAAATGAAAGAAACCTAGGCATATTGCATGAAGTAATTTGCTGAATTGAAATGGCATAAAGGAAGCTAATATAATCACACTTTTTTGGGAAAAATGTCTAAACACACTTTAATTACTCTATTCTCTATCTATCACGCTTTTAATCATGCAACTACTCATGACCTAACTATGCTTGAAAATGTGTTGTTTTGCAGCTAGGAGAAGAAAGTGATAAGGTGGCTCATGGAATGCTTGAACACATGGGGGCAAGGATGGATGTGTATCAGTGGTTTTCTCACATGTATAGGATGTGGATGGTGGTTCCTATTGTTAAGGAGGGTCCCACTTGTGCTATTTGAAGTGTTGCTACAAGTTTCCTGTAGTGCTACAAGAAATTCCTGAATTGCTACAGGAAATAGTCCAAGGGAAATACAAGGCCAAAAATTGGTGGAAAAAGGATATAGAAGGTGAATAAAAGGTGGATTAGGATGAGTGGAAGGTGGACCACCCCTTAGCCAAGCTCGGAACCTCTTCGGAGGCATGTCTTGCACCCTTATGGTTTTCTCACGGTGTAGGGATGAAAAACCCAAAAACAAGGCAGATGGTGATTTTGATGAATAGAGGGATGATGAAGGGTGAGAGATGAAGTTGAAGGTGTTGGTGAAGTTATCCTTGGTTGTGCTACCTGCACCTGTAATAAAACTACCTATTCATGTAATAGAAATGGAGAAAATCATGATAAAGAAAATGGAAAAGATGACTTGAATTTGTAAATAAAATATACTCTAATCTACAAAAAGTGATCTAACACAACATTCTAAACATACCCATGGAATCACAACAACTAATATTATCCATTCCAACATATCATAAACTAAGAATAATTTTTGGTCTGTGGGGAAGGTCTACCCTCCTCAAGCTCTGTTGATAGAGATGAGAGGGTGAGGCTTGACTCACAACATTATGAAGTTGTAACCTATTCTACCAACATGTAAGCAAGCTAAATATATAGAAAAAGACAAATGGAAGAAAACTAAAAACAGTAAATGAAAATACAAACAAGCTAGCTAAATATTCATAAGAAAAACTAGCTAAATGACATGAAAGTAAATAATGATTACACAAGAGAGGATGAGGCACATGGACTAGGACCTAACACACAAGCCTAGCTCTCTGAAACTAGATCATTAAAGAAAAGTATGAATACTAATTTCATTTCAAAATATATTCCTACTTCATCCACATAAAAGTCTTGAAAATTTATTACAAGAGCAGAAATCCTAATGGATTTCTCCAAAGTCTGAATCATAATGACCTCTTTCTCAGCTCTATTTAACCTAAAGGGTAGCTACCAACAAGTCCCTAGAAAATAGGTGATGAACCCACTTGACTGCAAGTGAAGTATGGCTTTAGTGCACTTGATCTTGAGTTTTCTTGGCTGTCTTTGATTTCGAGTTGTTAGAGGGAATCTCGAGGATCCCTTGGCTGCCTTTGGGAGTTAACGAGGGTGGAAAACACCCTAGAATCTCTCTTTGTTGTCTACACTGAGTCTTAATGACAAAATCTCCACAAAAATGCAATATATTCATGATTTTATTACATTTAACTGATGTTAGGTACTCAAAGTATGATAATCCTCAATAACCACCTACACTAGCATCATAAGACCATAATATAATTAAAATGCAAGAAGGTGACCAATAACCCTCCAAATGTACCAAATGTACTTAATAAGGAAAAAAGGTGACCAATAACCCTCCAAATGTACCTAATGATGGAGCTCATGACCACATATGGTTACGGAGGATGAGCTTGTGTGCACTATGAGAAAGTGCCCCCACTTATGGTATGAAGAAGGTATAAATAGTGGTGCGTCATCATCAAGACTACCTAAGACCCCTATGAAGCCGTGCACGCTGACAAACCAACCAAAGGATGCATAGAAGGACCAGGAGCTAACCACTATGGCAAAGACAGTTGACCTGCGCAATGGCAATGATATGGAAGATAAGGATGGAGACAGTGTCGATTCACCTTCAACGCAGCCACACACACGACGAAGGACCAAGAGAGGGCCTAATACCCCAATGGGGTCGCGTAAAAAAATGAAAACATCTAAGAAGACTGGGAGTGACCCAATGATGTTGGAAGAGGAATATTTTGACAAAATTGGCAACACAGTCTAAGCGGTGACAGAAAATGTATGGAACAAATTCAAGTTATAGTACAAATCAATCCTTAATAATGTGCAGCAAGAACTCCAACAACTCAAATTGCATGTGAGTGTGCATCAGGTGAGCATGTAACAAGCGAGCATAGGACAAGCAAGTGCACTACCACTCCGCACTATCTTGGCATCTCCCTCGGATCATAGAATGTTCCAACTCCCAGGACCTGCTCTTCATCTTGAATTTCCGACCTTGCACACATCCGTCTAGGCTTAGTAGGAGGTGGGAGTTTACTTGGCTATCTTTCGTAGTGGCAAGCTACATGTCATGCATACTATTATCATAGATGAGTTGTAGTACAGGGAGTACAAGGAAGTGCACTCCACCATGGAGGCTCAACAACAAGCCACAACAGTGCACAAGGGACATTAGATAGGATAGGATGTGTTCTGTGCCGCTGAAATCCAACGTGCCACTTTGGAAACCATGATCAATGAAATGTTCTCTGGCCTCCCTGAAAACACTGTGCCAACTACTATAGTGCCCACCGTTAAGCTGGAAAGCCTAGTAGATGCACTGAAAGCATCGCGATTAGAAGTATGAAAAGTGTGTATCGAGCTCGAGTAGAAGATAGCAGAATTGCAGATTAATTTGCAGCTTGAGACACCTCAGGAAGTTCACGCACAACATGCTGCAGTAGTACCGGAATCAACTACTAGCATCACTGCTATTGTGGATGCTTGCAACAAATTGTTGGAGGAGGCCATGGGAATTTGGAACTCCATCCAAGATGACACCATCATACAAGAACTGAAGATAGATATATAGACCAAGGAGTTGCAATTTAACAATATCTGGGTCGTTTCACCGACTGTGGTGCCGACCCAAAGATTAGCCTGACTGTAGGAAAGTTGAATCATTCAAGACAAAATCAATACATTGCATCGATGGGAGCAGTTACTCAAAAAAATAATGCATCCATGGGTTGAGGAGGCCTTGCAGCTTTCCCAAAGCATCGATGGCACCCTCAAAGACCTGAAACAGACCCAAGGAAGCATCGGCATGGTAGATGAGGGGCCAATGACTGAGAAATTGGTTTTGAAGAATCACATAGCACCACAGGGTAGAGTACAGAGTTCATTCAGTCATTCAAAGATTCCATTCAAGTGTTGAAAGAAAAGATGTAGGAACTTGGACTAAAGTTACTCAAGAAAATTCACTAGATTTTTTTGGGGGCCTGTTGCGATAGGGTTCCCTCGGGTCAAGTTTTTGGGTACAATTTTGGGTAAATTTTATCAATATGCATTGCACGAAGAAGTCAAGGGGCTTTGGGGCGGGTCAAATCTCCTTAATGATTGTAATGGGTGAAAAGGGAAACCATGAGTCTCAAAACATTGTTTGATACCATGGTATGTTTGTGTGCAAGTCATATAAATATGTAAGAGTTGTGTCGAGTAAGAATAAGTAAAGTCATACATGATATGTTTTCCTATGATTACTGTTTTGATATTGTTTTTGTGTAAGTCTAGGTAGAAAGGCTCTTGTTGGCTGTGTGCATGAAGAGATAGTCCGAAGATGTGTGCAAGGACCCTACTGCTATGTGTGAAGGTGGAAAGGATTGTACTGAATTGAAGATATATTAATAAAGAAGAACATTTGGTGAACTCTGTTCCACTGTGATTTATGTGTTTATGCATGGATATGTTGGTTTAATTATCTTTTTATTGCTACAAGTTATAGATCTATTTCTATTCTTGGTTGAATGCACATTTATTTGAGTTAAGTATATCTATGTGAACGCGTTTACAGAATACTATCTATGTGATTGCACAAATGTTATTTCCGCTCTAATAACCTAGATCTTATTGAAGCATAATAATCCACTTTACACATATCTGTTAAGTGTTTATCTACAATGAGATCTAGGTTTCTGTGAAGTCTCGCGCATGATGATAAGAATTAGATTGGATAAGTAGGGTTAAGATCCACATCATATGCTCTATCAGGCTAGGGAAACTTGGTTCCAACACCCCCCCATACTACTTTGGGTGAGACTTTGGTTTGCGCAAGTAGATCATTTCCAAAAGGGCCAGTACTTGGAGGTTTTTGTTGGTTGCTTTGAACACTCTGAACCTGGGTCAAAATCCCTCACACCAACAAATGGTTCTATTGCTGGGACCAGGATTATTTTGAGGGAATTTTGATGTGGCATTCGATGAAGAGAAAACTATGAGATTGCTTATGGCCATATTTCACATTGACCAATCAATTCCATGAAAAGAAGGATAAGGACTACTATCATCAACCATTTCTATTACTTCAAAATAAAAAACAATGCAAAATCCATAAATATATACTGTGACACCTGAAAGTCTTCCCATGGGAGAGATATTTTGTTCATTTGCCAATATTAACTAAATATTTGACCATTATATCTTTGGCTTTCCCATTATTTCCCGTGTCTACTTTGTCAAAACATTAACATCATAACTCAAATATAGGATAACCTAATCCATTTCATATTCCCCAAACTACGCACTAAGTTTCATCTCTTTTCTAGTTCCCTTCTGTTGTTGTACAATTTTAACTGTGTGCATTTCACTTTGTGACGCTTCTTTTGATGCACATGAATCTATCAATTCCTAGATTCCTTATACAAACTTTTCATCTCTTAAAAACTTCATACAAGTCTGCAGAAAAGATATAAACATACTTGCTTGATCTGTTGAACTCTATGTCAAATATCGATCCTTCGTCGTAACTTGATACTTTTTCGGAACTATTGTCATGTGGTAGTTACTAAGTCCTAGCTGTGCACTAGAATTCGAAGCTCCTGCATCCATAAAAATTCACTCTGCTTCCATAAAAACTTTATTTTCTCTCTAAACATAAAAAATATGAACTTTCTCTGAATACTTTCTAACCCAAGCACCTATATTTTAAAATTCCTTCTTTCCATCTTCTTTATCACTTCCAGTCATAGCTCCACTTCTATTGACAATATTAACATAAGATTCATCAGTCCTTCTTTCAGCCTTCATCATTAGGATGTTCTGTGTGGGTTTTCGGTTACTTTTCTCTTTCGTTTTGGCCATAAGTACAGGTCATTATTCAATTACATGATAAAAATATTTACAGTACTTACATGTCATAGTAGGATTCTGCAAATCTATTGCAAAATGACCTGCCTAACTGCAATTATAACAAATGATCTATCCTCTTCCTCGACCAAGTCAACCTCCTCAAACTCTTCCTTGATGACCTCCTCTACCACCGCACTGTCCACTGGTCTCATGTGCACGCTCCTTTGCTTACATTCTGTAACCATTAGCACTCTGATCCATCGTTAGATCATAATTTTGGCAATTATTCTCATCATGTCCTATTGACTTACAAAATTTTCAAAACAAGTTCCTTGGGTTATGCACATATTTATGCAACAAATAAAAATCTTCAGAGTGATGTTGGCCTGTAGTTCCGCATATATCGCACCACTGACTAGATCCTATATTCAAGGGATTAGGTGGTCCACTAGCCATGTAATCTCTAAAAATAGGGCATTGTTCCTTAGAACGACCCTCTTATTTTCACATTTTACACCACACTTCTTCTCTAACTTATTTTTTCTTGTTGATGTCCTGTAATTGCAAGGTCAGGTCTTCCATATGACTCTTAATTTTTTCGATACATGCATTAGTGTCCCCTATCCGTAAATATTCCAACTTCATCGCAATTTCCAAAGCTTTGACTTGTGTTGCTATCTTCTGTTTTGTTAATGGAAACCTGATATGTAGTAATAGAGCAACCATAAACCATTATTTATGCTACTCTGGGGGTATCTTGAAGTTCATCTGACCCAATAGAGACTTTAACCCTTTGATCAAGCTCCCAAACAGACCCACTGACTTTCTCTTTGATCTCCTTTAACTCAGTAATACAGTGTGACTGAGAATTTGACTTCTTAAATTACTATATCAGTGCTTGCTTAATATCTGCAAATGTACCATTTGAGTGGTCAAATAATTCATGTACAATGACAATGCTATATATCGTAGTGTGGTGATGAGTTGTGCCTTCTTTTTATATTTTTCATTGATCTGTTTTACTGTCCATACAACTTTGGCTAGAAGTCAAAACTATTCTAACTCCTCTGATCCAAGTCCTCTGAAAATAGGTAGCTTAATATCATCAACCATACCTATTTTTGGGGTTTAAGGGGGAGGGGGAGGGGGAGGGGGAGGGGTAGGGGGAGCAGGGAGACCACCAACACCCTGAATACTATTGGATTTTGGCTTCAATGGACTCTGAGGCTCATAAGGGGTATACTACAAAGTTTCCTAGGAGTTCTCTGGGTAGTTTTATTTTTTTCACCTTTTGATTCATTCAAAAGAGGACTATAATCAGTTTCTATGTACGTCTTGAGATATTATTTGTGATATATCTTTCTGGTATCTACTAAATATCTTTTTCCACTTCATGTTGCACCGACTTCTTACTCATATTTAGTTCGTCCTCCAAACATAAGTAAACTAGAAATATCATTGCATCCAAAAAACTCCCTTTTCACACAAAATCATCTTAATCCAGAGTTCCAAAGAATTCAGATACTTACCTCACGTTCGTTTGAAGAATATTCTCTCTTATTCGTTGTAGGACACAATAAATTCTATAGCAAACTTAATAATGAATCCTCCCAAAATGCTATCAATATAGAAATCAATAGCCCTTGAAATCTTATTGTTAGCTCTCTTGAGTTGTTTTATCAACTCATCAGTCCATGTTGTAGGTTCGATGTTCTTAAATCAATCCTTAATTTCAGTCAACCTCGACACCCACTCATATAATTTACTAGAGAATGATCCGAAGAAAATTTCGTACTTATTTGTGAAAATATACCTTTGCAACCAAACTTCGGATGTCAAACTATGGTTTTCGTTCTCTTGGTCTGCAAATTCTTGGTCCATCTCAACTATCTAGTCTTGAATTTCCTTCTTTGACGGATGCCACATCCACATATCCCTCAAACAAATCCCTTCATTCCCTCCCTCCATTTCCCCTTATTCCTCTTTCTGCTTTAATTTCCTCAATAATTATAGCATATCCTAGAATAGTTCATTAATAACGTAATAATTATTAATTAATTTGAACAATTTAGTATATTCAAATTATTTATTTGAATACATTATTTTTTTTAAATTAGTATAAATAAAAATAAATAATAAATATTTATAGGTTAAATTAACAATATAATTTTAATTGAGTTAAATAAAGTTAGATATATTTTTAATAGTTATATAAATAAAAATAACTAATAAATATTTATAAATTAAATTAACAAAATAATTTTAATAGATTTAGTAAAGTTAGATTCTTTTTAATATTTATTTAGTTTTTATATAAAAATATAATATATAAAATTACAATTAAAAATAATATTATAATTTCTAATTGTAAGTTTTATTTATTTTAAATATATTATTTCATTAAAATAAAATAAAAATTTTAAAAATTTCAAAATTTCAAAAACATAGATAAAATTTTTGTTTCACTTTTTAAAAGTTTTAATTCACTAAAAATAGTTTCTAAATAATTTCATTATTATAAATAATTTAATAATAATAATTAGACATAAAGCTTGTAAATATATTAATTTTCTGATTGATGCACATTGGTTTTTCATATCTTGTTTTGTCTGTTTTTATCATTCTTCTTCTCTATTTATCCCTTTATTTTTCTTCTGCTATTCCTTGACCTTTTTCCTGATGATTGGTCTTATTGTAGACTCAAAACATCGATAGTCCAAAATGTCTACTGTGGTGCTAGTTCTGAAACCTGATATTAAACAAAACCATTTGTTGGCTGGTTTGGGCTTGGCCGAGGTCGATCTATGTTGCGCACCAACAAAATGCTTGATCATTGTCCCTTTCGACAACGACCTACAAGCAGATCGCAGTCTGACCCGAGGCGACTATGGGTGGTTGCAGAATCACTTTTTTGAAGCCTTGAGGGCCCGCAAGATGTGGTTACTCTACTGTGCCCCTATTATCTTTTAACATACATAAATTTACTACATTGTATAAAACCATTCACTTACCTTGCCACATTCAACAAAAAATATTATACAACATCAAAACCTACACTGTTATAATGGACAACTATAACAACTACTTCACAACAACTGATATTAAGAAAATAGATAAGAAACACATAAGAACAAATATTATCTTCAATAAAAAATTCCTTCTTTATTATGATGGATCTTTAAGTACAATTTGTTCCTTGAGTTGTGCAAACAACTAAAGATGTTCTGCACACTAAGCTGCGGAGTCTTCCAAGGTCTCTACGAACTCAGCTGCAGAGCCGTTTCTTCACTACAAAAGACAGATACAAGACCAACCCTTAACCATAGAACTTACATTTGTTATTTTCTTACTTCTAACATATCATTACATTCCTTTATATAACATTACATCAAGACAATACCATGGTCAAAATACCATGGGCTAAGAAAAATAAAACCCAAACCCATTACAAAAATGAGGGGCTTTGACCGACCTCGAAGCCCCTAAGATACTGCACGGTATATCCAAAAGTATTTTTTGCATGGTATAATTCACACTACACTCCTCAAATGCGTAGAATTAGCCAAAATCGAGGCCAAGTTGGGCTGTGCCCAACAATCTTTACCTCTAACACACTGTTCACTGTATCGAGATGTGTTTTATAATTTTATCACACCAGCATATCCATAAATCCTTTTGATCTTTATCCGAGTGATCATGGTTACAAATAGGTATAGGATGGTGTGATACTAAAATTAGAGGATGAAAATTTTCAATCTATTATTCATGATCTATTAAATTGTAAATATTTCAAAAGTCAAGAGGAATATGTTCCAACTCTAAATGATCAAGGGATGTTTCCAATTGATGTATTTCAATTTTCTATCCATAAATAATATGATGTGTTTAATCTTAAATATGGTCAAAATAGTGTCATTAGCATTTTTATAGGGAATTTTGTCACATCTGTTTATTCGATCTACAAACTGTATCAGTCAACATCCTTTGACCCCTTGACATCATCAAGCACAAATCCCTATGCATGACCCTCCAATATCCCATATTTTCTTCCTGAAAATACCTTTTTTTAATCATTTTAATGACCAATGCTCCCTAGCCTCCTGTCGAAAAAATTTCTCCTACAAGTTGCTCCTTTGTGGCCTGCATTGATCACCTACAAGTTCCTATCCTTTCCACTTTTGTTGGTTCTATAATTTCAGGAAAAAGAGAGAAATTATGGAAGCCTTATTTTCTAGAATCTTCCAAAATTCTTACAACCATTTATCTCAGATAAAACATTCAGATCCTATCCTATCCTTCCTCGGAGTTTCCATCCTTTATGCTTTGATCCCATCCTCCCATCAAAGGTGGATATCATACCTTAGATTAGTAATTGGATAAGAACTCTCAACTCACTCCCCTCACCTATATATTTGTGGCCATCCACAAGCTAGGGTTTGGATTTTGGAGATAGAACTATACCCTTATTTTTTTGTTGTAGAGAGGTAACTTTCCATGCATTAAGGTTATTAGAGGTGCACTTTGTGACAAAGAAGGAACAAGTCAGCCTGGAGGGGCATTTCGACAAGATCGACATATATTTGTTGTTGTAACTACTTCCATTTATATTAATGCAAAGATTTATTTGTTTCTATATATGTGATGTTATTATTTATTGTATTTCGATGCCATGTTTATACACTGAATGATGTATTGATATGATTCTACATAGATTTCATAGATCATTTGCTGGTGTTGCATGGTTTTGTAGGTTCTAATTTTCGCAATGAGAGCTAAAGTTGGAGCATTCAAGCCAAGAGAGGAGCCAATCCTACAATGTATTATAGGTAGGCATCGACACATCATCCATTTAATTTAAGTAAAAAAAAAGAGACTTTGTATTTATTTTTTTATAGACTTAGCCACCTAGTCTAGGGAAGACACTTTTGTCTACAATTGTAGATTTTGTATAACAAATTGGCGACTCTACTAGGGACAGGTATATTCCTTGGGTTGCTTGTTTGTCTTTAGTATCTATTTGAATCTTCTTCAGACCTTCACTATCATATTCAGTCAAGAACAAACCTAGGAAGCCCTTTCATGGAGAATCAATTGCGAAACTTGTGCTGAAACTCCCTTATTCTTCACCAGTGCTCCCTCTAGTCTAGGGACAAAGTGTTGGAAATATGCACATCGCTCTATGTGACTGTGTTGGAAGGAATTGGTACCTCTTCTAAACCTGAGTTGGCCCCTTTTATTGCATAAATTTTCCTTTATTTTGGCTTTCTCTTTGATCAACCTACTTCCAGTTTCCCTTCCTTGAGTCCTGAGTGTCTTGTGGTCCCTATGAATCCTCCACTTGATTTCCATTTTTGTTTGATTTCCTTTGTTAAGGATTTATCAATATTTTCCTTTGATATTATCATTACGTTTCTTACAAACTGATTCTGTTTGATGATTGGTTTCTTAGATGAATTTTTATTCAAGTCCTCATTTTGAAAATTTATTTGAATCAATGATTAAACTTTTCATCTTAGTTTTATTCATTTTAAAAAATCAAGAGACTCGAAAAGAAAAAAAATTGGATATACATTTAAGGTTTTGGTGTGTGCATTGAAATTGGAACAATTTCGTCTAAAAGGGATTGCATTTTTCACATTTGTTTGTTGCATACTCTTTGTCTCTTCCCTTCCTTAGATAGATTTCATTGAATGAGAAAGATTCCATTTCCTCATGCTAGTTTTCATTTTAGGATATCCAGGTGAAATTTGCGTTGAGCCCCAAAAATGAAACTTAATAAAAGATAAAAAATAATTTTTTTTTAATCAACCTAAGGATGATTTGTAACATTAACATAAAAACTTAGAGGTCTAGGCTAGAGATGTGTTTCAGTGTCGTTAAATGTAGGATTTGTCATTGTTTTTTAGCATTTCATCCCGAGGGTGATATCTCGTTCCACGTACGTAAGTGTATAGGATCGTTCTCCACGTACCTTGGCGTATATCGAATGATGCTCCACACATGATAAATATATGGGAATGCTCTTATCTAACGATTACACATTAGACAACACTACTACGAACTGCACTCCCACATAACACTGAGTATATTGTTGGAGTCCCCTATAGGTTTCTCTCCTCTCCATAGGTGACTGAATTGCTTGCCTTATATACCATGATACACTTAACAAAGAATTCATGGATATTGGCTTCCATAAATTAAGTCTTTGGTTTGCCAAGGTTTATATTGTAGTTCATGGTTGCTTGGTAATCACTTATGCCTATATTACCCTCTTTTTCATTTATTTTTTATGTTAATTTATAAAATTTATTAATCCAACATGGAAAATAAAATCCCCCACTCTTTCATTCGTTTATAATTCCAAATAAGCCTCCCATTCCACTAGAGGCTACTCCTCTCCCTCTTCATAAGTGTAAGAAGATGAAAAATACCGAATCTCAAACTTTGATAGCTTTTTCTGGCCATCCTCCTAATATTAAGCTGCCATAATCATCTGTCTCTTTGAGTTATGAGCCCGATATTAAATCTAATCTTGTCATTGAATCTGATGCACTCCCTTAAACCTTGTTGCTTGAGGTTTTTGAAACCAACTTTCCGAAGTCAGAAATTTTGATTCTCGAGGTTATCGAACCTAAGGAGCCTCATCCAATTTCACATATTACTTTAGGACCTTCCTATATTCTTACTTTGTCTAAGAAAAAACCTATATATCTTGGACCTGATGGTGAACCTCTTCCATATGAAATTGTGTTTATTGAAAATATCTCCCAAGAATAGCCTCGTCCCTATACTCTTTTTCATTCGGAGGGAATGAATTTTTATCAGACTAATCCTATTCCTCCTCTTCCAACTCCTACACAAAATCAATTTTTCTTATTCTTTGGACTTATCTGTGGATCCCTTGCGACAATATTCATTGGGATTTTCAACCATGACTCGATCTGATCCTAACTCTTAGCCAATGTTCACCACTATGGTTGAGACATCAAATTTTTCTTCTTCCTCTATTTTTGCAACATCACGATAAACACGTATTTATGGTCGTATGTCTGTCCCGCGTGGTTATTAGTATTTATCTGGTACCTTTTCTGGCTCGAATTCTAGTCCTTGGACCTCTCCCATGTCATGTAATTCAGGAATTCCATCTGGTTCTTCTCTTATAAATGCCACATTATATTCTCCTCCTCCTCCACCTACTCATATGATTGAGTAGTAGGTTGGCACCTATACTAGTGTGAAAGGTTACTTTCAACAACCTAACTCTCCCTATGTTGGGTACCCTCCATCTCGATCGCAGTTGCCTCCATCATCCCCTCCTCCTTTGTCACGGGGGAAACCTATTGTTGGTATACCTCAAATTGGTAATCAAGCTTATTATAGTCCTCCTTATCCTCAAATAGCTGCCAATGTTTGGAAACCTACTTTTCCCATTCAAACTAGTTCATTTTGGGACTGATTGTTGAATCCTTAACCTGCACCATCTTCATCTCAAATTCATATCCCTCCATATGTACTCCAACAAGATCTAATACTTGTGAGCCAAACTTTACAGTGTTTCATTGTATCATGATATATTCCATTGCTATCTAGTACTTCCCAGCACTCACTCACCCATCCATTACATGATACCTTACATTATCAATCACTTGTACATGATACTCCTGAATTTTTGATAGGAAAAAATGTCTATAGCATGGCGTAACCCCAATCAAACCTACCTTGTACCGGGATGATGAAAAATACTTCAGGGAAACAATATATACCCTATGATGGTATCCCTCAAGTTCCTTTTCAAGCCCAATACATCCAAACCCAACCATTCCAACCTTTGCATGGTTATCCTAGAGCTAGTAAAAAAGGTTACGTGTATGCTAGTTACTAGAGTCCTCCTTATTATGGTACCCAGGTTCCTCCTTATCAGAAACCTCCTTATCCAGGAATGAAAGTACCTGTTTATCAAGAAATTCCTTCTTATCTAGGCTATCCTTCACCATATTTCAATTACATTTTGCGGCAACTATTGAATTTCCAGAATTAAGGCAGCCTACAAATGGTCCCATCGCTCATTAGCCTTGGTGATCGATAATTCCACCAAATTTCCCTTCGATATCCAAAAATTAAATGGGAATCCTAAAGAATACCCATCCACCTATTTCATGATGTATCATATGTGGTGTTCGCCTAACTCCCTTAATTATGATTCTATATGATTACGTATTTTCCAGCGTACTCTTACAGGTATCGAAACTAAATGGTACATTGAGTTACCTAGAGCTCTATTTCATGATTTTAGTTCCTAAGCTACCATGTTCCTCGTACATTTATAGTTACCCATTTGGTATGAACTTTAAAAAATATTAGGCCACTCACATTTCATATCACATTCCTAAGTGGTGGCAGTGTCATCGGTTGGTTAAGGTCTTTGTTTCAGATCAATTGCTAGCAGAATGGTTCATTAAGTCCTTGCTTCTATCTATCATAGAGGATGTAACCAAATGTACTAGAGTGGTGACTAAATATCAAGTAATTTCTCACACGAAATATTTGGACCTTATCTACCCCCATTCTAGCATGCTCTATGAAAATATACTAGATGCTCCAAGAGCTTTGAATACTAGTCCTACCACTACTGGTAAAGAATCTCATGTTGTTGATGGAATAATTGGTTCTGTTAGTTCACACACAATGAGAAATCCAATCCTCATGTGGCTTATTATTCTGAGATCAATTTTTTTTAATTTGATGAAGGAAAATATCAACAACAAACAGGAAGAAAGAAGAAAGGGAAAGGAAAAAAGAAGAAATATTCTTCGCCACATGATAAACAAACAAATCAATCTCTGATGAGAAACAAAATCCTTGTTACCCATGTTTGATTTGCAATGAGGACTTTACACATGATTTTCCTCACCATGCCAAAGTGAACTAGTTTATGAAATCCTCCACTTCTCTTGTTGTGTTGACCAAACTGTTTCCCAATAAGGAGGCTCGTCTGGTTGCTCGAGACCTGTAAAGAAACCTCCCCTCATATTTACCCACTTTCACCAGCTCACCCAAGGTAAAAATGAGATGAGGGGATATTATGACAATATTCAACCTCCTTGGTGACTTTCAGGAAGTGGAATTGACTAAAACCCATAACACATACCTCTTGTACTTGCTACAGTACCCACAAAGGCTATCCCACTCATCCACCCAACTGGTCCTTAAGTCCCACTATGTTTTAGTGAAGAAATCCCATGAAATATTCCTTGATATAGACAAGGGTGCATCTAGTAGGCTTTGGATTGTCCCACAACATTGGCATGGGTATGTTTGGGAATTTTTTTCCTTAGACCTGTGCCTACGTCCCTGGGATTTAAGCCACATTTTATGCTCATAATTCTGATCACTTCCTATAAATTCCCTTAGTTTCCATAATCCATTAACCCTTGTGCCAGGGCTACTCAAAATTATAAGATAGTTGAGGACTTGGCTCAGTGCCCATCAGCTATGTAGATGCTCGAGGTGTTGCAAATCTTCGCTACCTAGAAAAAGGCTTCAATTTCAGCTCTCGATGTGTGGATCCTTTGGATTCAAACCTTGTTTTCTTCAACCACGAGAATTATTCTCCTTAGCTTCCAAACCAATTTCCCTTTATTATCCAAGCTGTCATCCACAGTAAAAATATTCATCGTTCTATTTTGTAAGAGGGAGCCTTGACCTGCATCATGTCTATGTCTTATTGGAAGAAAATTGGTTCTCCCCAACTGAGTCAGTCATCCACCACATTGAAATATTTTAATGGAAGAACGTATAAGTCTTTTAGTATTTTGAATTATTTACAAATGGAATTACAGGGAAAGATTGTATCTATAGAAGTTTAAGTTATCGACAGACCTCTTGATTATAATATTATATTGGGTCACACATGGGTTTATGTTGTTTCCATGGTCATTTCAATGTTTCTTCCTATGATCTCCTTTCCTCATAATGGAGGGATTGTGGTCATTCGTCAACTCACCTTTTTCGCCTCTAATTCCTATGTTATCAGAAGTGTCCCACTTGTAGAGGAAGCCCTACAGTATTATCAACATGTCAGGGTTGGACTATTGAAAGACTCCTCGCTCATGGGGAGCTTTTCTCTTCCTCCTCCTCTTCTCGATAGCTCACCTTCATTTTCTTTTATCAAAATGACATCGTCTTCTACAGTCCAAAATGAGTCATGGATAATACTATACGAATATAATATCAACAATTTTGGTACAAAAATGTCGCTTAGCCCTATTGAACTTGATTATGAAGCTATTTATTCAGCCTGTGTGTCTCATACCATTTCCTCGATCAATTTGTTTGATCAATCATTGGATTATGGCACATCGTCAAATCCACTCTCATGCATATTTTCCACCAATGAGAGCATCATCCAGATCAGGATTCCAGATGATGCATCATGGGACAATCATCATCATCATTCCTCCCTCATAGATTTCATTGAGGGAAATATCAGTGATATTTATCTACTCGATTTATACATATATTTTGTGAGTTATGTTTCTATCAAAGAAGCCGATTCTGAGAAGAATCTCTCGAACATAGAAGAGACGATACCTATTGAAATTTCTGTGAAATCGGGTGTTGTCGAAAATATACATGTTGGTGCCTCTTACTCTCCATATGATATTGAGACCTATAAAGCCATTTTTCAGGAATTTTGTGATGCCTTTTCCTCAACCTATGAGGGTGTTTCAGGTATTGAACCAAATATAATGGTGCAGGAAATTAAAACGTATCCTAATTCTAAACCAGTTTGGCAACGTATCGGTCTGGTCCATCCAAAGAAGGCTACTGTGATTAAGAGTGAAGTTGAAAAAATAATCCATGCTAGTTTCACCTATCTTTTTCCTGTCATCGATAGGGTGTCTAATATTGTCCCTGTTATGAAGAAACAAGGGACTATCCAATAATGCATCAATTATCGGGATGTGAATTATGCTTGTTCCAAGGAAAACTACCCAACCCCATTCATAGAATATATTCTTGATTGTTGTGATGATTTTGAAATCTATTCATTCATGGATGGTTTCTCCAGATATAATCAAATGGACATTCTCTGAGCGGATCAACCTAAGACGTCGTTTATTTTTCCCTGGGGTACTTTTTCCTACCATAAACTCCCATTTTATCTAAAGAATGCTGGAGCCACATTTAATGGGCCATGTATTACGCTTTTCATAATATTAAAAACATCATGCAACCGTATTTGGATGATATTTCTTCTCATTTTGAGCATTGGTTTGATCATCCAATGCATCTCAATGCGATTTTCCTAAGTTGTAGATGCTAGAATATTCTGTTGAATCCACAAAAAATTGTGTTATGAATTAGTTATACATTAATTTTGGGTTTTTTTAATCTCGAAACAAGGAATTGAGATTGATCCTATAAAATTAGAGGCAATCGTTGAATTTCCTGCACCTTCTTCGCTAGTTTAGCTTCAATGAATTCAAGGGAAAGTTAACTTCCTTAGACAGTTTGTTCCTGATTATGCTGATTTTACTAAAGGAATCACTCACATGATTAAGAAAGGTTCCCCTTACATTGGTATAAAATAACTTAGAAAGCGTATGATGCCCTAAAATATGTACTGGTTCGGGCATCTCTATTTTACCCACACCATTACTAGTGCGACTATTTCCTTTAGCTCGATGCTATCATTTATACTATAGAAATGGTACTAGTGCAAGAGTACCATGTTGTGAAAGAACATCCCATGTATTACTTGAATCATAATCTCAATGATACCGATATTAGGTATACTCATGTGGAAAATTGGGCTTTGGCAGTCGTTCAAGCCATCTAAATGTTTTTCAATTACATATTGCTCCATAAAACTACAGTTGTTTCAGATTGAAACCCTATGACATACATTTTGTCATGTCAATTGTTGGGGGTGAGATAATATAAATGGATCTTTATCCTACAAGAGATTTACCTAGAGTTCATCAAATCCAAGTCAAAGTAATCATTGGTTTTCACTGAGCTTATGTGCCACCTTCCTTCTCGTAATTCTGAATTGACATATAACGATTCTATCTGTGACGAGTCATCATTTCTCATTTTGTCTTCTTACCCAAGGTATGGAGGCATTTTGATTTATCTCCAGACCCATAATTTTCATTCTGATACCTCTCGCTCTAAGCAACGATGAATCTAATACCAAGCCAAAGATTACGTTATCATTGGTGATGCTATTTATCAATGTGAAATCAATACGATTTTACGTAGGTTCCTCATAGTTGAGGAGGTCAAGAAAGTCCTTAATGAATTCAATTTTCAGGCGTGTGGTAGTCATTTATCTGGCTATGCTATTGAGCAGAAGATATTACGTGTTGGTTACTTTTGGCCCACCATTTTTCGAGATGATATTCCTGTTGTCCAGAAGTGTCATGCATGCCAAATTTATGATCGTAAGACGTGTTCTTCACCATATCCATTGCATATTGTTATCGCTATTGGACCATTTTCCAAATGGGGTATCGAATTTGATGGCTATATAATTTCCACAATAGATTATTTTACCAAATGGGCCGAGGTGATGCCCACATATAACAATACTAGAGAAACAGTTGCATATTTCTTTTTCAATCATGTAATCATACGGTTTGGTGTTCCAAAATCCATAGTTAAGTATCAAAAAAATAATTTCTAGAATCATATGATGATTGAAATAACTTTAAAGTTGGGACTTTACTAGGAAATTTCCACTCCATACTATCCTTAGGCTAATGGATAGGTTGAATATATCAATAAAGTTAAAAAATTGCTTCAACGTATGATAGGGGTCCACCAATCAGACTGGAATTTTCTTATCTACACTTCCTTATGGGAATACTAAACCTTAGTGAGGACTGCTACCAGACCTTTCAATTGGTTTATGGTTTGGAGGTGATTCTCCCAATAAAATGTGATATTCCATCTACCAAACTAGCCATCGAACTTCTTGATGCCACTTCTGTAGAAGAGGAACATCTTTTACATATGACTTGTTTGGATGAGACTTGGTGTGATACCTCTATAGCTAATGGAGCTCATAAAATACGTTTCAAGGAATAATTCAACAAAAGTTTCAAGCCTCGTATCTTCTCAGAAGGATACCTTGTCCTTTGGTATGACCGACAGACTGACAAGTTAGGTTCAGGAAAGTTCCAACCAATGTGGTTAGGCCCGTATATTGTCAATATTGTCCTTGAAAAATGAGCCTACAATTTATTTGAGTTCAATGGAGTCACTTTGGCATAGCCTAGGAATGGGTTGTACCTCAAATAATAACATGCTCAATCTCATGCATAGTTCACTATGTACATACTTTTTATAGGTGTGTTGATTGTGTTTACAATGTCTCATCGGATTTTTATACGGTTTATGTTTATCATTTTACGTTTGGTTTTCCTATGTAAACATCCCTTGAACCATACATCATTTATGTTGTTGGTGCTAGTCGCAGTACATAATATCTACCCTACGCATTATGGGCCACTTTGCTAGACATGGCTAGTTAGTGAGTATGGAGGGGATTTTCATTTGTATCTCTACCAACAACATCGGTGAGTATAACATAGTGGTGGAGCTACTGTTTGATGCTATCACATATGGTATCCACCATTTAGTCATGAAAATTGACTCATAGATTGTGGTACTATGGTTATCCAATGTCTATTTAGTTAGAAGTCCCACCATCTCACACATGTTTCTAAGGGTTCACCTTCTAGAAATGAATTTTGATTTCATATGATACAAACATATTTCTAGAAATATAAATAAACTAGCGTGTGTGCCAGCTAATGATATTTTATATATAATTTTACAATCAATGTAAATGATTTTCAATACACATTACATCAATTGAAAAAAAAAATTGAAAAATGGAAACGTTGAAGGGAGATAGATGGATATAAAATTTATGTTTTTACAAAATTCATGTTTGAGACATAGCTTTCCTCGTGGCCTACATAAAAAATTATATGAATATAGATTATGAACCTCAAGAGACTAACGATTGTCATGTTAATGTTCTATTGCACGAGCCATATTTCACAACAGTCAACCAATATGGCTAGGCACTCCAATAATATATCGTTGAAGTCACATACGGATATGATAGGCGATGGTATCATCAATCCCGTGTGTTATACCCTCTAAGTGGTGCTCCATCTATGCAAGAGTCTTTGCTACATCAAGATCCTACAGTGCATCTCATCTTACTACCACTGCCTCTACTAGTCCTGCATCCTCCTGTGGTTATCCTATGTGAAAGAGGTATGAAGATCCTATAGGTTGAATAGGTATAACATATGCATCAAAAAAATCAATAGTTTAGTCTCATATGCATCAAAAAAATCAATAGTTTAGTCTCATAAAAAATCAATAGTTTAGTCTCAAAAAGTATATATCCTCCACTTGGATCTCAAGGAGATGTACCCCTAACGTAAATGCCTGCACCTGTACATCACATGAATGAGCTAGGAACTTGAGTAATTCCATCTGTTGCCTCATGCTAGGTAACCAAAAGAATTTTAAAAACCACATTTTATGAGTGCCTGTATGGTGGCATGACCATTTTTTGCATTCAATTCACGTTCTTCATGTTTTATTTATCTCCACACAAAGGCCATTTTGTGCTAATGAGTAGCTAAAAATAAATAATAAACTCATTACAATTATTTTCATGAGAAAAACTAGACAAATTTTGAGAAAAAATGGGAATTTTAGGTGTGGAATTTCACCCGACGTTCCACCAGAAGGGATGAAAGATAATTTCACCCATGTCTACAATGAAATTCTTCCTAGGTGCAACACTTTTTTCGAGAGACTAGGCATGTGTTGGTCCTAGGACAAGTTTTTGGAACCCCAGGGCTCTCAAAAATCAACAAAACTTGCATGAAATCACAAAAAGAAGCCACAAATTGAATGAGAGGCATCTTAGATCCTACCTGGAACCGATGGAACTGAAAATGATCCACTAGATTGATTGCAATCAACTGTAGAATATTGAGGGAATAAGGGCCCAAAGTTGTCACTGTCGAAGGTAAATGTCAAATGGTAAAAATGAATAGTAATTTTCAATACTTATGGTTGTTTTTTTATTATTTTATCATATTTAATATTTTGACGTAGTAATTTTTAATTTTTTACCATGAAACAAGTATGTTTAATCCTTCTTGTGATGTTTTGAGCAGGTTGACAATTTTTTTAAAGGATTTTGTCATATTTTCACAGATCATTTCGACCAAGGAGTACACTTTTATCACTTTTTTAGAATCCATAAACACACAAAAAATGAACCCCGTGGAGTCCTCTTTCAACTCTTTTCATACTCCCAAAACATGAAAATATTATCGAGCACTTATCTTTTAGAACTCGTAAAAGAAAATGAAAATATATCTACTTAGTATAACTTTATTCATTTTTCATACTGACATAGACTATTAATGAAAAACGAATACCTTAGTTGAACATGGATAAGAGGTTCTCTTGAATATTGTTTTTTCCCTTTTCGGACTTGAGGGACTATTTAAAAAAAGGAACATCTGAAGTTTTCTTTTGCGCCTCTTTGTCAAAATCTCTAAACATGAAAAATATGTCTAGTTATACCTTCATTGAACTCTTTAAAACATCAACATCTATGGACTTGTCGAACATGACAAGGCCGAGCCACTCCTCAAGGTTCGTTAAACATACTTGGAAGGATTCATACATAGGGTGAAATTACAAATCAAGCATATGATATCCTTCTCAAGCTTGTTAAAATATAAAGAGGTATTGACCCATATGTTTTGGGAAATTGGGAACATAAGAAAATCCATTTTCTAATGGCAACGAGTCGCTTTTGAATAAGACAATATTCCACATCACCTTTATGGTTGTTGTGTTGGGTAATATTCTTGTCTTTTGGTTATCATACCATTTTCAAAGCCTCCATTTTTGTGTTTGGGTCAATGCTTCCAACTCCATTTAGTGTCGTCACTGCTGCTACGATACTCTTAAGCCTTCATCCCATGTATGTCATTCCTGATCGAGTTCTGTATCATCATCACTCTATCTCAAATGATGATGCCCATTTCATATCATTGATGGGGGTTACATCAAGGCCATCCTGTGGTGGGTCACTTCCTGTTGACATCAACTAATTATCCAGGAATTTGACTTAGAAATGCCCCTCAGTACCTTCGTGCTTGCATACATTAATGGAAAGTTTCCTCACTCTCAGAGATAGGTTTACATCAATTTCCTTCGATGAAAAGATTATGTGTGGTGTTTGACGTCAACTCATTTACTCATGCCATACAGATTGTACTGTAATACCTTTAGATCCATTAACATTGTCGGTGGTTTCTCTCGTGTATGTTAAAAACTTACATAATTGGTCGGTAATCATATGGTGTTGACCATGATCGACTTTAGCTCATTTATTCACATGGTTAGACTCGTACATTGGACGACCGTGTGAATGAGATAGAAGACCCCGAATCTATTTTCATCCATTTGAGTTGTGATTTCAAGGTAAATACAAGATCATAATGTATGATAGCTATGGTCATAAAAACAATCATCTAGTCATGGGTCAACCATTTGTCATTAGTGGACATGTATTTTGATCATTATACATGTAATGTTATCTTATTATCTGCTGAGTATGGGTATGCCTCCCTCAGCAAAGATATCATAAATTAAATGTATTGTAATGGAAAATTATCTCCCTGATTGTTCTTGATCCTGACTTTTCACAACGTAAATCACTTCAGTCATCAGTCACCTTTCATGAATTTTCTCTTTAGGGGGAAATCTCTTATAGCCCATTTTTTCACATCTGGCAAGTCATCCTATAAAATGGATCAATCAACATCCTTTAACCCCTTTACATCTTCATGGCACAAATTCCTATGAATTACACTCCAATATCCCAGAGTTTCTTCCTGAAAACACCTTGTTTTGGTTATTTTAAGGACCAATGCTCCCTAACCTCTTATTGGATAGAATTCACCTACCTGTTGATCCATTGTGGCCTGTCTTGATCACCTATAGGTTTATCTCCTTTGCACTTGTATTGGTTCTATAAATTCAGGAAAAACAAAGAAAATTTGGAAGCATCCTTTTCCAGAAGCTTCCGAAATGTGTTACAATCATTTACCTCAGATAAAACATTCGGATCCTATACTATCCTTCCTTGGAGTTTCCATCCCTTATCCTTGGATCCCATCCTCCCATCAAAGGTGGATCTCATACCTTAGATTGGTAATTGGATAATAACTCCGAAATTAGTCCCACCACATATATATTTGTGTCCATCCACAAGCTAGGGGTTGTATTTTGGAGATATAATTCTAACCTCATGTTGTTGTTCTAGAGAGATATTTTTCCATGTATTAGGGTGATTAGAGGTGCACTTTGTGACAAAGAAGGAACAATTCATCTCGGAGGATCTCTTCTAAAATATCGACATCTATTTATGGTTGTAAATCCTTTCATTTATATTAATGCAAAGATCTATTTTTTTCCCCATATGTTATGTTATGATTTCATGTATCTCAATTCCATGTTGATCCATAAAATGAAGTATTTAGATGATGCTACATAGATTCCCTAGATCGTTGGCTTTTTTTGTCTAGTTGTGCAAGTTCTAATTTTGGCAACAATAGCTAGAATTGGAGCATTCAATCCAGGAGAGGATTGAAGCATACGACAAATTACATGTAGGCTTCAATCCATCATCCATTTAATTTAAGGAAATCAAAAGCTACTTTGTCTTTCTGTTATTCTAGACTTAGCCACCTAGTCTAGGGAAGAAACTTCTACTCAAAGTCCTAGAATCCATATAACAAGAATTGGTTTCATTGATACATCTGTTAATAGTGGTGTATGTATACCTCTTGATGTTTCTAAGCCACCCAAATTTGATGATCCATCATTAGAAATTTTTTAGGCCTATTATCAAGTCGAGGCACTTTAGCTCCTGCAGATGTTTATTTAAGGTCCTCACAATCCTCTTTGGATATTTAAACTAATTTGTATCCAAATTTTCATGCATAACTATTTCCTTAACATTAATCCACTAGTTGTGATTTAATTTTTAAAGGAATTATGATATTCTCAAGTGGATATTCAAGATATAATTTCTGATCAGATGAAAGGTTTTTTTTTTTCATTTAATTCCTTTTCATGTTAATCACTTGAGCTAGATCGAGGGTTGGAGAGCAGATGTTTCACGGATCCTTGCATTTTCAAGCCCTATCATTTTGATGATTGAGATAAAGGTCATTTTCGGTTGAAATATTTATCTTTTTTAAATCCTTCTGAATTTTATCATCTTATTATATTGTTTGCACATATCATGAGACTGATCATATCCATGGCACATTTTATCTCTTGGTGTAATTGTGATTGAATAAATAATTCATACAACCAAAAACTGTGTATTACTATTTAGTTTGATTTCATATATGTTTCTAATTTTTTGTCAACTCTGTATCCTAGTTTATTTCCTTGTTCTATGATGTCAATTTTTTTTTTTTATGCTCTTAGTTTTCGTATCATTGGTGTTGCATGTAACTGGATACAAAAGGAACCAATAGAGAATCAAGAACATAATATGTTAATAAACCACTATGATCATAATACTAGAGATTTTCATTGTGATTTGAATGCATTAATTGAAAAATCATTTCCCCATAAGTCCCACGGTCTTTAGATTTCTTATTTTGAATATCGAGATCCAATTAGTAAATGGTTAGAGAAATCCTACTTGTTGGGTATGTGTTATATTTTTCCACAAATAATCACGTGCGGGGGGGAGGTAGCCCCCCCTGTCAAGGTCTGGGGTAGTGCCTCGGAAAAAAAAAATTTGGTCCTTATTTTCCTGTGCGTGGATCCGCCCATGGTTTTGTGCATGGGTTTTCACATGGTTTTGGGATACGATTGTTTTTGGCCCCTGGTATTTTGTAGATCCGGTCAAGGGAACTACAACTATGTTCTAATCCAAGGTTAATGGATTAGGGTTTATGTATGCTTCGGCATGTATATATATGTGTTGTAACACTAAAAGAAATATAACGAAAAATTAAGCTGGTCATCCTGATTTGGGATCCAGGGGAATATCTCTTTGTTTATCTGTTTTATGTTTTATGCTCTCACTACTATTTATTTTCTGTATTTAATATTCGTTTGAAAATAATTTATGTACAGGGTTAAAACCTACAAGTGGTATCATAGCGACAGGTCTCCAGTTCGAAACTCACCTGACTCACGTTGGGGGGAGATTTTTGGACATTGGGTTCCAGACTCCTCGTGTGTTTCGTGACATGGAATAATTGCCTCTCGTGGATCCTAACTCTGGTGATTGTAGCAGAGACTAATGCCTATGGGTTTTGGTCTAATGACAATCGTGATTCCAACAAGTGGTATCAGAGTAGTTTTTGCTTTAAGGGGACGCCTTTGCTACTGAGGGGTTTTTTTTCTTGGGCCTAAGGTGGACACTATTCAGTGGGAGATCTGTTGGATCAATTCTTGTAGTGAAGTAAGATGGCGAGTGGCGGGAAGATAGATATCGAGAAATTTAATGGTCAGAGTTTTGAGTTGTGGAAGCTCAAGATGGAGGATCTATTGGTGGATAAATATCAGTGGATTGCGGTAGATCTGGGTACTAAACCAACGAAAATGTCATATGAAGAATGGAAGAAGCTGGATCAGAAGGCAAAGAGTACAATACGATTATGTGTCTCAGATTCAGTACCGTTGAATGTATCTAGGGAAGCTATGGTGAAGACCTTGTGGGACAAGCTAGGGACTTTCTACCAATCTACGTCTCTGGTGAATAAATTTTTCCAGTGGAAAAAGATGTATAACCTGAGGATGAAGGATGAAGACTCAATGATAGAGCATTTGAATGCCTTCAATACTGTGGTAAGTCAGATGTCATCTGTTGATATTAAAATATTAGATGAAGATAAGTGCATCAGTTTATTGTGTTCTCTACCAGACTTGTGGGACAGTCTGGTTATTGCAATAGGTAGTAATACAACTACCTTGAATTTCGATGACATTGTCTCAGCCTTGCTGTCAAAGGAAATGAGATGGAGAAATATGGAGGGTCATAATGGAGATGCCTTATCTTTACGAGGAAGGTCCCAAAATAGAAACAAGAATAAGGTTTCAAGCGGGAGATCTAAATCTGGAGGGAGATCTAAATCTCCTGGAAAGTTTTTAAAGGTGTGCTGGAAATGCAGAAAGGAAGGGCACTACAAAAAGCACTGTAGATCTAAAGCTCCTGAAAAAGGAAAGGGATCTGATGATGCTCCTTCTGCAGAGGAAAAAACCACCTCGGATGAAGGTGGGGATGTGTATTTGGCTTCTTCTTCAAATACACATGTAGATCATGAATCATGGTTGATTGAATCGGGTGCATCCTTTCACTTCATTCCCCATAGGGAGTGGTTCTGCAAGTATGAGAAATGTGATGGCGGTGATGTCTTCTTAGGTGATGATAGGAAGGCCAGAATCATCGGACGTGGAAAATTCAAGCTAAAGCTACAAGGTGGAAGGATTAGAACACTTCCTGGTGTTCTGCACATTCTTGCACAGGCCATAAATCTAATTTTTGTAAGCAAGATGGATGATGCAGGTGTAAAAACAGTGTTCAAGAAAGATACCTGTAAGATGGTTTGGGGAGCACTGGTATTAATGCAGGGAGTTTAGATTGGAACTCTATACAAGCTTCAGGGTAGCACTGTTATTGTTGGGTGCAACATTTCTGTGGTTCCCAAAAGTGGAGAGGAAAGCCTAGCGGTCTCTGGAGAAAAGACCATGCTATGGCTTCAAAGGCTTGGACATCTTGGAGAGAAGGGCCTTCGGACACTGGATGGAAATGGTATGGTAGAAGGTATGTCTAATAGCTCTATGGATTTTGATTTTTGTGAACATTTTGTACATGGGAAGCATAATCGGGCGAGTTTTCCTTCTGGTGCTAAGAGGGCAAACAAGATATTAGAGCTTGTGCACAGTGATGTGTTTGGACCTGTGTCGGTTCCATCACTGGGTAAGTCTGTGTACTATGTTTCATTCATAGATGACTTCTCAAGGAATACATGGATATATTTCTTGAGGAATAAATTTGAAGTCTTTGATAGATTTAAAGAATTTAAGGCTCTGGTGGAAAACCAGACAGAGAAGAAGATAAAGGTGTTGGGGATAGATAATGGTGGGGAGTTCTGCAAGAAGGAATTTGAAGAGTTCTGTAAGAAGTGTGGTATAGCATGGTAGAAGACTACTCCATACACACCTCAGCAAAATGAAGTTGCGAAAAGAATGAACATAACGCTGATGGAGAAGGAAAGAAGCATGCTCAGTGGTATCGGGTTAGGACAAGAATTTTGGGTAGAGGCAGTGGAGACTGCATGTTACTTGGTTAATAGATCACCTTCATCAGCGTTGGAGGATAAGACTCCACATGAGGTATGGACTGGTAAGAAACGCTCTCTTTCACATCTGAGGGTATTTGGATGTGATGCATATGTACATGTTCCAAAGGAGAAAAGGACCAAGTTGGATAATAAATATGAAAGGTGCATCTTTATTGGGTATAACGATGGTTTAAAGGGTTACGAGCTTTGGAATGTAGAAACAAGGAAGGTTATGTAGAGCCAAGATGTGGTGTTTAGAGAGGTGAAATATGTTGTTAAACATGAATTCTTACCAAAGGAACCTGAGAAGACAAAGTTTGAGCTAAAGGAGGATGAATCAGACTCTACAACAAAAGAAAACTCAGAAGAGGAAGAGCCACAAACTCTAGTTGTGAAAAGATCAGCTTGGGAAAGAAGACAAACAGAAAGGTATAGTCCATCTTCTTTCTATTCAAATTTTTCTTTAACTATAACTGATGATGATCCCAGAACTGTCAGAGAGACAATATATTCAGAGGATGGAAAACTCTGGAAGGAGGCCATGGTTGATGAAATGACATCCTTGCATAAAAATGAGGCATGGGATCTAGTGGAGTTGTCGGCTGGAAGGAAGTCCATTAGGAGAAAATGGGTGTTTAAGAAGAATATGGATGTAGAAGGGAAGGTGGAGAAATACAAATTTCGGTTGATAGAAAAAGGTTATTCCCAGGTGTCAGGAATTGATTTTGGTGATATTTTTTCTCCTGTTTCCAAAGTTACTTCTATTAGATTACTTTTATCTGTTGCTCCTCCATTTTATTTTGAGGTAGAACAGATGGATGTGAAGACAAAATTTCCTCATGGGGATCTGGAAGAGGAGATCTACATGAAAAAACCTGAAGGCTTTATGGTGAAGGGGAAGAAAGAACTAGTATGCAGGTTAAAGAAGTCTTTGTATGGGTTAAAACAATCACCAAGGATGTGGTATCAGAAATTTGATACCTACATACGGGGACTTGGCTTCACCAGAAGCAAGGAGGATCATTGTGTTTATCTTAAATTAATTGGTGATCGTGTTATTTATTTTGTCTTTTATGTGGATGATATGTTGTTGATTGGAAACGACAAAGAAATTATCCAAGATTTGAAGACCCAACAGTTCTCCAAATTTGACATGAAGGATCTTGGTGCTGCAAACTATATTTTGGGCATGGAAATTAAGAGAGATCAGGAAAAGAGGAAGCTTTGATTAAACCAGAGGAAGTATGTCAAGACTATATTGCAGAGGGTCAATATGCAGGATAGTAAACCGGTGAATGTTATGACTCCTGTAGGTACAAATTTGTTTGTTGAAAAGTGTCCCAAGACACAAAATGAAGAGGAGGATATGTTCCGTGTTCCATATTCAAGTGCAGTGGGTAGCCTGATGTATGCAATGGTCTGTACTGGACCAGAAATTTCACATGCAGTGGGAGCATTGACCAGGTTTATTTCAAACCCAGGGAAGGAGCATTGGACAGTAGTGAAGCGGGTTTTGAGATATTTACGTGGCACTAGTGATTATGGCTGTTGCTACCATGGAAAACCAGGATTGGAAAGAGTGTTGGAAATTCATGGTTTTGTTGATGTAGACTGGGCTGGAGATCTAGACCAAAGAAGATCTACAAGTGGGTATGTGTTTAGCCTATTTGGAGGTGCAGTCTATTGGATGAGTAAAATACAGTCTGTAGTGGCTCTTTCAACTACAGAGGCTGAATACATAACAACCATTCATGCAAGGAAGGAAGCTGTTTGGTTGCAGAGATTGTGTTCGAGTATGGGGTTGGTGCAGCAAGCTATAAGGATATATTGTGATAGCCAAAGTGCAATTTTCTTGGCTAAGAATCCTCCTTATCATTCAAGGACAAAGCACATTGATGTTCAATATCACTTTGTGAGAGTTATGGTTGAGGCTAAAAGGGTGTTGCTAGTAAAGGTGGAAACTTTGAAGAATGTTGCAGATGCATTGATGAAGTATTTAAGCACTCAGAAGTTCTCCTGGTGTAGAGAAACAATGGGTGTTGTATAATTGGGATAATGACTAAGCTATCCGATGGCCCCCTGTAGAAAGAAAACAACAAGTGGGATAATGTTGGGTATGTGTTATATTCTTTCCACGACTAATCACATGCGAGGGGGTCACGGGGGGGCGATAGCCCCCCCTGTCAGGGTCTGGGGTAGCACCCCAGAAATTTTTTTTTGGTCCTTATTTTCCAGTGGGCAGATCTGCCCATGGTTTTGTGCATGGGTTTTCACATGGTTTTGGGGTACGATGGTTTTCAACCCCTGGTATTTTGTAGATACGATCAAGGGAACTACGGTTATGTTCTAATCCAGGGCTAATGGATTGGGGTTTATGTATTCTTCGGCATGTATATATATATGTGTTGTAACACTAAAAGGAATATAATGAAAAATCAAGCTGGTCGTCCCGATTTGGGATCTAGGGGAATATCTTTGTGTTTATCTATTTTATGTTTTATGCTCTCACTACTGTTTATTTTCTGTCTTTAAGATTTGTTTGCAGATAATTTCTGTATAGGGTTAAAACCTACAAGTGGTATCAGAGCGATAGGTCTGAAGTTCGAAAGTCACCCGACTCGCGTTGCAGGGGAGATTGTTGGACATTGGGTTCAAGACTCCTTCGCGTTTCGCGACATGCACTAACTGCCTCTCATGGATCCTAACTTTGGTTGTAGCGGAGACTAATGCCTATGGGTTTTCGTCTAACAACAATCTTGATTCCAACACTACTTGTCAAGCGCCTACCTAAAAAAAAAAATTGATCCTTTTTAATTTTTACAAGAATTGAGAGTGTATATTGTTGTGTATTTAGAAGAAACTTACAAGGTTTGTATAAGTCACATTTCAGACAACAAGGTAAAGGTCGAAGCTAGCTCAAACCATTTGGTATGGCACATCCTTTTGGTAATAGGTCAGACTTTCAGCCAGTTATGCAAGTTTTCAAAGTTCTTATCCTTTGTATTACACATTTTTTTATATTTGTTTTAATTTCTCATATATTTATGGTTGAAGGTCAGGAAGAACGATGGCTACATTGGAAATATCATTACACTTAGCCCTAACCTTCTAACTGATTAGGTTATGTGTAGGCTTAGTTGCATTTAGTTTCTCTTGCATTGCATCCACCCTCCATACTACTCACCATCGACTATTTTCATTTGTTTGTTTTGTTATTGTATATTTTGCATGATTTTTTTATGTTCCACCTCCACTATATTTTTTATTTTGGTTTTATTTCATTTTATTTCATGTATTTTCTTTTTTTTTCTTTAGTAAAATTTTATATGAAAATATGCTCTTGTTTGGCTCAAAAGACATTGTGGAAAAACTTGAAAAGGACAATTGTGATGACCAATGATGCTTGGCTAATAAGGTACCTCTTCTCTATATTGGGTTTTCATATCCTTATAGTCAATGATGTTTAAATGGAAAATATCATCCACTCAAACATAAAGCCTTTGTGGTGAAAATGTGAAGCTGGGTTACACTTTTTGCCCTTTTTTGAGAAAAAAATTTCATTTTTTTCGGTTCTTCAACTTTTTGCAAACTATAACAATTTTTCTGTGTAGAATTTCATTTTGCGATAAAAATAAAAGTTGTCAAAAATTTTGTTAGCTTTCTATTACTTATTTTTTGAAATTTTTTTATGCATATTTGATATGTCAACTTAGCGTTTCTTTGAGTGTGTTTTTCTTAACAATCAAAGGATTCATAAGAAGTCATGTTATGACGCAATGTTGTATTCATTGAAAATTTGTGTTTTGAGAAAACAAAATTTGTTACAACAATATAGACAGAGTCTAATTTGGTTTCGTCATATTTACAAAACCAATGGATGTATATCATAATTACTAGAATTTTTTGAACTGGTCCAATACGAAAAACTGCGTATTTTGGATATGTTTCACGACGCAAGAAATCTCTTAACATATAAGTTATAAACTAAAAATATAAAAGCTACCCATTAGAGACGACGGACCAATGTAATGCCCCATAATTTTTTCAATTTTTTTTACAATGTATTTTGGGAGATACAAAATTTTGATTTAACTGAATCACAATGACCCTCAGAAATTGTTTGCACCCATTTTATTAGAAAAATAATTAAAATTAATAAACGTTTATGAAATTCCATAAAATTTATATTTCCTGAAAGTAGATTCAATTCTGAAAATGGTTGTCTTGGTTCCAACAGTTAATTAACAACCTTTCATGGAGTTTAATAAGTCCAAAGTTGCAGAACCGTATTCAGAGCCTGGTTTTTGCGTAATTGGTGACGCGTTAGTTCGGCCGAAATTTTAATATAAGTTCGGCCGAACTATGTTTTCCACCATGGGCTCGTTAAATCTAACGTCTTAATAGTTCAGCCAAACTTTTAAGCAAAATTTCAGCCGAAATATTGTATAACTCTCTGTCGTCCAGAAAATATTGTGGAGCCCCCTACTAAAACACATTTCACGTCAATAATATAAATTTCCGCGAAATGATTCACAATTTTTGCACATTTCATCTTTGGTTAAACTATAAATCCCATATATGTTATAGGGTCCTCATTCCTCAACTTAGTATTGTAAGTAAATAGCGTTTTTCTTATTTATCAAGTAAAAAAGAGAAAGGATAAGGGGAAAATATAAAGAAAAGAAACTGATATCATAGGCTATACAAATAATTATCTCAAGGGTGACCCTCTTATTCTCTCAATAAGTTATGGTTCCCCTTTTGACCAATCAAAATAATAAGTATTGAAGCATAATCCTATTAAATAATAAATAAAAGGTGACAAAAGAGAAATGATTCCTGCGTAGGGAAGTGAAGCAAGTGACTTCGCTAGGGTAATGTTCGGGCATGATGACAGCGAAGAAATTATTTTTATGTTGTAGTGACTCTTTTGAGGTACTATCTAGGCGTACTGGTAGCAGAGAAACATGAGATATGAAACTCATACACTAAATATCTTAAAACCTTCCTACATATTACCCTTTTCCAACATTGAAACAATTGTGACATGGCATATAATTTTGTGTTTTAACCAAGTAAGGGAATGTATGAATATATCTCTAACCGTGTTAAGTAGGGAATCCAAGGTAATCGACAAGATGAATCAATACTTCCTAAAAGACTAAGAATTTCACATAAATAATTAAACCTAAATAGAGAAGCTGGAGTTCTACCAATATGTCGCCAAGTGTTTTCATTGCGATCAATACCCTCCAAAATGTTTCTCACGCTTTAATTTTGGAGCCTACTGAGGATCTTATGGTCTATTTCTTTATCATTAATCCATGGTAAATTTTTGTTTTGTAAATTTTTTTACTATTACTCCTAGATTTAAACTATCAAGTCACTTGCACATGGATGCTTAGCTTCTTATGGGTTCATGGATTCACTTTTTTTATGAAAGATTTAACATGGATAACATCGCTCATCTAGATAAGGCTTTTTCAATGATTAATTCATGTTTACATTCAGTGAACACTTTCATTAATGGCCTCCCTCACTTTGATTGTGTTTTTACTTCTATTACAGTGAGTTTTCTCAACTTTATCTTTTGTGAACTGTTTCTTTCACAAGCTTTGATTTAATGTTTATAACTGTTGCTTTTGCTCACCTTCACTTCAATAAGTGTCTTTTTTATGTTCTATTTTCTATTTTCTCTAGAATGAACCTTAAATCCTTAATTTGAGCACACTACATCCAATCTAAGAACTTCTCCTTCCTAGTTTCTCTTGAGCGCACAAGTGAACTGCAAAGGCTTGAAGCCTAACCCATTCATCCCTTTGGCACATGCCATTATGCCCTCCTTTCTTATTTGAGTGGATGAGTGCACCATGAACCAATGAATGTTTACCCCTTCATTATTCAATTGTGCACCCTACTCCCTCCTTGTTCCTCTTGAGTGCATGCGTGCACTTGGAAGGCTTGAATCCTAACATATTCATCCCCTCCGCGTGTACCCTTGCACCCTCCTTATATTCCCTTGATTGCATGAGTTCACCCTAAAACAAAAAATTATTCTCCTTCGTGCTTCGGAACTGTGCCCTGCACCCTTGAGATCTATCTCTCTTTCTTGAGTGCACAAGAGCACCTTGAAGGCCTCTTGTGAGCATTTATGAATTTAAATGTGGCCTCCTAATAAATACTTCTTCTTTAAACCATTCCACGTGATTATCATGAGATGATCATTCCACGAGCTAGGTAATGGGAGAATAGATGGTTTTAAGAATGATTATTCCTTGACATGGATCATTTTCATTTGCAGGAGTACCTTCATAGCATGAAAAGGTAATTCTAAAAGAAGTAGCAAGGAGGAAGCATAAAGGAACACTTATGGAGAAGAATAAAAAAAGAGAGCTATCATGGAGACATGAAGAAGATCATGGACTGAAATAGAAATAATACATTACATGTTGAATTAGAGGATTCCAATGTGTATCTAAGACGCTTGGGAGGGTGAATATAAGAAAAAAAATGGATTTGTCATGGAGATGAAGAATAGATCAAATATACCATCAAGAATGTAAGATGAAGTAGCAAGGAAGACAAATTGGCATTGCCACCTAATCATGAAGTCCATGTCACCATTGTCAAGTTGTAATTTTCAAAAGTGTCATCATAATGATAAATATTTTTCCATTTGTTATGTCACATAATTGTGTCGAATGTAATGATTTATATTCAAGGAAAAGGACAAAACGTAATGTGTGGAAGTCCAAGAGTCATATGTGGAACATGAAGAGTCACTTAGTTCTATATGGACAAAATATCTTTAGGAGAAGTCCAAAAGTCATTTAGAAGTTCACGTGTTGCATAGAAGTCCAAACGTGATAATTAAAGTCCAATAGCCATGAGGGTAACTCAAGATTCATGGGGATATGAAAGGTCACCCCCCTTGTTATAAAAGTGACCTCATAACTCAAGAAAAAGGTTTCTGGAGGCTTAAGCTTTGGAGAGCTAGTCTTGGCTTCTATACTTGGCATAAGAGAAAAAACTATTCTATGGAAAAGTAATAAGTGACTTAATATTTCACTACTGGACCTAGTGTCTCATCATTGTAACTGTGTACTTGGATCTTTCACTTAATTGAAATTAAATTATCCAACACTTTTTCATGCATGTATCGCAAATATTTTGGGACTATTCTTGCAATAATTACGGTATATATTTTTTTCATGTGGATTTGAGAAATTAAATTATTTCACTGGATTTGGTACTTACCTTATTGAATGTGTGTTATTTGCACTTTATAATCGTTATGTGAATTATTTTTCTAACAAATATTTTTATGATCTCATGTGGCTCTCTTAGTTTAGTACTATTACTTCCTACCAGAGACTCACTTTTTGTCTCTTGCTCATGAAAGTATCATTTTACACACTAAAATTGGTGTTTAACAATTTCAACTTACTTTATTATTCAAGGTTTATGTAGATAATCTCTTATGTTATATGTTGAAACCAAGATGAACCTTTGTGTTATGGTGGTTGGCTAAATACTCCATATGTAGAAACTACTCCAAATGATGTGAGGTCTAATTGGGACTTCACATTGGGGAGCACCGTCAACAAGTTATGAACACTATAAGAGGTATTGATTAAAAGTTAGAACAGCTGGTAGTAGTTCAAAAGGTGTTGAGATCTCTCCTTGAGATATTTAATCCCAATGTTTCAATAATATATGAGATGAAATAGTTTAAGACTCTCACTTTTGACAAAGTTGGCACTCTTACTAGTTATTAGATGATAATTTCTAGTGGAAAGGCTACATCAAAGGAGTTAGCCTTCAAAGAAAAAAAGAAGCCCAAGGAAGAACATACAAGAATCCCAAGGAAGAACATGATGATTCATGCAGTGAATGAGATGAAGAGTAAGCTATGTTTGTGAGAAAGCTTAAGAGAGTCTCAAATAAGTACAAAGGTAAGATACCTTTTACGTGATTTAACAGTGTTAAAGTCAGTCACTATGCCTCCAGGTGTCCTGAAAAGAATAAGAACGAATATTACCCTAGAGAGAAGTTTAGAAAAGTGAAAAAGGATAGAAATAAGGATAAAAACATAATATACTACACCCAAGATACTAGCTCCTCTGAAAGTGAAAGCAACCAATCATCAGATGAGGACAAAACCTATGAAAGTCAAAACAAATTCATGCTTGTGATAACAGACAATTTGGAAGTAGAATTTATCAATTCTGATGAATAAGAGGAAGAAGTTGAATTAGAAGGAGATTTGGTCAATGATCTTGAAGAGATTCAAAGGGAGGAAGAAAAAAAAAAAACATAAAAGGAATTTTTGATAAAAGACAAAGTTGAAGCCATTGAACCTTTTCTCTTGCAAATTGAAAAAGGTATGAATATTCAAGATACTATGAATCAAGGTACGAAGATTCAAGATACTATGAATGAAGGTACAAAGATTCAAGATACTATGAATCAAGAATTCAATGAAAAAAATCAATAGAGAGCTTTTGAGGTCTAGAATGGGCCTCCTAAGAAAAATGTACAACCATTATAAAATTTATATGAACCAATAGGATTCGAGATTATAATGTCAACCATGGGGGATGATTTGACCATTTTTGGTGTGAAAAAGTAAAAAGATTAAAAAATAATAAAATATTAAAACTAATTTTTCAACTTGTATTTTCAACTTATCTTCCTAACGTTTTACTCAAATTTCGAATGGGAGTACTCTTTGGATGCAAAATTTAATTCTTCATCCAAGGAGTACCCATGTTGCATACTTTTTATGGAACCTGATTTACAAAAAAGGAGAAATATATGAAAAATCGTGATTGCAATCACCATTTTCATGTATTTCTCATTTTTTGTGTAGAAGGGGCCATCGAACGTATGAAACATCAGTAATCCTTGGACGAGGAATAATATTCATCATCTAGCGAGTGTTCCTGCTCTAAATTTGAGTAAAACCATATGGAGATAATTTGAAAATACAAGTTGAAAAAGTAGTTTTTTCTTTTTTCCCTCTAAAGTTTGATGATGTAATCTAATCTTATTTTATTTTATTATTTCCATTATTATTTTAAAATTTCCTTAGGAGGCCTAATGCAAGCATGTGAAACGCTTGAAGGAGAAATTGTTCTACTAAGGAATGAGCAAGAGAAGGAAAAAAATTAACTAAGATTTTATGAGAAATTTGGAAAAGGGACTGAAAGTCTAAATGAGCTTCTTGAAGCATAGAGAGTCTCCAATAATAAATTTTGTCTTGGATGTGAGGTCAAGTCAAGCATAGTAGTTGATTTGATGTAAAATAAATCGATTACCTTTTTGCAAGAAGAAATAAGTGGAGATAACATAAAGTTTCAATACAGTAGCAGGGAGAAAAGGAAGCATGAAGCCAAATTTGTAGCAAAATAATAATAAGCAACAAAAAAATAAAAGAGGCAATTCAAACAATGGATCGAATGCCACACAACAAGGAAGGATCAACACTGGATAAGAAAATTGAATATAAGAAAGAGCATCCCAAAAATATTTAAGAAATTGATTTTCTCATAGGTTGTGAGCCTTGGTATTGCATCAAGAGTGCTGAAACTCCCAAGGGATACTCAACTCTAAATATCAACCTGGGTATTGTACAAACTTTGAGGTGACAGTGCTATATGCACAATAGATGGACTCTACTCATGCCACCCTCAAATAGGTCTTCTCATCATAAGTACTTCTAGGTCATTTCTCCTACTATATTAAAGTGAAATTAACTAATTTAATATACATAACTACTTCTAATATAAGACAAAGAGATTGCCTCTAAAATCTTCTACTTGCAATTGATAGTGAAATAAAACCATAAACAACTAACCTAATTGCATAAAAGGAAACTATGCTATGTGCAATCATTCACCTAACTAGCCATCCACTTGTAGTAAGGGAACTATTCTGTCTTCACACATTTCCTCAACCATAAATTAAACCTCTAACAAATACTTCAAGTAACTTGTAATTGCATGTAAACTGTTGTTCTATTTATGTTAATTCTGTGATGAAAGAAAACACTAATTCCTACACTGTTTCTGCAACAAAAAAGAAAGGATTTTTGGACTGGCCTAGGGGTGTCTTTTGGTCATGAGTTTAGAGAAGGGGGTCAAATACATCCAATCCTAGTTTCAAATGGAAGCAAGGAGAAAAATTGGAGTGGAAATGGTGACCTACAACAATGCTACAAGAAGCTACCATAAGATCTATGTATTGCTACTTGAAGTAGGTTGAGAAGGAGCTAAGGGTGAAAAGGATGGAAGGAAGGTGTGGAAATGTGGGAGAAGGTGGAAGTAGGTGAGTAAGGGGTGACCAACACCTCCATCCAAGCTAAGAACCCTTGGAGGGCATGTTTTTCACTTGGAGGGTTGTTCACAGTGGTGATGAAGATGATTTCGCAAAACAGGGTTTTGGTCGCAGAATTGGAGGTAGGAGGGAAGAAGGATAAATTCCAAGATAAAAGTGATGAAATGGGTCCTTTTCTTGCATTTTTAGATATTCCTTCCACCACTACACACATCCATGCATTTATTATTGACAAACTAACATGTTTAAGAGTGTAAAAGATGAGTTGAATAGAGATTCTAATTATCCTATGCTAAAATCTAATGTAAGCAACAAATCCAACTTGTGACTTATAGTAAGAATATGATGAACATGATAATAAAACTATTTAACTTTCCACGAAATCATAAAAAAACATTTTTGGAATGTGGTTGGAGATCCTTCTCCTCATGCTCCCATGAAAGAGGTGAGAAAGAGAGGCTACAAGCACAATTTTGATAGATTTTTGTTGGTACTAGAATTCTAGGAAACTAAACAAAGTGATATATTGGGCCCTATTTAACGTAAAAAGACAATATAAATACACAAGAGGTAATTATGCAATGGATTGGGCCCTAACCCAAAAGCATCATCCTTATGATATTAAATCAATAATGGATCAAATAGCTTCTCATTATCATTGCATGAAAAGGTCTAATACATCATATGATAGTAAAAAATAATACCATTTCAGACCTCAAGATCTACCTAGTTGAATAAAAATTTCAAATCCTAATTATCTCGTGTACATGCTTATTTAGAGAAATGGGTAGCTACCAAAAACTCCCTAAAAAGTAGGAATGTGGTCTCCTTTATCTCGAGAAGAGTGGAGCTTGGCTCCTCATAACTACCGCTTGCTTGGATGATTTTTCCTTCCCATCTTTGGGATAGATATTGATGTGATATTGGGTTGATTGAGGGAGTTAAGGAGGTGTAAAACCCTCCTACAATCTACCATTGATGTCTACTATAAGCCCTTAGGTGGAAAATATCTCAAAAATGGCTTCATTTCCTGCAATTAAATCAAATTAGGCTCAATAACATGACACACATATTTCACCCTTCTCACTAAGCATAATATGAAAAAAATGTAAATAAATGTGAGAGAGAGAGATAGCTTAATAAGTTGAAGGATGGCATTGTAACACCATAAAATGTACCTATTTATGAGCCTCATCATTACCACCCTACTAAAATGGTTTCTCATCCTCTGAGAAAATTAGTTCTCCTTGTTGATCTATTTCAAAGCGATGATGGCCTCCATGACATCCCAAGGTCTATCAGAGGGATTGCCTTCTAGTTGGTGGAATCCTGCATTCTTTTCTGTCTCAAACCACACCTTTTTTCTGTCTGTCTAATATATCCATTCATGCATCCCCAATGAAAAAGGTGGGTTGAGCTTTAATCCTATCCATTGGATCCACATTATTTTCATAGATATTATATATAAGGGAAACTTCTCCAATACATTCTTCATTCTCTCAGGAAAATGGTATTCTCTATGTTGCAAGCTCAGTGGTAAAACATGCCATCTCATTTAGCATTCCTGCAAAATATCTTCTCCTAGCAACCTAGATGTATCATCAAAGTGTGATATGGCCTTCCCTTGTGTTTCAAGGTATCTAGGTGCTAACATAACATAATTTTAGATTAATCAATGGTTACTAATGATCCCCTTAGAGCTCATTATTTCTGAACTGATTTGTAGAGTTTATCTCTCCTTTCTTGCCATTACTCTTTAACCTTTTTTTCTCTTAATTCTTCATCTGTTAGCGAGGATTCTAAGTCCATTAATTTCATATAACCTAATCTAGAGTTAGGGTCCCAATTGTTGATATCAGTCAATATGAGGTTATGCATACAAAATTCAACCATTTTATCCCTTTCTCCCACACTCAACTGTTTGTGGAATTAAATGAATTGTCTATAGTTCTGAATCGGTAGGAAGCCAGGTAGAGCGAAGGTCCTAATTTGCAATTGTAACCATTTCTCCTTGAGATAAACTACATAGGAATTTGAATTCTGTTTGTACTGCATGGAATCCATGAAAATACTTTCCATAGTGGCAAGTTAGGTGTCTTTTCCCTATAGCTGCCCCTTCAATCCCATGTTCTCTATTTGCGGTGCTTGTAATTTCTCTTCACCACAGATTTTTTGAGTCTTACATCAGCTAGCTCTTTCCCCATTTCAATGAGCCTTTCTTCCATCCACCCCACATCTCCAATATTCTTTGAGTTGGATATTTGCAACCATTTGTGGGCACACCCTCGTTATATCTCCGGCTCATGTAGGAGGGGGATTGTGAAATTTCCAAGGATCAATCTTTATCCCTCAATGAAATTGAAATAATATCCCAAATAAGGTTGTGGGGTAGGTTCTTAAAGTTATATGATGTATTTTTCAAAGGTCTTTGCGGAGGTTGTTGTCTCTTCTAATTGTTTTTTTTTTTCTGCTTGTACCACCTCTTCAACATCTTGAAATTCTATTTGTGCACTACACCCCTCAATTTGTGCATTCTGCTCCTCTTTCTTTGCATTCCTCTCTACCTGTGGAATTTCTTGTCCTTCTAGTAGCATGCTCTATTTTTCCTATAGCATGCTTTTTTCTTCCTGTACCACTCCCTTTTCTTATTTTTGGATGTTTTTGGGTGGTTCTGATTTCTTGAAGGATGATGCTATAGTGGCGGGCCTCCTTAAATATGCTATGGGAGTATTGTTTTTGCGCTTTGGAGAGATGACCTCCTCAATGTTTCCCTCATCTGGCCCCACCTCTTCCTTCTTACTTGGGTACTCCTCAATGGTAATTGGGAATTTTTTGGCAGTCTCGAGTCTTCCTTGTTTCTAGTGCCCTTCCTTGTCTTAAAGTAAAGAGGGTTTTGTCTTGGTGTTTTCTTCATAGATCTCACAGGAGTGCCCAAGGTAGCTAAATTGGAAAGCTCAGTTTTATTTGGTTCAATGGTCTATTTATGAATCAATGCCTCCTATTCTAATTTTTCTTCCTTTTCTTCCTCATCATCTCCTCCTTTTACCTCTGCCTACTCTTCTTTTTCTTCGTCTATTTCCATCTCTACTTCTTCTATTGTCCTCTCTATCTCTTCTTCCTTTTTTATAGTGTCCTTACACCCAAGGATAGATTTAGGGGTTTCCTAAGGATTAATTCTCTTGGTTCCTATCAATGTCTCTTTGTCCATGTTTATTAACTTGGACCATTGGATAAGAAATTTTAACTTTTTTAGGGCATCATCCACTATCAGCTTGATAAGGGCATGATAGTATAAGTGTTGATTCTTTCCTTCTCTAACTTTTTGGCTCATGTCCCTAATGGACTGGAGGAGGAAGTATGGTACACTTATTCTCTGATCAAGAGGAAAATTTTCCTTGAATATTAGCTCATGCAATAGTTTAAAGTGGTATCCATACACTACACTTAATCTTCCCTCACATGAGATGTATTTAAAAATGGGATAAGCTACCTCATCCCATGGATAAGGAAATATTTCTCTCCTAACCCCATAATTATCTTCCATAGGTATCTCCTTGTCCCTAAATAAATTCTTCTTTGCAGTGGCACTAGTGGCCTTGTCTTCGCTATTCCATTAGATTCTGAGAGGTAGTGTGGTTACTCCGTTGATCACTACAAGACTTATTTTTATGACTAACCCCCTTACCACAATGGTGGCACTGACATTTGATTGTGAATTTAAGGCTATTACAAACTCAAAAACAATTTCATCATCACATCCCTTCATAAATTTGAAGAAGCCTAACCATTGATGTATCCTAATATATCTACTACATGAGGGTTTAAATGAATTATTTTGGTGTCTGAAGGTTCTCTTCTGTTAAACCCACCCCGCATCTCTTCTTTCTATTCTTGACTAAGTGATGGAAAGGTACTTCTTTTATGGCCTTAGTGTTCAATTCAATGGTAGAAGAGGGTCACAAATATCTTATCACTCCAATTCTATGTTATAATCCATACTTTCTTCATAGAAAACCTCACAATTTCACAATTTGATGACTAGTGTCTGCAAAAATTTTAGGAGAAATTGTGTGAAATTATGATGGAGATATGAGGGTGGTGGAAAATTACTTCTTATGAGTGATACTCTAAGATGAAAATTGGAAATTTTATGAATGAATTGGACCCTTTGTTTCTTGCCTATATGTCGCTCGACCTTCCTATAATACTCCTCGACCTTCTTATATAAATTTCAATCTTCGTGTAGTAATTAAAGTCTTCTTGTAAGCAGCACGAGGTCGAGGTACAAAGCTCCTTGGTGTCTTAACAAAATTTCCCTCTCCCTAAATTTTCTTGGGATGAACAAATATGCGAAGGGAAATTAACTCAAGTACATTATATGCTATTTTGAGTTGGCTTGGAGTGTTGTGCTAAACTATCCTTCACATGAGGTTTCCTCATTTGGAACATTGGCCCCACTTAAACTCATCATTATCCTATCCTCTTAATAAACTCCCACTCCTGGTGATCCTACTTCAACTAATTCAATAGCTACACATATCATGAGGACTCTACCAATTACTTTCTTTTCACTAGCCCAGGGTTGCCAAGTTAACTGGCCACTTTCATCTTATTAAAGCTTCCGCTCTCGACATTCATTAATTTAGTAAATTACACATACAAAGAGAGCGAGAGAGTTCCATAATTGAGCCTAAGTCATTATTAAATTTTTTCAGGGCATTTCATGCCATATTTGGATCATTAGAGTGGCACTAAAAGAGTATGCTTCATTGTCTTAGTTTTTCCTGTATGTCTTCATTCTTCTTGATGTGCTTACTCTATTATTTTTTGTGTGTGCAAATACCTTGTTGAGGCTTAAGTTATTTTTTTTGATAGAGAATACTTCTTGGAGTACCATGGCTTCCTCATAGTCATCTCACACATTTTCCTATCTCCTCAGATGATAAAAAAAAACAATACGGTGTTTTTTTAGTGATTACAGAGGCTTGTTACAGGAAGATATTATCTTCTTGTAGCAACCCCTTATTTTTTCTTTTTGGACCTTAAATATATATGGGGTGGTGAGGGTGGGTGTGTCAAGGCCTTAAAATAGTGATAGGATGATGAGGAAGTTGGGTGGCCTTGAAAAAATATGTGAAGGAACTCTTTGTTTTTTTGGAATATTTTTTTTTACAGATGTGACACGGTGAATGGTTTGAGTAAAAAATATCTGTGAGTGATATGGAGTGATGATAGGATGACATTTAATGGTGGAAATACCCTCTTCATGAAATTTTTGAGAACATAATACCCTCAGTGACTTCCCTTGCCCTCGATCCTCCCTCCTTTAGCTTGTTAGAATCTTCCTGTAGCACCAGAGGAATTTCCTGTACCAATACATGTCATTCCTGTAGTACCACAGAGAGGGGGTGAAATTTTATTTTTGAGATCATAGGATGGTGGAGAGGCATGAAGGGGTGAATGATGGTTCTGGATAGGGAGAAAATGGATGGAGGAGTGAAGAGAAATGGTAGAATCTATTTTCCTTGTGGCCATGAGATGCCACTATTCATAACCCTACAAGACAAAAGAAAAGGTTAGTAGCCATGGTGTCATCTCATCCTCTTGTCTTTTTTTTTTTCCTTTTTTCTTTCTTTCAAGACTAGTGGGTTGCCTTAGAAGGGGTTTTCAACCCACAAACCTTCCCTGGGCACCTTAGAGATCTCTTTACTTATGTATATTTTATTCTTCTTCTCTTTATTTTTTCTCCAGGACTGCCTCAAGGAGGTTTTCAATCCTGGAGCTAGCCTTGGATGCCTCATGGAGGTTTTTACTGAGGCCTCTTTATTTTTTATTCTTTTATTTTTCTCTAGGAGGGTTGTGGACTGGAATCTATGAGGCTCCCAATTAAATTTACCTCCCTCGTGATTGTATTGATGAAATTTTCCTTCAACATGGGATTCTTGTATACTTTTAGCCTATAACCATGGATTCCCTTTTCATCAATGGCTATGATCCAAATAGATCCATTTTCATAGAATTTCTCTTTCAGATATGGGCCTAACCATATTTTCATCAACTTTCCTTTAACGTCATTGAACATGGAGTCATATAGCAAATCCCAATCCCATTCCTGAAATAATTTCTTCCTAATGTGCTTATTATGCCATACCTTCCTCTGCAATTGTATAAATTCACTGTGGAGGAGGGTCTACCCTCTAAATTCATCCAAGCCATTATGTTGACACAAACTTTCTTTATGTGCTCTCATGACATCTAAATCCAATTGGGTTGCCATTCTAAGAGTGTTATATTCAAATTCAATGGAAAGAAAACATCTCTTCCCATAAAACATATCATATGGAGTGAACACAATAGTTGTCTCCCACATGGTATTATAGGCTCAAGTTCCATACACTAATTTGTATGCCCAATATTTCGTGATGTTTCTCACCACATTGGCGAGGATGCTTTCCAATTCTCTATTGGTAACCTCTAATTTCCCATTTTCTTGAGCGTGATAGGTAGTAGATGTTATTTCATTGATATTATGATGCCTTGGTATATTCTCAATCAAATTTAATGTGAAATGAGCTCCTTGATCAGTGAATATCTCACTTGGATACCCAAATTTGTAGAATTTTTTTTCCCTTAATAACTTAAACACTTTTCCTTCTATTGCTTCTTTGAGATACTTTTCCTTCACCCACTTTGTCAAATATTCAGTCCATACTGTGATGTACTTATTTTATCTAGATGGTGGATGAATTGGCCTAATGAAATCCATACCTCACTTTTCAAATGGATCTAAGGCGACTTGAGGTTGTAGAGGAATTTCATCCCTAGGTGTGCATTTTATCATCTTCTAACACTGGTCACATTGGTCGGTATACCTTCTTGAATCCTGATGGAGAGTAGGCCAATAATAGCCAACTTTTAAGGCCTTGAAATTTGTCCTCTTAGAAGAAAAATGACCCCCACGGATACCATCATGACATGCTGAGAGGATGTCAAAGACTTCCTCCTCCATTACACATCTCCTTATATTATTATTTGGTCCTAGCTAGAGAATATTTCCATCAATCCAAGTGAACGGGGTGCTCTTTCTCACAATTCTGGTCTTCTCCCTAGATAAAATATTTGGAGGAAATATCCTAGCAACCAAGTAGTTGGCTTTTTCAGAAAATTGGGGAAAGTGTACTGAGATAAAAAATAGGTGCTCATCTGGAAGTTGATCATCAATCATCCCTTCATCATCTGTAGGCAAAGTGAATCTAGAGAAAAAATCTACAACTACATTTTCTTTCCCCGGTTTATCAATGATATTCAAATAAAACTATTGTAACAATAATAACCACCTAATAATTATAGAATTCACATCAGGTTTTTTCATCAAGTATTTAATTTTTTCATGGTAAGTATGCACAAAATTTTGTTACCCAGTGATATAATGTGTGAACTTGTTCAAGGAGTGGACAACCAATAAAAGTTTTTTCTCAGTGACAGTGTAGTTCAATTCATCCTTAGACATATTTTACTAATGAAGTAAATGGCATAGGGTATTTTATCATTTATTTGTGCCGAATATTCCCCCATAGCTTTATCTGATGCATCGATATGGATATGGAAAGGCGGAGCCCAATTAGACCTCTAAGTATAGGAGAAGTGGTCAAATTTTCTTTTATGATTTAAAAGGCCTCTTGAAAACTAATTGACCAATATAATTCTGAGTCCTTGGCTTGCAATCCAAATAATTATGAAGCTACTTTCTAAAATCATTGATTAATCTCCAATAATAACCAACCAAGCCCAAGAAGTTCTTAAAATCTCTTTGTTTATGAGGGGTAGGGACCCTTTTTTTTATAGCAATCTTGTTGGGGTCCACTTGTATTCCAACCTAAGATATGGAGTGTCCAAGTACAGTCCCCACCTTCATCCATAACTCAAAATTCTAACGACTGAAGGAGATATGCATTTCAATGCATCTCATCAATAATTTACCCAAATTAGAAAGGGCCTCCTAGAAATCACACCCATAGGGAGCGAAATCATCCATGTAGATTTCTAGAGAGTCATGGAAAAGCTCAAAAAATATGCTTAGAACTTCTCTTTGAAAAGTGGTAGGGGCATTTCATAGACCAAATTAGAGAACTATATAAGAAATTTTACCCCAAGGACATGTAAATGTATTCTTGTCTTGGTCTTCAGGGTTGATATGGATCTGATTGTAACCATTAAATCCATCTAAGAAAGAGAAGAACATATTTCCTACAAGACCATCTAAGACTTGGTCAATGAAAGGAAAATGGAAATAGTATTTCTTTGTGGCCTTTTTAAACTCTTTGTAATCAACTCAAATCCTCCACTTCTCATTCTTCTTTAGGACTAAGACTAGAGGTGACACCCATTCACTATCTGAGATGGGGTATATGAACCTTGCATCCAATATATTTTGTAATTCATCCTTTAACATGACGTTCAAGGATGGCTTCATTATCCTCTGTGGTTTGTGTACACTCTTACATCCCTCTTTGATTTAAATATGGTGATTAAATATTGAGGGATGTACTCCTTTAATTTCATTATAATCCCAAGAAAAATCATATAAGTGTTCTCTCAGCATCTTGCACAATGTTTTTTCTTATTTGGCCAATAGAGATGGATTGATATTGAAGGTTCTAGATGGGCCAAATTCTACAACCTTGACAGGTTTAGGGCTTGAGTCAACTGAGGATAGCTCATTCCAAGGACTGCTTCTAGATTCTCTTAGAAGGAAATCAAGTGGAATGGTAGTGGGGGGTTGGTTCTGAAGGATATGGTCAATGATTTCATGTTCATCAAGTTCCCCCCCCCCCTCTGATAACAACATATAAGGTGAAAATTGGGTAGGGTATTGCATGTCACACTTCATCTTCTTCCTCATCATCCTGCCAAAAAGGTAGATCACGTTCAATAGAAGGCTGAGCATGAGGATAAAATATCAATTGTTTTAATAAGGGACCATTCTTAATGGTCATGTTCCCAGCCCTACAACTAATATAAGCATCAATAGTGGCCAACCAAGGTGTTCCTATGATAAGAAAATAACCATTAAATATGGTTTTGCGTTGAAGAACCAAGAAGTTAGTAGGATACTCTAAAGAGTCAATGGAGACCATAACATTATCAACAAATTGCTCAGTAGTTGTTATGGATCTATCTCCAAGCTACAACATTGTAGTGGTTTTTCTCAAAGCTCCATTGATGGAATCCACAAGATAACTCAATGTATGAGGGAGAATGATACCATCAATGTACACATCCACTATTGGACTTCCATGGTCTAGGTATTTTGGGGAAATCACTCTCCCCAACATTAAATCAGATAATTGACCCAAAAAATTGATGGTGGGGGTGTCTCTCTTCTTTATTCCAGGGTTTTTGAATAATTTCTCCTTGATAAGATTATTATAGATGGAAACATCCTTCATAGCCTAGAGAAGGGGTATCTTGGCACACAAATTACTTAATTATCCCAGAAATTCATTCTCTTCTGGGGTATGGTGGCCAGGATGGATCAATCTCTCCAGAAAAGGAAGTGTATTTACTTAAGGGGTACTTTCTTCCTTTACCTCTTAAATCTATTTAGGTGGATATGATGGATGGTTATCTGGGAGAACTCTCCTAGACCTAAGGTTAATCTCTTGGATGTCCATAACATAGACATGGTAAGATGTCTCTCACTATAGACCTGTGGTGTCTATTTGTTATTTGGGTTCAGATAAGGTTGAGTAGGAATAGGAGGCTTCTTAGGTGGAGTAGGATGAGTGAGTTGTGGCTGAGGTTAGGGTGGAGGCAATAAAGAAGGAGGAATTTTGAGTTTATGCCTCCACCCTTGTGATGGGTTTCTGCATTGAGGAGCTTGGGGAGCACATGGTTAAAATGGTTGATTGATACGTTGAGGAGGATATGGAGGATCATAAGGCCAAGAAGGATATGTGGGCCATGATGGATGAGTAGAGGAATACCAAGGCTACAAGGGTGTATTTTGGTTTCAATTATAGTAAGAATAAGGTGCACCTTGCATGCCTTGTTGGTATGACCAAGATCCTTGAGGCCTCCTTTAACTAATGAAGAAGATTTTCTCTGGCACACCATCCACCCGTCGGTATACAAATTTTAGTCTTGGTAAGGAAGGGGATTTTTATATTTCATGGTTTTCTTCACAGGCTTAGGAGACTTCTATCACATTCATTGGGAATTCATTCCTAGGGTTTCTTCTATTGCATCTATGGAAAAATATAGCTAGGGCTCTATCTGTCTCCTCTTTTTTCCTCTTGATTTGTGTGTTATCCATTTGAAAGGAAAAGGTATGTATCATTTCACTCTTGAAATCCTCCAACATGTTCCCTATCTCAATTTTGATGGATGAGGTGGATGAAGAGGTACTGACCAAGCCTTGGTTGCTTCTACCATTTTTTCTGGCTACCTTAGAATGGTTTCTAAACATATTTTTGATGTCATCATAGGAAAGGTGATAGATATCCCCTCCGGATAAAATTTTGATGGTTTCCAAAACTTCCTCCCTGATCTCTCAGAGTAGAAATAACTTGAGTGATCTAGGATCAAGGCTACAGTTGGCCCTCTTGTAGCTAATTTGAAACATCTTCTCATAGTCTTGTAAATATTCATCAGGCCCTAGGGTCATCCTAAATATTTTTTCCTTGGTTTATTTGGACGTAAAATAGTATTTTTACTTGTTATTGAAGGACTCTTCCATTTGTCCCTAGGTAGTGATGTTGTCCTGAGGAAGACCCATGAACCAACACAAGGAAGCATACTTCAGGGTAGAGGGGAAAAATTTTAAAAAAAAATTGACATTTGAGGCAGAGTCATGAGTCCTACAGAAAATAAAATATTAAAACATGAAAGTGTCAGGGTCCTCAGAAGCTAGGCCATGGAAGTGTGGAATGGTTGATATTTTTCATATTAGTCTCTCCATTGGTCTCTCTGATGGGAAATACCTCATGGTTTTTGTTCTCATCCATAACTTGGACAGGTGAAGAAGGTTCTTCTTCTTCCTCAATAGGTTCTTCAAATATTTCAAGGTGGTAAGCTAGATGGTATTCTAACTCACAATCACTAAATAAGAGTGAAGGTTGAATTTGTGAGGATGTGGGTGGTTTTTTTAGAAATTTTCCTTTGTTGTCCCTACTCCTACGAGGCATGAAAATCATTTTTTTTTTCACCTTTTGCAAACTGTATGAAAAAAAAAACAGAAAAAATTCTTAAGCAGAAACAAGTATCTACCATAGACACCTCCTTGACAATGACGCCAAAAAATGGTGAGTGATGGTATTGCACCAAAAGTGTTGCAAATACCAAGGGATAAACAAATATAATTATCAACCTGGGGTTCTTATGAACTTCTAGGTGGCAGTGCTATATGCACAACAAATGGATTCTAGTCGTGCCACCCTCAACTAGGTCTTCTGATCAAAAGTACCTCTAGGCCATTCCTCCTACTAGATTAAAGTGAGATTAGCTAATTTAATGCAGAGAAATACTTCCAAAATAAGACAAAGATAGTTTCTATCAATATTATACTTTCAATTGACAGTGAAATAATCATAAAGAACTAACCTAATTGCAGAAAAGGAAACTATGCTATGTACATTCATTGATCTAACTATCCATACACTTGTAGTAAGGGAACTATTATATCTTCACACAATTCATCAAAAATAAATTCAACCTATAACTATTGCTTCAAATAAATTGTACTTTAGTGAAAAAAAATTTCCTATTTATGTTAATTATGTGATGAAAGAAAAAATTAATTCCTACTCTGTTTTAGTAGCAAAGGAGAAATGAATTTTGGAGGGGCGTAAGGGTCTCTTCTAGTCATGAATTCAAAGTTAGGTTCAAATAAATACTATCCTAGGTTAAAATGGAAACAAGGAGAAAAACTGGAGTGGAAATGGTGAGCTACAACGACGCTACATGAAGCTACTAGAGTATCTTTTTGTTGCTATAGGAAGTCCTGAAGTGTTAAAAGAAACAAGCCAAGAAGGATCTAATGGTGAAAATGATGGGAGGAAGTTGTGAAAAGGTGGGAGAAGGTGGAATTAGGTGAGTGAGGGGTGACCAAAACCTCAGTCCAAGCTCAGAACCCTTGGAAGGCTTTTCTTCACTTGGAGGGTTGCTCATGGTGGTGATGAAGATTATTTCACAAAACAGAGTTTTGGTGGTAGAATTAGATGTTCAAGGGAAGAAGGATGAATTCCAAGATGATAGTGATGAAAGGGGTACTTTTCCTGCAACTATAGGTAGTTATTTAACCACTACACATGTCCATGCATTGATTATTTACAAGATAATAAGTTTAAGAGTGAAAAATATGAGTTGAATATAAACTCTACTTAACCTATGCTGAAATATGATCGAAGCAACGGATCCAACTTCTAACTTACAGTAAGAATATGATGAACATGATAATCACACTATTTGAATTTTGAAGATATCATAAACAAACTATTTTTGGATAGTGGTTTGATATCCTTCTCCTCATTCTCCCATTATAGAGGTGAGAAAGAGATGCTACAAGCACAATTTTGATAGATTTCTGTTGCTACTAGAATGCAATGAAACTAAACAAATTTTTGGTACATAAAAAGAGAATATAAATAAAAAACATGGACTTAGCGAATGGATTGGGCCCTAAACCAAAACTATCAACCATCTGAGACCAAATCAATAATGGATAAAATGACATCTCATTATTATTGCATCAAAATGTCTAATACATCATATGATAGTAAAAGATAAGACTAATTAAGAGCTCAAGAGCTACATATCTGAATAAAAATTTTGAATCATAATGAGCTCGTGTACATTCTTATTTATAGAAATGGGTAGCTACCAACAACTCCATAAAAGGTAGGAATTTTGTCTCCTTGATCTACAGAAGGGTGGAGCTTGGCTCCTTATAAATGCCACTTACTTGGCTGCCTTTTCCTTCGAGCTGTTGGGAGAGATATTGGTGTGATCTTGTGTAGATTGAGGGAGTTAACCAAGTGGAAAACCCTCCTACAATATCTCCTTATTCTATATTTTGATCCCTTATGTGGAAAATTTCTCAAGAAAGGCTTCATTTCTTGCAATTAAATCAGATTAGGCCACATGAGATGAAAAAAATCTTTCACCCTTCTCACTAAGCATAATATGAAAAAAAATTAAATAAATGTGAGAGAGATATAGCTTAATATGGTAAAGGATGGAATTGTAACTCTTTAAAATATACCTATTGATGATCCTCATCATCAGTTATGAAGAAAATTTTCTAGGCTACTATTTTACATGCACAAATTATGGGCACAAAGCAACGAATTGCAGGGTGAATGTATCATAGAGACAACTCATGCCACAAAGAAGAAATTATCAGAAAAATAAAAAATATATTGGGAAGAGGATGAGAAGACCCAAGTACCACAATCCATTCACTCCTTTGAATAATTTGATTGAATGTTATGTCTGTTAGAATTTTGGGCATAGAGAAGTTGATTGCATGCATAGAAATGAAATACCTGGTCTAATTATCAAGAAAACAAGCCAAGAAGCCAAAGTTGGGGAGGAAAAGGAAAATAAAGAGAAATCTAATATTGTTTTATATTCTCATAATGAAGGAAGCCATTTTCCTATTCATTGTGAGATTTCCAAGCACATGTGAAGAGACAAAATCAACTTTTTTTCATGGAAACCGGTTGAGAAAGGTATTGTGACCTTTGGAAACAATGCACCTATTAATATTGTTTGTAAAGGAGTTTCTAGTCTAGGAAATTGAAGAGATAAAGGAAAGAATGTGTTCTTTGTTGATGTTATGAAGCATAATTTAGTCATTGTGTCTTAGATGTGTGACCAAGACTATGATGTGTTGTTCAAAGATAAAAATTGTCAAATCAAGACTGTAGGTATTGGAGAAATAGTAACTAAATATTTAAGAATAGAAAATAATGTCTATGTATGAAAATAAAAGACAGAGAGGTATTGTTTAACAAAAAAATATGAGATTTGGTTGGGGCACAGAATGCTTGGACTTCTTAATTTTGACAATATTTTCAAGTTATAAAACAACAACGATGGCAAATATCCTCCAATGATTTCAAAGCCTAAGAATATTATTTGCAAGTCCTATTAGATTATAGACAAATTTTGATTACCGTTCAAGTCTAATGAGAACTCATTAACCATGCCATTGTAATTTTTACCTATGAAATTATGTGGTCCTTCAAGAACTCAAACACCCATAGGTAAATTTTATTTCATGCTAATCATTGATGATTTCAATAGGATGATGTGGGATTAATTTTTAAGAGAAAAGTGAGAGGCCTTTGGAAAGTTTAAATAATTTAAGGCCATGGCTCAAAATGAAACAAACTATAAAATCAAGTGCATAAGGTCTGATAATGGAGGTGACTTTACTTCAAAATGATTTGATGATTTTTACAAGAAACATGGCATCAAAAGGAAGTTTACCATAGTAGAGAGAGCTAATAGATCAATTCAACATTTGGCTAGAGCAATGATGGGAGGAATAAATATTCAATATATATTTTGGGTTGAATCCATTCATATAACACTGGTGATTCTAAAAAAATTTCATTTTAGAGAAAACAATGATAATTAAAATCCATATGAGCTTTGCTATGGCAGGCCTACGAGAGTAAATCGTTTCAGAGTGTTTGGAAAAAAATTATATAATAAATGGAATGATGAAAATTTTGGTAATTTTGATACAAGAGATGATAAAGGTACCTTTATTGGGTATTATCAAAATAACAATTGCCATAGATGTTGCAACAAGAATAAAAATAGGATATTTAATTTCACTGATGTCAAAGTTGATGATCACATCGATGTTGAATATAGTCAAACAGAAAGCATCTACTCCACTAATCTAGTCAACAATGATGAGAAGGTCAAAGAGCCACTTTTAGTTGAATACAATAAATAAAATTTTAGTCCTCAATCCAAAGATTCTGTAAGGTATGTGAAAATTCATCACCCATCTGACCAAGTCATTGGTGATTTAAATTTAGGTGTCAAAACAAGAATAATATTGTTAAATACCTCTAATAAAGCACGTGTTTCTCTACTATCAATGATGGAACCAAAGTATATTTCTTAATCCAACCAAGATAATAATTGGTTGAAATTCATGCATGAAGAGCTTGATTAGATTGAGAAAAATTAGACATGGGAGCTTGTTCTTACACCAATAAACGAGAAAGATGAAAAAATCAGTTTGTGAATGATATTCACCAATTAAATGTTTAGACTTTCATGAAACCTTTTCTCCTATTGCTCGACTAGAGGTAATAATAATATTTTTGGGTTTTTCTAGCTTCATGAAATTCAAGATTTATCGGATGGATGTAAAATATTATTTCCTAAATGGATATTTGTAGAAATAAGTATACACTAGGAAACCTAATGGTTTTAGTTTTCAGATAAGCATGATTATGTTTGCAAGCTAAAAGAGGCCTTGTATGGGCTCAAGAAATTTCCACGCACTTGGTATTCCAAGTTTGATAGCTATTTGCTAAAGTGTTGTTTTAAAAGAGGCACAATTGATATTAATCTGTATGTGAAATCCAATGATGGAAAATTATTAGTGGTGGTCATATATGTTGATGATATTACTTTTACTAGTGATTCAAATCAATTAACATTCCAGTTTGTTTCTGATATCAAGGTTGAATTTGATATATATATATTCTTGTATATATTTCTTATTTCCTTGGTCTACAAATTTCATAGTCTTCCAAAGGAATGTTTATCTCACAAAGAAAGTATCTCAAATTTATCTCATAAATAAATTATCTCAAGGAAGTGTTGAAGAAATTTGGCATGGAGTAATGTTCTTTGGTAAGCACTGTAATGGTTATAGGTTACAAGCTTAGGAAGATTCATGAATCACTAAAATTGGATAACACTATATACATATATATTATTGGAAGCCTCCTATATTTGATAGCCTCAAGACCAGATATCAAGCAAGAAATTGGTATTTTTGGAAGATTTAGAGAAACACCCATACATATCCATATTCTCGCAATGAAGGGTATTATCAAATATCTTAGATTTATGCTGGACTATGGACTCTAGTACCCAAGAGGTAAAGTTTTTTCACGAAATATTTTTAGTTATGCTTATTGGACAAGTGATGTAAATGAATGAAAGAGAACTAGTTGTGGTGCTTTATCTCTTGGAGAATGTCTTATTTCATGGCTGAGAAAGAAGCAAGCTTTGATTTATCTCTCTATTACTAAATCATAATATAGAGCAACAACTTCTTGTTGCACCCAACTCTTATGGATGAAGCAGACTTTGCAACATGTACAAGTATTCTATGATCAACCTTTCTCAAATATCTGTGATAAAATAAGTGCCATCAACATCTCCAAGAACCATTTTTTCCATTCCAATCAAATCATATTCCAATCAAATACTATTTCTTAAGAGATAAAGTTGCAAATAATATTTTCAAGTTGGAGTATATCCCTATGAAAGAACATGTATTTGATAGCTTCACTAAACCTCTTCCAAGAGATCAATTTGAGTATTAAAGGAAAATATTGGGAGTATTTACTCTTGAATCCCTCCACTATATCTTCCTTAAGGGGAAGAAAGACAAGCAAAAAGCACTCAGTATATCAAATGAAAATTTCCACGTTCACAAGACTAACAAGACTGGGGCATATTGTTTGCAAGGGGACCATGTTATTTTCTTTGCCATTGATTTAAAATGGTGAGAAGTACCTCAAAGAAAAATTAAAGTAAGGGAAAATAACCTCGAACAAAATAAAGGGGGCGAGGTAAGTACAACACATTAAAATAACACAAAATGACAAGTCCATGATAGGGGTAGCAACATCCAAAGGAGGAGAATAAATAGAAGTAATAAATACACTTAAATTTTTCTTTTATGCATGTTTTTCATGTTTCAAATAGTGCCAAAGGGAGAGAATGTTATAAATATGTTTTCATTGATGGAAAAGGTGAATATGGTCAAGGAACACAAATTTTGGTGCCATTTCTGCTACAATAAATCATATCATGTGTTGTTAGAAACTACTCACATGGATAGAGCATTGAAAGAATTTTTGAGTGGTATACATAAGTTTGAAAATATCCTCTTGGAACATAAGTTATTTCCAGTTAAAGATGAGGATCCCAAAAGTGAAAGGCTTCTCAACTAAACATGGTGGTAAAGTCAAATCGATGAATGTTTGGTGTTTTGTCCAAGATTAGCAGAGCATAGCAACATTTAAAAAGTGGGAATGTATGAAGCTAAATGTGCACCACATGTCCTCTTTAACCCATAAAACATTATGTGGGGACCCATGCTTACTCGAAGGTTAACAATATGGGAGGACCTCTGTTGGGAAATATTTCCATATCACCAATCAAAGATCGACGGTCCATATCATAGTAGGACCCCCTTCCTTTCAACCAAAAAACAAGACAAGGGGGGTCTACATTGCCACTAGTGGGATTGTCCCTAACTGAGAGGACGTTGAGTAGGATAATGTGGAAAACGTTGTGAAATTGGATGTTGAAGAGGTGATTTGGCACAAGATTTTAAGTTTTAACAAATAATTTCATTAAAAAATGAATGCTCAAGACCTCCACTTCCTATGTACCCTTATCCACATCAATGAACAAAATGAAGGTAGATGGTGGTGTTTTATTGGCTCGAGGTTATGACATGGATATACAATGCCATGATGATGTCAACATGATGTGGTACCAAGGACAGGGTGACACATGACATGCATATTCGAAATTTTCGGGTACCTAAGTGGGCTAAAAATGGGCGACATGGCATCACTCAGTGAGTTTCATGTGCCATCCTTGCATACATGGTATATAACTAGTAGAAGTAGGTGGCATCATCATGGAAATGAAACATCACCCAGTAAGAACCAACCCTTCAAATAAACTCCTTGGAAGTTTTTATGAGAATGCATAGGAGGAAAGGTATAAGGAAGAAAGTATGAGAAAATAGTCCAAGACACAATGGAACTGTGAGTACCCTATAAATTATAGGATCTCAAGGTGACTGGATATTTCATATTTCTCTAAAGGTTTTCATTATTGAAATGATTTTCAAAATTCAAATGATTTCAAATAAAAAAAAAGGGAGAAGGAAAAGAAGTTATAAAAGAAAAAGAAAAGAGAAAAGAGAAAAAAATGAAAGGGAAAATAAAAAAGGGAAAAAAATAGAAAGAAGAACCCCAAAAAATAAATAAAACTGAAAGTGCTACAAGTCCAAATGCCACTACTCTTTAGGTTTTTCCAGTCATACATTTTAATCATGGCTGGAAAATTTTTAATCTCTGTTGATAGGTTAGAAATAAAGATTTTCCCAATTGTTTAATCTTGGCTTATCAGTGGATGGGTTAGAGAATAAATATTTGCCAAACTATTTAATCTTGGCTTATCAGTATATAGGTAGAAAATTTTATTGGTTCAACAACTTAATCTGAACCAATAGGAGAAATAAGGATAGGGGTTAGGTTAGAATGTTAAAATAAAATGTTCATGGTTTGCAAGCCTAAATGCACCCTATAAAGGAAGAAAAAATGTTAGGTGAGTAGTTTGGGTAGGTAGAGATGAAAAGGAGGAACAAGCTAAAGGAAGAAATGAAAGGGTGACTTCAAAATCCTCTGAGGGCATCCACTCCATTTACGGCATTGTGCAAGTCCTGCTAAGCATGAAATCTCACTTCACTAATTCAAAAGGACAACACCGAAAGAAATGCTAAAGATTGCGATCTACAGGCTGCAAGAGGTCCCACCTTTCCCACCACATCGTTTCCCCCTCCCTAGCTCTAAGCTTCACAAGTTTCAAATATTAGCGCTAAAGGAAAAAGGAAAAGATATGTGACATGTGATGCAGCCAAGCCCCACCTTCAATCCTCCCCTCCCCACATGTCGCACTTCACATTTTTTAAAGTATAACCCCCATCGCTTATAAAAAAATGTAAGATCTGTGATCTATGGGTGGCAGTCGAGCCCCACCTCCCCTCCACATCACCTCCTGTTTCCCCAAATGTCGCACTATGCAAGTTTAAAGGTTTTCCCCTAGTGCTGATAACTAAATTCCCTGAAGTGTGATCTACGATAGTCATGGGGCCCTCCCTGTCATGTCAGCAGCCCATTCCCCTCATTTCGCACTTCGGAGAACTTAAAGCTTACTTCTTCCGCACATAGTTTAATCCTGCGATGTGCGATGTGTGATAGCTGTTGGGTCCCACCTCCTCATCCCTACCACGTCTCCTCATTGCATCACCACTAAACACCCCCCTTGTTTCCCTTCATCTCTGCCCCTCACCTCACCATCAATGACCATCAATTCATTTCGGCCCCCTTCAACATACAGGCGTTAATAAAGGTGGGGGTCCAAAATGGGTGGTATTTGTTACTGCCTCCCCCTCCATGTGTCGCGCTCCTTCTATTTTTCACCCCCCTTCCCCATTACCGCTTAATACCAGAGCCCCCCTCTGAAACACAGTTTCCACATTCCCCAAACCGTTCTCACCCATGACTGTTGCCAATTCCAGCGTGCCACATCCTCCATCACCTCCCCATTTTTCCATGTCACATCCCCTCCTACCAATAACATCGTTGCACCATGAATGGTCAAGCCATTATCCAACGGATCCACGCTAACTCAATGGTTGCCCTCCATCCACCTGTTAAAGCCTCATTTCACAACACCGCTAGAGTTTACCTTGTAGTTTCTATTGAATTTCCATAGGTTGTGACACTTACGAACTTCTGCAAAGGAGACCATGACTCGCTACTGTAGCTGAAGGGAGAACTTCACATCAAAGAAGGAACATCAGCACTCTACGAGCCTGATTACAATCTTGGTTCATGTAATTTAGTTCTGATATCGATCCCCTTTGAGCTTACCCAGTTCCCCAGTATCATTGCATACATCTTGTTCCTTCTTTACTCCCATTCTCTTGCAGCCCATTCTCCATTACAGGTGAATAAGAGAGTAAAAAGAAAAGCAAGGCATGCCTTCCAAGGCAGATCAGCAGTCTTTCAATCCCATGGTCTAGCCCCTAGTAGACTTAGAACATATTCCCCTGGCTAGCAGTGATTAAAAGATACATGAAACAGAGTTAGACCTCAACATGTTCGATGTATACTTTGGGCTCGAGGATAAGCTCCTTGACAAAGAATATGGAATAAACTTGTGGAAGACCAAGCTCCCATACTACATCTTCCCTAGGACCCATAGCTTCCCTAAGCTAATTAGGAAATTCCAGTCATCCTATGACACTAAGAAAAGGGCCATAGTGAACCCTGCAAGGGAAATTGTGTTTCATGTAAATTCCCCATGCATCCAAGAAATGTTTCACGTCCCCATTTTTGAGAACACTATCCCTTTTTCATATGAGGCCCTTATAGGATTATACCTAGAGTTAGATTTTACTAGCAGGACGAAAACCTTGGAGCTTTGCATGACCCACCATGCCCTAATACTTGCTACAAGTCCCCCATATCCATCATACTCCTTCCCAGAAAGGACCCAACATATTGTCTGTATCCTGTCATTTTTTTTAGGTTATCATAATGATTAGTGGATAGATGAAGCCATAATTGGTTTCTAGTCCATCCTCCTTGTAGAATCTCAGCCCATTATTATGTTCAAATATGCTCAGTTCCTTGCTGATGAAATCCATGATCAGTTCGTGAATTTTCAAGCAGAAGGGGTAGTCAAATACACATTTGTGTTGATGCACATGTTCACCTATTTTTAATCTGGCAAGATCGAATTTGACATGAAAAAGCAAGGTGAAGACTCTCAAGCTCACTTTCTCATTTTTTGGACAAATCTATTGAGAAAGGAGTAGGAAGACTATTCATACAAGGAATTTGTGGATCTATTTTTTCATTCATCAATCAATGCACTCAGCAGCACCATAGAGCCTAGGGTTAGTGAAGAAATCAAGAAAGTGATGCAGCTCACAGATTAGATTCGGATAGTAGACTGGTATCCCTACTAGAACTACACAAATATTATGATTTATGGCAGTGAATTGGCTCCTTATAAGCTAACCAAATACCTCACCGTGAGGATCTTTTACATCGAATACATAAGGAAAATGATAGATGCTTACGAGATGCATTTTGTTTCAGCCAAGAAGAAATCACAATTCAATATCAAATCCCAAATAGGCACATTCATCTGCAACAGTTGGGAAGTAGGAGGAGAGGCAGGTGGAATACTGAAAGAGATGACATTCACACCTAGTTTCACCTAGTCCCATGATCCAATGGGGATCATCTCCAAGAAGAGGGTATAACATAAGTCCACTCCCTACATCCATACCCACAGACTGGAGATAAAGAAGTACATGAATCAAGAAGAATGGGTGCCAGACACACTCCAGGAAGCTGAAGAATAGGTCATCTCTACTTCAGTGATCCAGACACCAGCTCCACAAGAGAGGAAGACAACATGATTTCAAGAAGACAAAGGAAATTAGCCTGAAAAGGAAATTGGAAGCAAGAGGACCCAGGGGGATCAAACAGAGATGGATATCGACTCCACACCTAAGGAATTCAGAATGAGCTATAGAAAGAAATCTAGGATCAACATGGGCCTCGACCAAGGAAATGAGAAAAACTAGAAAACTGCCATCACAATCTAGGATTCACCATGTTCATCTTCAACAGGTGGCCACCCAATGTTCTCCACATCCTCTACCACCATTCCATTCAAACAGTAAAATATAAAAACTCCCACACTTACGTCCACTGCAGAATAAGAGGAGTAGGACATCTATGGCACATTCAGGGAGATCAAGAGAAGGAATGAGATCGTCAAGACCAACACTTACAATCAATTTTGGAAAAAAAAGGAAACTCCCCGAGTAGACTCCTATCATCCTTTGATTACGAGAAGGGAAGGATGAGGATGGTCTTTTTGGAAGCACAAGTTCCTTAGCCCAAAGGTGAAGTGGACTACAAGAAGAAATCATTTGAGTTTAATGCAAAGAACATCCACCCCATAGACCAGATGCATCTGCACAAGAATACTAGGGAAATGGTCTCCTCCACCCTAACTAGCACAACCATGAGTCTCTCAAAACTATAGGTGACCTTGTCAAATAGACAGTTACAATTAAAATTAAAAAAGATCTCTTCCATGGCCAAAGTTTCTAACATAAAATCTATGGAGGAATTAGTGATGCAACTCGGGTACAATCCATCAAACATAGCAGTGGCACAAATCCCTGTGAGGAAGAATAACATGGTCATAGATGCTTTGGGGAGGAACTTTAAGATGCTAGTAAAAGAAGACCCTATGGCCAAGGAGATAGAAGTGACTGAGGCACATAAAGCATAGATGCTACAATTAATTGTGGAACAAGCGAAGCAGATCAAGAAAATGGAGGATGAGATGGGCAAGATGATCAATTAAAGACATAAATCCGTAAGGGATGCAGTGAATGGGGCATAAAAATAAGCAGCTAAGGCCGTGATTCCCCTATAAGAAGTTCTTCTCACAGTAATCCCAGTAGCCACAACATCCACAGGAGCACTAGGGGAAAGTATTGAACAGCTAGCCAAGGCAATGGAGAACATGTCTCTAGAACCAACAGAGATCAAAAGGCTACGTAATAAACTCAATGATCTGCTGGAGAAACTCAAAGGAAAAGACAGCTCCCATGCCACAGAATTATAGATTAGCAAAAATATAAATGAGATTTTGTAGAAGTCACTTCAGGAGTCCTCAATTGGCAGCATGATGGGAAGAGTCAAGAAAGTCATATGGTTGGATATAATTGAGTCTATAAATGATATATGGCCCTCAATTCAGATAATTTTTTAGCAAAGGGATATGATTGATGTAGTGACTGTGGCCATCAAGAAAACAAATAAGGAACTTGGAGATAAGCCCCGAACTTCCAACAACACCATTGGATTCCTGAATTCTAAGAGAATCCATGAATTGGAGCAACTGGAAGTGGGTCATAGAACAACCTCTGTTCTCGAAGTTAAAAGGGTGTTGAATAAGAAGATTTTGGTCACACAGCTAGAAGAAATATGCCATCAGCTAGAGATTGGGGTGAATATTTTTTTTTATAGGATCAAGACATTGTACAACAAAGGTTTTCCATCCTTGTTTTCCATCAACGCTAAACTGATGTCTAGGATGGATTATGTACAAAAGCTCATAGAGATCTCCGAGGACACAACCAAATTCTCAAATCTGAAGAACAACATAACTGAGAAAGAATTCTATGAGACCATCAGCAACCATTAGGGGAATTTTGAGGTCTAAAATGGTCCTCCTAAGAAAATTATAAAATAATAGTTGAAATAATAAAATAAGATATGATTACATCATCAAATTTTAGAGGGAAAAAATAAAATACTACTTTTTTAACTCGTATTTTGAACTTATCTCCCTAAGGGTTTACTAAAATTTCGAGCAGGAATACTTGTTGGATGCAAAATTTAATTCCTCATCCAAGGAGTACCCATGTTTCATACTTTTGATGGAATTTGGTACATGAAAAATGAGAAATACATTAAAAACGTGATTGAAATCACGTTTTTTTATGTATTTTTCATTTTTCATTTAGCGGGGTCCATAAAAAGTATGCAACATGGGTACTCCTTTGATGAGGAATTAAATTTTGCATCCAACGAGTATTCCCACTTGAAATTTGAGTAAACCCTTAAGGAGATAAGTTCAAAATAGAAGTTGAAAAAGTAGTTTTATTATTTTATTATTTTTTAATCTTTTTACTTTTTTACTCCAAAAATGGTGAATCATTCCCCATGGTTGACATGATCATCTTGAATCCTATTGGTTCTTATAAATTTTATTTTAGTTGTACATTTTTCTTAGGAGGCCCATTTTAGACCTCAAAATTCCCCTAATCGATGTCTTAATACAGCACGAGGCGAAGCACATTTTTTAGTAGAAACCAACCTTCGTGAAGTACACAGAGACTGACGAAGTCTACAGGAAACTAAACAAGACCAAGATCCTGACTCTGGAAAGTTGGGAAAATCTATGCAGGCTCTAGGACGGATGACAACTTAGTTTAGTGATGAGGCTAAGATCTCAGTGAATTTTCAGTAACAACGCATCCAGTGTATCAAATCCTCCAGCATAGAAATCGCCATAACATCAGATAACGGCTCCACGAGGACATCGGGCACTGGCCTGGGGGTCATTCCAATGAAAGCACACTTCCACTTCTACTTCAGACATCTGTATAGAAATAGTCACATGCGTCTCTGCTTGAGACGCGCAAACCCCTTTTTCAGTTACCCATATTTGTAAATGAACTGATTGCCATTCCAATAATGACAAGCTGGTGTGAATAGTTTAAATACAAGTTTCTATTCTATAATAAGGGTTCCACCCTAGTTTTTTAAACACTTTTCATTGCAAGTATTCTCATTTGTCAAGCTGGAGTATCAATAAAGAGACTATTCTGCAAATTCATGTGTTCTGTGTCCTGTTGATGTTTTTCCCTCATTCATGTCTAATGTTTTTCTCACTGTAATTTCTTCATGTGTCAATTTATAATTCCATTTGTAAAGAAAGAAGGTTAGATTAAGATTTTTCATTTCAGAGTACCTGAATTCTGACTGTCTTTAAAATTTCAATGTTTTATTCTGATGTATGATTTAGGAATTCCTAATTTCTCTTAAGTCATTACTGAAGTCACTCTTCTCCACCCCATAATCACACCGAGATATAAACGCCCATATTCGTAGCTACATTTGCTTACAATCGATCTCGGATTTGATGTGTACACCCACCCTATTTTGACTCCATAGCCCAATGGAAATTGTTTAGGAAAGACCTATTTTATCCAACCAAGAAAAATCAAACAAACAAACTCTTACAATAAATTTAACTAGCCTAACATAAGTAAAATTAAACAAACATAAATCTAATAAAGAGATCCCTCTTTAAGTCTAGGAGGGCTAGATCCTAGGCTTCAATCGGTTTTGATTTTGTGCTTTATAGTTTAGTCCTACCAATCTTCTAAAATATAGAATGATAATGTATTGACGACCATACTGGGGACTAAGGCTAAAATTTTGCAATTTCCACTCGAATACAGAAACCCCAGCTAAAAAACACTTAATGATATGACTTTCTTTTAAATATAGGTTCTTCAAATTTTCAATAATTAGTTTTCTGGGATTTTGAGCTAAGTTTTGGCTTCCAGAAGAATATCCACCAAATCTCATCTGGATCCCAATCCTCCTCCTATCATAGATAATCCTGAGAAAATATTGATAAAACTTCCCAAAATGGAGAGTCCAACCAGCAGCAAGTTTCTTCATAGATCTAACTCCTTACCTGATAGCTTTTTCACTTTGCAAGACATTCATTTTGATTTGCATTTCAAACTAGGTCTATTCAAAACCAAATCTTAGAATTGGACTGACCTCATAGTTTTGGATGCCTCCATATTCTGCACCACTACACATCCACCCCCGTCCACCGTTCATCTCCCTCCACTGCCTCCACCAATCATGGCAGCCACATATGCCCCATTCTTGCTGCCAGTACCTCTACCTCCTATGCCTCAAGATTATTAGTCCAAAATCCCCAAGGTTGAGAGAATTGGCCCAACAAAAACTTAGCAACACATTGATAAGATGAATGACTACTTTGACTTGCAAGAAATCGATGACGACAGTGTCTAGTTGAGAATGTTTGCCCAAATTTTAGAGGGGGAAGCCAGAAAATGTTTTAGAGGTCTAACTCCTAATAGTATCCATGATCTCTCTACTCTCCAACAAACATTCATCAATAGGTGGGAAATCAAGAAAAACCCACTATAGATTCTATCAGAGTATGAAACTCTCAAAAGATCCCCTGAAAAGACTGTGCAATATTACTATACTAGATTACACACTTTATATAATGCACTCTTGGTTAATATGAGACCACTCCAACGGATATTCCTACTCAAATTCCCAGATTTATTTGACTCGGACATGGCCTAGTAGCTGAGAGAAAGAGACTCATCAACCTTAGAGGAAATGCAAAAGAATGTTGTGAGTATAGAGGCCAACTTGTTAGCTAAAAATACGGGGATGAGGAATGATAGGAGAGTCACAATAAGGGAAGAGCCTATAGCATTTACGTCTGAGCCAAAGTTGACAATTTGGTAAGGAATATGGAAAGGATGATGGAAGGGATGGGTTTTAATGAAAGGGTAATGCCCAGAGAAAATAAACCAACACCCCAAAATAGAAATCAGAACCTGAGGAGAAACCCTCCACAAATTAGACAGATAGATCAAAGAGGTCATGATTAGCAAATTAGATCCCCTTTCCAAGAAAACTATGTGGATGATGATGAAGGAACAGTGGAGGAAGTTGAGGAAAGCCATATTAATTTAATGGGGATTGATGGATATGATCATATTTTCCGCACAGAAGAAGAACAAGATTTGTTCTCAGTAACCCAAACAGACCTCGTATCCGAAGGATATGATGATTAGAAAATAGGTTTTGAGAATGCCATAATGGAGGTCCACAGAAAATATAACCTAAGGAGAAATAAAGGTTTAAAATATTTTGATAAGAAGGATTCAGAAAGTCCTGCAAAGAAAACATCTGAATCCGGAGTCAACAAAACAACAAAACAACAAAAAGGAAAATGCAACTAACTCAGAAAAGAAAAATATAGAAAGCAGTACCAATAAAACAACAGATATTCCTGCCAAGAATTCTCAAAAAGATATATTCAATACCAACAAATAGCCTGAGGTTGCTCAAAGAATAGAGGCTGAAAGAATTGAGTTGTCAAATCCCCTAAAAAATCAAACACCGTTCAGTATTGAGACTAAACTTTCCAAAGTGAAGATTTCTATTCCTCTCACTAAATTGATTAACAAAAAATGCCTACACATCTCAAGTCCTCAAAGTGCTCAATATATGGGAAGCTACAGAGAGTGTCAACTTAAACAATGACCAACCTCAACTTCTGTTTGGGCCAGATGTTGAGGGCAGATCACAGGAAGGGGGGGTCCCTCCTTTTTATCTCAGCCTAAATGTTCATGACAAGACACTTCGTAATGCCATGTTGGATTCAGGTGCCTCACACAACCTTATGCAAAATTCTATCATGGAGAAGCTTGGCCTCGAAATCACCAGACCCTACAGGGATTTATACTCATTTGATTCTAGAAAGGTCAAGTGCCTAGGGCTGATCAAGTATCTTTATATAACTCTGACCCAAATACCTGCAAAATTCTTATGGATGGACATTTCTATGGCCGACATTCCCCCAAAATATAGAATGTTTTGATCTCACTCATGGGGGGGAAATTACAAGGGACCCTGCAACTAGACATGTATTACACTACCATTCTGGTGTTTGGTCAATCCAGGATAATTTATAGGGAAACCTTGATGAAGTACATGGTAAGTAGCCAGGAGAAACCTGAAAATCACCCTCTGTACTTTGTTCACACTGACCTTGATTCTTTCATTTTGTTTAATTATGGAGACATTGAATTGGGGGTTTCCCTTATAGAAGAGGTTCCCAAAGAAAATAATTACATTCAAATAAAAACAGAGCAACCCAATCCAGCAAATGAACTTCTTTGGAACATGAGTTTTTATGGATCATGTGGAATATCTAGCTCGGGAGCAAGCATTTGGGTGTATAACACAAGAGATAATAGTGCACAGGGTCATTCATACAAATTAAATTTTTAGTGCACAAACAACATTGCTGAGTATGAAGCTTTGCTCTTGGGACTACAAATGCTGAAAAAGCTAGGGGCGAAAAGGACATCTGTGCATGGTGACTCTAAATTGGTCATAAACTAGGTTAAAGGTCTGTATGTAGTGAAACACCCTAGGTTAAGAGCTTATAGAAACAAAGTCCTTGATTTCTTGAGAACTTTTTAGGAATATAACCTAACAGTAACCCCGAGAAACCAGAATGTGCTAGCAAATGGCTTGGATTTTTCATCTAGTACCTATAAATTTCCTTAGCCAAGCAAGGAACATAAAACTGAGGTCAAACATTGATCTTCAGTGCTAGACAACATGAAGTATTGGCAAGTCTTTGGTAGTCATAAAGAAATCAAAAGCTTCCTGCAATCCAAAGGTGAATTTGAGGACAATAATGTAGACATGGATTGTTAGGGAGACAACCTCCCTGATGAAGCAAGAACTGAAGGAAAATAAACTTCTGATCTGGAAACTATTGTTTTCAATGTAAATACCACTGTAAATATCCCAACTAAAAAAACTGTACATAATACGAAAAACCAAAAATACCCTAAAAAAGAAGAATTTGATTTACTCCAACTTATGGAAAATCACCTGCCTAGAGGGCTAGTCCCTTTGGAAGAATTATTTGACTTTAATGAAGTATCCAAGAAGCCCAAAATGGAACCAACTGGGGCAGACATTGAAGAGTGTAATATAGGCACAGAACAAAACCCCAAATTCATAAAATTATCCAAATCTATGCTAGTTGTTATGAAGAAGAGATATATAGCCCTATGCAAAGAACTTATTGATGTGTTTGTATGGAGCTATGAGGACATGAAATCCTATGATACCAACATCATTCAACACAAGATCCCAATTAAAGAAGATAAAATTCCATTCAGACAGAAATTACAAAGAATAAACCCTATTTTAATGCCTTTAGTGGAGAAAGATATCAAGAAAATGTATGAAGGAAAAATCATAGTGCCACTCAGGTACTCCCAATGAGTTTCCAATATTGTCCTAACCAGGAAGAAAACTGGCAAGATCAGACTCTACATTGAATTCAGAAACCTTAATAAGGTATCTCTTAAGGACAACTACCCCTTACCTAAGATGGATCACTTATTAAAAAGGGTAGTGGGCTCCAGTAGGATATCTCTGTTGGATGGTTTCTCTGTCTACAATCAAGTGTTAGTGCCCCCTGATGACCAACATAAGACAAATTTTACATCTCCTTTGGAAAATTTCATGTATGTGAAAATTCCCTTTGGACTAACGAATTTTGGAGCTACCTTCCAAAGAGCCATGTACATTGTATTTGCTGATGACATTGGCCATTTGATTGTGATTTATTTGGATGACATCACATTGTTTTCTAAAATTGATGAAGAACATCTAACACACTTGAGAAGAGTTTTCAAGAAATGTAGAAACTTTTGACTCTCCCTAAACCCTAAGAAGAAATTGTTTGGCTTAGAACAGGGAAAAATATTAGGCCATATTATCTCTAAGGATGGAATCAAAACTGACCCTAGAAGAACTGAGGGAATACTAAAAATCATCCATCCCAGAAAATTGAAAGAACTCCAATCCTTCATTGGTAAAATCAATTTCCTAAGAAGATTCATACCTAACTTGGCAGAACTTTTAAGAAACATCACTAACATGCTAAAGAAGGGATCAGAAATAAGGTGGACCATGGAAGCGAAAGAGCCTTTTGACCTGGTCAAGCTAGCACTGACAAAGGCCCTAGTACTAATCAGTCCAAATTTCACTAAGGATTTCATGATTTTTCTTTTGCCTCTGAACACACTATTGATGTTGTTTTTTTTATAGAAAAACGATGAAGGACAAGAAAAACCAATAACAGTTTTTAGCAAGGCATTAAGAGATTCATCTCTGAAATATAACATCATGGAAAATAGGCTTTTGTGTTGGTTAAAGAACTAAAATATTTCAAAGCCTATATTTTACATTCACATATCATTGCTTATGTTCCAAATACAGTGGTCAAAGGCATCCTAACACAAAACGGTCCTAATGGAAAAAAAGGGAAATGGATTGCAGTGATCCTAGAGTATGATTTGGAAATCAAGCCTACCAAGTTGATCAAGGGCCAAGGGCTAGCTGAATTGATGGGAGATTCTAATCTACATGCGCTAGATGTCAACACGGTACACACATTGGATGATCAAGAGGAACTGGTGACTCCACTGGTCAATGAAGCAATCCTAAATTCTCCATGGTATGTTGAGATCTTGTATGTACATTCTAATATGAATGCTCCTCCTGGTTTTTCTAAAAAGAAGGCTAGGTTTCTTAAGCTCAAAGTTGTTAAGATCTGCATTTTGGAAAATGTTTTGTATTGGAAAGATATGGGAGGCATTTTGCTTAAATGTTTACTAAAGGATGATGCAGAAAGAGTAATGTAGGATTTCCACGGAGGTGACTGTGGCGACCATCTCTACTGGGAAAAAACTGCTAACAAAATCATGAGGGTTGGTTTTTCTTGGCCCACCATTTTGACTGATGTCCATAATATGGTTACTGCCTGTCATAAATGTCAAATATATGAGGGAAAGACGAAACTACTACCCTTTCCCTTGAAACCCATTTCTGTAGAAAACCCTTTCCAGCAGTGGGGTTTAGACTTCATAGGAGAAATTCACCCTCCATCATCTGCTCAACAAAAATGGATCCTTACAGCTACGGATTTTTTCACCAAATGGATAAAGGCCACCCCTTCTAGGAATGCCACTGACTCAGTCATCATAAAATTCCTAGAAACCAACATCCTATCTATATTTTGTTGTCCTAGGAAAATCATTACAAACAATGTTGCTGTTAGGTTCCCGTGATTTGGCAGATTGATGGGGCAACATCAAACCAATCTTTGGAGCCCTAGGACCTAGCCTTCCTGGACTCAGAGAGGGTTCTCTCTACTGAAGTGAAGGATGTGAGCTTGTTCGCTTAGTTGTTTAGATTTTATGCTAGTTGTTAAGTGTGTTTGTTTGTTTTTTTTTTAGTTGTTTGGCGAAAAAATGATCAAGTGAATCCAAATAGAACAAGAAAATGAGATCAAATGGGCTATGGGGTCAAAAGAAAGCCAAGGATGTCAAGACAATGGGTAGGGTGTACTGTAGGGCCAATTTAGTATAGTGAATGGATATTTCAGATGGTTTATGAAGTGAAATGAACATCAAGTTTGTGCAAGAAGAAGGGATCTTAAGCGTAAATCGTTTTGACAGCAAGTATTCATGTGGTAGGGCTAACCATTAATCACTATGAATCAAACTCAAACTGATAGATGCATAAAATAAAAATTTAGGTGATGCATAGAAGTATAATACCCTCTAACTTTGGGAAAATCACCTTCAGTGGTTGAGAACACATGTAAGACAAAGCAATAGCTCAAAATGTGGAAAGGAGACTCCTAAGCAACATATTAAAACTGATGAGAACTTTGAGATAAGTCTGCAAGTATAGGCAGAGGGTAAGATCGAAACAAGACCTCTCTAATTTAACCTAGACAGCCAATACTTCAAAGGAGATTTCTTTAATGAGGTTTAAACAACTATGAGTAAGCAGGGCATACCATGAATCAAACAAGATAGCATGTCATATTAATTATTAAGGAAACAAATAACAAGTTCTTAGTGGACCAAAGGGCAGTTAAGAATCTTTTTACATGACCAAGAACGATGAAAACATAGAAGCTGTAATGAATCAGGAAATTTGATGAGCCTCCATGGGCATACCTCAAACTATTCTTTACTGACCTACAACAAGAAATAATCATGGATACAAATGTGAAAGACTAAGAAAAAATAACTGAAAATAAGTACAATACCATTTACCAAGCCATGGAATCCTGCACATAGATCCTCTCCATCATCTACGCAAGCAAGTCAAGCTATTCACTCCATAAAACAAGTTTGATCATCAAAACTCATAACATATATTTCTCTAAGCTCAGTCAAGTTCTTAAGCTCTTCAAAGTCCACCTTTTTTATCAACTCTTCAACCAATAAAATTACAATGATTCTTCATGAATTATATAGGAGAATGATAAGATAAGCTTCACAAAACTGACTAGAAGCTCATAGGCTAAAACAAATATCTAATTTTGTCCTTGAGGCTTTGCAAAGCCCAACGCACAAAATATCTTATAAATATCTATAAAATGATAAAAAAGGAAAAAATATTGACTTTTCACTACTGAAAATGGCTAAAATGGCCTAGCACACATTTGGATAAGCCACTTCAGAAAACTTTTTTTTTGACAAAATGCTACAGGAACATAGCAGCAGAAAATTCCCTGTATTTCAGACAACTTTTGAGGGACCTCCCGATGTCGAAATGAGGCCTATGATGGCTCGTTGGAAATATGTGGATTTCTAGTTTCTGAAAATAATTTATTTTTCCCAAAATGATAACTGAAAGTATGTGAAAAACTAAACTGAGTGGGAAAAACCAGAAATTAGCCCTTTGCTGATATGAGAGGTAGAAAGTAAAAAGATCACTGTTTTTTTCCTCTTTAGGGGATCAAAACTAATCCTTTCGATATGAAAATTTCTGAGTAGATGCTCTTCAATTTAATGCATCTAATGATACCATTCTGAATACCTTAGGGTGCTCCAAACAAAAATGGCGGCACCCATGAATCTCTACAATTAGGCCCAAAAATGTCAAAAAACAAAATCTTGTCAAAATTTGCTCAATTTTGGTGAGCAAGCCCCTCATGGGTTCTTAGAAACATGTAGAGAAGTGGAGGCCAATATTTCAATCACTGATGTGTCTTTCTCCACTTTTTCTACCGGGCGCCTCTTTCGGGCAACCTTGAGTTTTTCTTGTGCAACCTTCAATTTCTTTTGAGCGAATTGATTTAGCTTTTTGTAGTGCCCGGTCATCTTCTTTTGTAGGCTCAAGTCTCTGTTAGCTTTCTCTAACTTATCCTTCAAATATTTATTTTCCCTTTCAAGCCATGATTCTCTATCATCCTCTATTTCTTGTGCGAGCAAATGAGTGAGAGGATAAGATCGGACAAGAGCTGCCTCTTCGTCTTTCTTTTTCTCCAAAGCTCTCTTGAGTCCCATAGTCATAGGATTTTTTCTTCTTGGATGCGTCTCTTCTTCAGTATCATCAAATTCAACCATAAGCTCTTCAAGCTTGGTTTGTGCTTTGGAGGCCTCCCTTTGATATTTGAAAGCCCGGGCCTCAAAAACTGTTATTTGACCACTCATTTGTTTGTTTTGCATCTGTAGAACATGTATGAAGTCTTTTGAGCTTTCTAGATCAACTTGTAGGTCATGAATTGAGTCTTCTATGTTTCGCAAGAGAGCTTCAAGGATTCTAGCTTCATTATCACTATAATCATTGTTTATCTATATGATATCAAACTCCCTTTCCTTCTCATGACTACTCTCCTCTTTCTCTTTCCCCTTGCCTTGGATAGACTTCTTGGTCCTCCTTTTCTTCGGTAATTCAACAATGCTCTTTTTAGGCAGTTTGCCTCTACTTCTTAGCGCTCTTGTGACATTGCTAGTCACTATTGAAGTGGTCTTTTTCTTTGCTAATCTAGTGTTTCTAGGCTTTGTCACTTTTGGAGGAAGAGTCATGGCCCCTTGCCTAGGAGAGGCAACTAGCACATGCTCTTAGATGTGTGGAGGAGAAGAAGGAGGAATTTTATCTATTTTCACTTCCTCAACTTGATCTTTTACCTCGCCACTTCCATCATCAGCTTTGTCACTGTTTTCTTTCGTTAGAATATTGCCTTGTTTGTCTTTATCAATGCTATACTCATCGTCACTGATTTGGTCATTTTGTTCTATGCTACCCTCTTTAGAATGCTCACTGTTTGGTGTTTTATTGTCACCATCATTACTTGCTTAAGGGTTGTCTTGTTTCTCGTCATAAGTGTCCTTTTGAGGATTTTCATGACCCTCATCATAAGTGTTTTGGCTTCCACTTTGTATGTATTCTTGAGGGCTTCCTTGTTCATCTCTGTCCCTGCTTTCTTCATGACTATTGTGCTTTTTACCTTCACTGTTTTGTGCCTCAATACCGTCATGCTCACTACTGTGTGGGCTTCCAACATGTTCCTCTTCATGACTGCTGTGCTCTACATCAATTTGTTCAAGATCTTCATCATTTCCTTCTTTGTGCTCACTGTCATGCTTAGATTCTTCATTTTGTGCTTCTTCATCACTCGTTTGCCTCTTGTCACTTTGCCCTTCTTCACTACTAGTTTGCCTCTTCTCTTCTTCACTCTCAATCATAGGAGATTTTTGTCCTTTAGGAGTGGATTTACTAGAAGAATGAGAAACATGATGAGTGGATGGTGAGGAAGGCACATGAGATGAAGATGCAATGGCAAAATTGGGATAGGAGATGAAAGAGTCCCAAGAAACTCCCTTTTTCTCAAGTTGATGGAGGATGGTGATCTTGATAAGGGAATGATGAAATAGACAAACTTGTTGTTGAGCAGAGGGATTCTTTTGGACAGTAGAGGCCATCTTTTCAATGCTTCTATAGAGGAGAAAAGGTAGGTTTAGCAATTGAGTTCTTGTGAAATGCATAAGAAGCCTGATATGATAAGCATAAATCCGGGAAAACATCCCTTCACATGTGAAATACTTCATGATGATTTTCATGAGAGGGGCATAGCTGGTCAACAAGTGGGAAAAAGGGAAAATAGCTTCATAAGCATCCCGATGTTCTGGTTTTATGAAGGGTTTGTAGTGATTCAGATCCAGGTATGTTTGCTTGAACCATTTTTCTCTGATATAGAGAATTTTTGTAGCTTTGGAGATAGCCCTATGAGAGATTTTGAAATCTAGACTTGCTAGATGGACATGCTTCCCTTGTAGCCTTAAAGCAAAAAAATGTGTCAAAGGAAGGTGAATTTTCACTTTTTGGACCTTCTAGAAAAATTCCAAGCACCCTACTTCATGAAAATTAACGAGTACTGAAGGAGATTCATTCACTTCCCGAGTTGAAAAAGGATCATACCTATTGTGATACCCACTCCTATTGTCCTTCTTTGGAGGCATATTTTCTTCTGATACCCTTCACTGACTCAGCAAGGCAAACTTGTTTAGATGATTTCTGAAAGAGGACCTCAATCAAAACACTTTTTACTCTTTGAAAAACTAAGTTTGTCCTTAGTTAGCCAACAAGTTTGTTTAACTGAAACAAGCTCTCTTTGATTTTGACAATTAGAACTCTTCTCCCTCAATTTACTGTTTTATGTGGTTATTTGAAGCAAGAAAGAGGTATCATTGAAATCACTGTTTATTTTGATATCATTATTTTAAGGGAGTGACTTGGAACAAAGAATGCACTCTTAGAAAACACTGTGCTCTCCTTTTTAATAAACTGTCCTTCTTTGATGATTATTGTTTCTCTAAAACTAAATGCAGTCTCCTGGTCAATGAGTAATAAAAAGATCATTGTTTTTATGAAAACACTGTTAATCTGATATTTTAATGAAAGGGACAATTTACTCTTAAAAACAACAATTTTTCCCTTTACCACTCAAAACTCTTTCAAATTGATCACAAAACCCTTTCTCCTAATCACTATCTCCCTTGGTAAACACTGCTCTTTTGAAATTAATGTTCTTCTGTGGTTATTTGAAGTAAAAGGCACCTTTTTTAAATTACAATTTTAAAGACTCTTTTAAGCTGATTAGAATACCTTTTAATCAAACTCTGCCTTTCTTTTAGGACTGTGCATATTCTTAGCTATTTCACAGCACAAAAACTCTTTCAGATTGGCACATTAACCCTCCTCATTTAATCACTATTCATCTTTGAAATTTTTTATTAAACCCTCCCTCAAACTCAAACTTAGCTAGGAGACAAGAAATACCTTTGCAAAACATGTTTTAGATGCCTTTTGAGTATTGGTCCAATGGGCAGGAAACAATGTTAAAACTTGGTTGTTGGGTAGGCGTTGAACGAAGAACGCATCGTGCATAGGCTTGTCGGGTTGGCCCTGGGCGTCGAGCACAAGCGTGCCACACATGTCTATAGGTGCGATGCGTCCTTCAAAAAAGTGAACTAAACTTTCCTACAGCCGCGCCGCACGTTTACACAAGCGTGCCGCGCTATCCAAAGTTTGCAAATGCTTTGGAAAATGCTCAAACCTTTCATCTTTTCCTTGACTTGGCCTTGCAAAGTGATAAATGACAGGTGGTCGAGCTTTTTATATTTGAAAATCCAAATTTTCCTTCATTTCGATTAAAAAAAAAACTTCTCCCTTTTGCTTTGAAAGAAACCTTTGAAAAGTGACTTTGTGCATATGTGCTTTGAGGCTGCCCTTTAACCACGGTTTCACTTCTTTTAAACTGTGTTTCTCCATAATGATCCTATGGAGGCCTCTTTAACCTAGAAGGTAGCCCTGGGGGACCTCTTAGCATTTATCAAGTTTATAATATTTTGAAAATTTTTCACAAAGCAATACCCTTGACAATAAACACCCATATGTCCATTGTTTATTAGGTGAATAGGACCTTTAAAATCTGTACTGATCTTTTACTTGCTCCGAAAAGAGATCATGTCATGATAACTACTCAAGTTGTTCATAATCACTGTTAGGCCTTGTGTTTATGATGAAGGGGCTCCTCTCCAACTATTTCTCTGGGTCTTTTCTTTTCATACCTAACTTTCAACTTTTAATAATCATGAGGCCTTACGTTTAGTTTGTAGGAGGCTTGCTGAGAACTAAAACCTTGTCTTCATCACCTAAAGTAAAATCACATACATGCCACTATTGCAACTTCTTTAAAACCATAATGCAACCTTATTTTTGGTGAGTTTAAGGAGGTCTTATCAGATTGATCTTCTACTTGTCATTTTGAATATCCTCAAACAATGGTGGGCCCTCTACTTATTTGTGAAGGAGGCCTATGTTTGACAAACTTCCTGGGTCTCCCAAAACTCTGTCTCTTATCATTTAAGGGATGAGCCTTTTGATTGTGATTGAAATAGGGCTTCATCAAACCTTTCAACCCTTTGGATGAGCTGTGTCATGGCGCAAACATTTGGAGAGCTGATCTTTTGTTCTTTTGTGAAAGAAGGCTTGTGTGAATGCTTCCTTATACCGTTTTGCAGACAAGACTAGAACTCGAGCTTTGGTCTATCAATTTCACCATTCATAAGAGGCTTGTTTAATCAAAATTTTAACCTCTGATTTATCCTTTGAAGGAGGTTTTCATAAATACAAAATCAGATTCCTTTAACACAAGCATGCTATCTTTTTGCTTGTGATATGAAATAGGTTTTTCAACCTATGAACTCTCATTAACTCACCACTGATTTTCAACCCTATTTTTCAAATAGAAAACTTATTCAAACACAATTTGAAACTCTGCTGATGCACCTACTGTTCATCTTTGGAGGAGGTGGCTCACACCAGTTTCTAAAGTCACTTAAGAACATGTTGGCCCTCTGCTTTTCTCTGAAGGAAGCCACAACATGTCTTTCAAACAATCTACTTTTTATGAAAGAGGTTATCATCACTGTTTCAAACCATTTGCTTTTTATGAAGGAGGTTATCATCACTGTTTCAAACCATATGATTTTTGAAGAAGGTTACACCATACACATGTCATTTCATCCATTTCAAACATGTATTATTTATCTGCAATATGTGTCTCTGCTCGAAGAATACCAATAGGAAGAAAAGTGGATTCGAACATTTGCCATTATGAGACATGGTCTGAGATGCATATCCTTTTGTAAAATATCATTGTGAACACTTAGACCTGAAACCACGTGATTTGTATTATGGATAATTCTTACTGCAAAATATTATTGACTAACCTTCCTTTGACTGTGTTTTCAGGGGTATCTTGAAATTTCCCTTTGGCTAATGTTCACATGCTAGGCTTGAGGTAGCATAAGAAGCAGTTGTCTTCTTATGCCCTACATGATGATGCCCTTTGGAAATTCTATGCAGTACTACTTTTGGAGGAGATACTAAAACACTGTTGATCAACATAACATCAGTATTTTGTATTCATGTGTCTTGGAGGATGATCTATGTTCTTCAGGCAGTTTTTGGGTTTCAAACCATACCTATTACTTGCCCTTTACTCACTGCACTCCATTTGTTTCACTGATGGAAAACTAATTCAGCATGAAGGACCTATTTGAACTTGTCCCTTTACTCTTTTGCACACTGATCATCATTACAATTACACCCCTGCAAAGATGTAAAAACATATAAATTTGAACCTTGGAGAGCTCATTTGGTATTTCAAGGAGATCGTGCCTGAGAGAAGCATACTTCATCAGATAGTGAGAAACCTTTTCTTTTCCTGATCTGGATCTTTGTGAACTTCTTCTGAAATGATATAGAGTGACCTCTTAGTGGTGCGTGACTTATGGATGGATCAAGACTTGTTTTGCAGAATAGGAAGAAAATCTATGGCTGATTGGTACTAGACAGAGGCTATTTGGCTTAAGATATCTTTTCCAAGAAAAAGACTCCCTAAACACCACTATCTAACTTAGGGACAATTTTGACAGATTCTGAATGTTTTCTAAGGTAAATTCAGATTTTCAAATGACAAGATGACCAGGGATAGGGTTGTAGAAAATTTATCAGCTGTTGGATAGTGAATGGCTTGAGAAACAAGGGTAAATGATGGAAAATAATTTACAGCTATGACAGCTATAGACAGGGATATTTTGCTGAGATCAGATAAGACTTGACAGCTGAAGTTTTTTTTTCATCATAGACTGACAGGAAGAGGTAGGAGGAAAAAAAATGTTTTGGGGTGTTTTCAAAATGATAGATTTGACAGTTTTGAGATCAGCTTCTAGAAAAATAAGCTAAGGAAACTAGTCATTAGCAACAGGTAAAAAATATTGATGACTAACAGTGGCTCCATTTGTGGAGGGCAGCTCCTTTTCAGGAGGTGTCCAGAATTGCATATCTCTGGCTTGTGAAGACCAGTGCCTTATCTACTGGCGCAAAATTCTTTTGATTCTCTACCTATACTATGATCGACATGGATAAGGCTCCCTGTCTCCCAAGGTTGTTGTGTTATGCAAATCCATTAGTGGCTTTAAATAAAAAGAGAGTTTCAATTGTGTGTTTGATACTTGTATTGGGTTGAGATCACTTGCTTGAGAATTTAAAATGATTACTTCTTCCGAAGTATCAGTTTCAGTTTCTGGTGAATCAAGTTTTATTTCATCAAAATGCAAGTGTATCTGGTCATGAAAATTTTCAGTATCAAATTCATCATATAGAGGTTGGTCTGGCTGTGATACTGTGCTTGAACTGGTTTCAGTTTCACTTGTGTTTTCATCAGTGTCATCTTGCAGGTGTAAGAAGAAGGAATCCATGTTTGAGTGTATGGAATAAAGAGGTATGTTCTCCGGTTTCTCTTGACTACTAACAATATATTTCATGTGTGATTCACGATATAATCTTCTTGGTTGGTTGAAAATATGAATAGTAGAATAAGACATGTCTAACTGAATGTTTCCTTGGAGTTTAGCCCCCCAGGTTCTAGATAAAAGCATCCCATATTTCGGGGGAATGCCTGCTACTACTATGTCCATAACCAAATGTTTAGCTGGGACTTGTACCAGACTTACACACAGGTCTTTGACTATGCCCAAACATTTTACTCTACTTGAATCAAAAGAGTACAAGTCTTTGTAAGGTTTGGTTATTTCTAAGCCAAATCTATCCATTATTACTTTAGGCATGAGATTAAGAGAGGCACCAGAATCTAGCATAGTGTTATGTAGGATCTAATCATGTACATTCAAGCTGATGTAAAAAGGAGGATTAGTTCCTTCTTGATACTTTCCTTCAATTTTTGGTCCAAATAACAGTTCGGGAGTGTCATCAACTAAGTGTAAGGTGTCAGTATCATTTCCTATGTTTAATATTTTCATAACCCGAGACTTATAGGAATTTTGAGCTATTAGTTTAGTTAGGGGCATATTTATTTTGATTTTAGCAATTTCCCCTTCGAAACTGAAAGGTACTTGATCTTTTGACATGTTTGCATCAGCTTTTTTAGCTATTACCTTCTCTACTGATCTATCCTTCTGATTTTGAAGTGGAGTTTTGTTCACGATGGTATTTTCAGGAATTTTGGTGGAAGTGCTGGCACAGTTTGGGTTGATGTTTGATTGGATAGTTTTGTCTTTGTTTAGATCAGGTTTCTTAGCCATCACATTAGCCTTGTCTTCTGGTTTTTTAAGAATAGCTTCAGGAGTTTTCTTGACAGCAGAATCTGAATTGTTCCTTTTTAAGTTTTCCTGGTTTTTCTTCGTTTTTTCTTGGTTTTTATTACTTCTGAGATCATATTGCCTATGGAACTCCATTATGGCATTTTGTAAACCAATTTCAGGGTCTTCGAAATCTTCATAGTCGATTTCATCTTGGTATGAGTAGAAGAAAACTTGTTCTTCCTTCGTGAGATAAACCTCACCCTCACTATCAGAGCCTATCAGGTTTAGATGATTTTCCTCAATATGTTCAATGTCTCTTTCTCCTTCATCAAGATAATTATCTTGGAAAGGAGGCCTGATTTGTTGATCATTGTCTCTTGGTTTGTTTTGGGGCAGGTCCCTTCTAAAGTTTTGATTCTGATTTCTGGTTTGTGGGTTTGGCTGGTTGTCCCTAGGAGGTGTTCTATCATTGAGACTTATTCTTTCCATCATTCCTTCTATCATCCTTTCCATTTTTCCTTCAAGGTTGTCTATTTTGGCACCGGAAGAGGATGTAGAGGGAAAAGTTTCATCTTGGTATGTGACCTTCTTTTCTGATATCAGCCTAGCCCTCTTCTTAGCAAGGTTTGCTTCCGCACTAATAGCCCTCTTTTGCATTTCTTCTAGAGTTGTAGGTTCTCTCTCTCTTAGCTGATATCTCATATCCAGATCAAAACCTTATGGAAATTTTGCTAGAGATAAATTGGGTGGAGGTTTCATGTTAGGTGGGAGAGCATTATAGACACTGTTTAATCTGGTACAATAATCTTGGACACTTTCACTTGTGTTCCTCTTAAGAGCATTATATTCCGAGAGGACTTGAAGTGGGTTTTTCTTGATTTCCCATTTTTTTATGAAAGTTTGGTATAATGACGCGAGATCATGTATGATATGAGGAGCTAAGCCTTTAAACCATTTTTTAGCTTCACCTCCTAGGCTTTGGGTGAAAATTCTCATCTTGATGGTTTCTTCATCTAATTCCATGTAATCAAAAGCATCATTCATTCTATCTACATGTTTTTGGGCAGTAGTGGATTCAACCCCGGTAAAGTGTGGGATCCTAGACTAATATTCATTTGGCAAAGGTGCCAAAGGTTGAGGTAACACTAGGGGTGCATACCATGCTGCCATGATGGGTGGTACTGGTAAATTTACAAGTGGAGGATTTGGTACGTGAGATGAAGTGATTTTCACAATGGTGTTGTGAGTGGGAGTGTTAGAGGTTCTTGGACCAGCAAACTGATTTTGAGTAGACTTGGGATGGAAAGAGTTAAAGTGGTGGAGAAGTTGAAAATCAGGTGGAGTAGTAGGAGATGCTTCTCCGGTAGAACTCTGCTGCAAGTCTAAGGGTTCAAGATCGGGATGGTCAAAGCTAGGTTGGGACTTGGTTCTAAAAATATTTCTTGTATGGCCCAAGTCAAAATTTTGGTCCAACAAGGATGTAAGATTTTCAGGTATAGAGCTTGCTCTATGAAGGCTCCTATCGGTAGTTAAATCACTAGTCTTAGAATTTTGACACAAAATATTTTTCAGGTCATCAAATACGGTAGGGGGATTTGGGTCTGGAAGAGATCTGGTACGAATTCTTCGTGAAGCCAGGTTTTAGATTCAAACTTTAGAGAGGCTGAAAGTTATGAATGTTTTCAACAACTTGTTTTCTCTAAGTTTTGTCAAACTAGCTTAGTGTATGGTTAAGACTTCTTTACACTTTTCAAGGTTGTTTGTAAAGAAGTCTTACAATAGTTTATGGAAGCTTATCAAAGTTTTCAAAAAGGCCTACTGGAGGCTAGTGGAGTCGCCAGGTGGATATTTTTGGTTTTTCGAGGATATATTGTCTATGGTCCACCACCAAAACTGATATGAACAGTCAATCTAAAAAACGAAATGTTTTTGTGAGGTTCTTTTTTGAGTTTTTAAAGTGCAGTTTGATTTTTAAGAGTGTCCTAAATTTGTTTTCAGCACTTAGCTAAGGTGATGAGAAAAAGAGAGTTTTCTCTAATGGCTTTATCAGTTGATTTTATGATTCAATCTGAAGGACTAATGAGTCAACAATAGTTTTCTAGACAGTCATGAACTCAAAGAATCTCACCATAATCGCCATTATGTTAGTGTGGCGATGAGGTGGCAGATTCACTAGGTTTTCTTGAAGACAAGGGATTTCTAGAGTCCTAAGGTGTACTTAGATTTTCACTAACTCAGAAAAGTCCCAATGTGATCGCCATTAAGCGTGAGCAGTGGGGCAAGTCGACAAAATAATCTCTTAAGGGGTGCTGAAATGTTTAAGGAAGACTAAGTTTGTTTATTCACTCAGAGTCTCACTGTGATCGCCATTATGTTAGGTTCCCGTGATTTGGCAGATTGACGGACCAAATGACGGAGTAACATCAAACCAATCTTTGGAGCCCTAGGACCTGGCCTTCCTAGACTGAGAGAGGGCTCTCTCTAATTAAGCGAAGGATGTGAGCTTGTTCGCTTAGTTGTTTAGATTTTAGGCTAGTTGTTAAGTGTGTTTGTTTTTTTTTTTAGTTGTTTGGGGAAAAACTGATCAAGTGGATCCAAATAGAACAATAAAATGAGATCAAATGGGCTATGGGGTCAAAATCAAGCCAAGGATGTCAAGACAATGGGTAGGGCGTACTGCAGGGCCGATTTAGTATAGCGAATGGATATTTCAGATATTTTATGAAGTGAAATTAACATCAAGTTTATGCAAGATGAAGGGATATTAAGCATAAATAGTTTGGAAAACAAGTATTCATGTGGTAGGGCTAACCATTAATCACTATGAGTCAAACTCAAACTAATAGATGCATAAAATAAACATTCAGGTGATGCATAGAAGTATAAGACCCTCTAACTTTGGGAAAATCACCTTCAGTGGTTGAGAACACTTGTAAGACAAGCCAACAGCTCAAAATGTGGAAAGGAGACTCCTAAGCAACAAATTAAAACTGATGAGAACTTTGAGATAAGTCTGCAAGTATAGGCAGAGGGCAAGATCGAAACAAGACCTTTTTTATTTAACCTAGACAGTCAATACTTCAAAGGAGATTTATTTAATTAGGTTTAAACAGCTATGAGTAAGCAGGGAATACCATGAATCAAACAAGATAGCATGTCATATTAATAATTAAGGAAATAAATAACAAATTCTTAGTGGACCAAAGGGTAGTTAACAATCCTTTGACATGACCAATAAGGATGAAAACATAGAAGTTGTAATGAATTAGGAAATTTGATGAGCCTCCATGGGCATACCTCAAACTATTCTTTACTGACCTACAGCAAGCAAGAAGCATGGATAAAAATGTGAAAGACTAGGAAAACATAACTGAAAAGAAGTAAAATACCATTTACCAAGACATGGAATCCTGCACATAGAGCCTCTCCATTATCTAGGCAAGCAAGTCAAGCTATTCACTCCATAAAACAAGTTTGATCATCAAAACTCATAACATATATTTCTCTAAGATTAGTTAAGTTCTTAAGCTCTTCAAAGTCAAGTTTTTTTATCAACTCTTCAACCAAAAATATTACAATTATTCTCCATGAATTATATAAGATAATGAGAAGATAAGATTCACAAAACTGACTAGAAGCTCATAGACTAAAACAAATATCTAATTTTGTCCTTGAGGCTTTGCATAGCCCAAGGCACAAAATATCTTCTAAATATCTATAAAATGATAAAAAGGGAACAAAATATTGAATTTTTATTACTGACAATGGATAAAAATGGCCTAGTGCACATTTGGATAAACCACTTTAGAAAACCTTTTTTTTTGACAAAATGCTACAGGAACGTAGCAGCAGAAAATTCCCTATTTTACAGACAGATTTTGAGGGATCTCCTGATGTCAAAACGAGGCCTGTGATGTCTCGTGGAAAGCCCAGGATGTTGAGTTTCTGAAAATACTTTATTTTTCACAAAATGATCAATGGAGGTATGTTAAAAATGGAACTAAGTGGAAAAAACCAGAAATTAGCCCTTTGCTGATATGAGAGGCAGAAAGTCAAAAAATCACTGTTTTTTGCCTCTTTGGGGGATCAAAAATCATCCTTTGGATCTAAAATTTTCTGAGTAGATGACCTTGAATTTAATGCATCTAATGATACCATTCTCAATAGCTGAGGATTATCCAAAAAAAAATGGCGGTGCCCATGAATTTCTGCAATTAGGCCCAAAAATGTCAAAAAACAAAATCTTGTCAAAATTTTCTCAATTTTGGTGAGCAAGCCCCTCATGGGTTCTTAGAAACATTTAGAGAATAGGAGGCCAAGATTTCAAGTGCTAATGTGCCTTTCTCCACTTTTTCTACTGGGCACCTCTTTTGGGGAACCTTGAGTTTTTCTTATGCAACCTTCAATTTCTTTCGGGCGAATTGATTTAGCTTTTTGTATTGCCCGGTCATCCTCTTTTGTAGGCTCAAGTCTCTGTTAGATTTATCTAACTTATCCTCCAAATTTTTATTGGCCCTTTCAAGCCATGATTCTCTATCATCCTCTATTTCTTGGGCGAGAAAATGAGTGAGAGGATAAGATCAGACAAGGGCTACCTCTTCCTCTTTCTTTTTCTCCAAAGCTCTCTTGAGTCCCATAGTCCCAGGCTTATTTCTTATTGGCTGATCCTCTCCTTCAGTATAATCAAATTCACCCATAAGCTCTTCAAGCTTGGTTTGTGCTTTGGAGGCCTTCCTTTGATATTTGAAAGATCAGGCCTCAAAAACTATTATTTGACCACTCATTTGTTTGTTTTGCATCTGTAGAACATGTATGAAGTCTTTTGAGCTTTCTAGATCAGCTTGTAGATCATGAATTTGGTCTTCTCTGTTTCGCAAGATAACCTCAAGGATTCTAGCTTCATTATCACTATCATCACTATTTATCTGTATGATATCAAACTCCCTTTCCTTCTCATCATTACTCTCCTCTCTCTCTTTTCCCTTGCCTTGGATAGACTTCTTGGTCCTCCTTTGCTTTGGTAATTCAAAAATGATTTTTTTAGGCAGTTTGCCTCTAATTCTTAGTGCTGTTGTGACATTGCTAGTCACTGCTGGAGTGGTATTTTTCTTTGCTGATCTAGTGTTTCTAGGCTTTGTCACTTTTGGAGGAAGAGTCATGGCCCCTTGCCTAGGAGAAGCAACTAGTACATGCTCTTGGCTGTGTGGAGGAGAAGAAAGAGGAATTTTATCTATTTTCACTTGCTCAACTTGGCCTTTTACCTTGCTGCTTCCATCATCATCTTTGTCACTGTTGTCTTCCGTTAGAAGATTGCCTTGTTTTTCTTTATCACTTCTATGCTCATGGTCAATGATTTGGTCCTTTTGTTCTATGCTTCCCTCCTTAGAATGCTCATTGTTTGGTGTTTGATTGTCACCATCATTACTTGCTTGAGGGTTGTCTTGTTTCTCATCATAAGTGCCCTTTTGAGGACTGTCATGACCCTCATCATACGTGTTTTGGTTGCCACTTTGTATGTCTTCTTGAGGGCTGCCTTGTTCATCTCTGTCCTTGCTTTCTTCATGACTGTTGTGCTTTTTACCTTCACTGTTTTGTGCCTCACTACCATCATGCTCACTGGTGTGTGGGCTGCCAACATGTTCCTCTTCATGACTGCTATGCTCTGCATCAATTTGTTGAATTTCTTCATCATTTCCTTCTTTATGCTCACTGTCATGCTTAGATTCTTCATTTTGTCCTTCTTCATCACTTGTTTGCCTCTTGTCACTTTGTTGTTCTTCACTACTAGTTTTCCTCTTCTCTTCTTCACTCTCAATCATAGGAGATTCTTGTCCTTTAGGAGTGGGTTTACTAGAAGCAGGAGAAACATGATGAGTGGATGGTGAGGAAGGTGCATGAGATGAAGATGCAATGGAAAAATCAGGATGGCAGATGAAAGAGTCCCAAGAAACTCCCTTTTGCTCAAGTTGATGGAGGATGATGATCTTGATAAGGGAATGATGAAATAGACAAGCTTGTTGTTGAGCGGAGGGCTTATTTTGGATAGTAGAGGCCATCTTTTCAATGCTTCGATAGAGGAAAAAATGTAGGTTTAGAAATTGAGTTCTTGTGAAATGCATAAGAAGCCTGATATGATAAGCATAAATCTGGGAAAACCTCGCTTCACATGTGAAATATTTCATGATGATTTTCATGAGAGGGGCATAGATGGTCAACAAGTGGGAAAAAGGAAAAATATATTGACAAGCATCCCGATGTTCTGGTTTTAGGAAGGGTTTGTAGTGATAAATATCCAGGTATGTTTGCTTGAACCATTTTTCTCCGATATAGGGAATTTTGGTAGCTTTGGAGATAGCCCTAGGAGAGAGTTTGAAATCTAGACCTGTTAGATGGACATGCTTCCCTTGCAGCCTTAAATGAAACAAATGTGTCAAAGGAAGGTGAATTTTCACTTCTTGGACCTTTTGGGAAAATTCCAAGCACCCTAATTCATGAAAATTAAAGAGTACTAAAGGAGATTAATTCACTTCCTGGGTTGAAAAAGGCTCATACCTATTGTGATACCCACTCCTGTTGTCCTTCTTTGGAGGCATTTTTTCTTCTGATACCCTTCACTAACTCACCAGGGAAAACTTGTTTAGATGATTTCTAAAAAGGGACATCAATCAAAAAACTTTTTACTCTTTGAAAAACTAAGTTTGTCCTTATTTAGTCTACAAGTTTGTTTAAGTGAAGCAAGCTCTGTTTGATTTTGACAATAATAACTCTTCTCCCTCAATTTACTGTTTTCTGTGGTTATTTATCTCTTTGAAATCAGTGTTTCTTTTGATATCACTATTTTAAGGGACTGACTTGGAACAAAGAATGCACTATTAGAAAAACAATGTGCTCTCCTTTTGAATAAACTGTCCTTCTTTGATGATTATTGTTTCTCTAAAACTAAAGGCAGTCTCCTGGTCACTGAGTAATAAACCTTCAAAACAAACTTTGTCTCCCGTTAATGATCGTTGTTTTTATGAAAACATTATTAATCTGAGATTTTAATGAAAGGGATAGTTTACTCTTAAAAACAACAATTTTTCCCTTATCCACTCAAAACTCTTTCAAACTGATCCCAAAACCCTTTCTCCTAATCACTATCTCCCTTGGTAAACACTGCTCTTTTGAAATTAATGTTCTTATATGGTTATTTGAAGCAAAAGGCACCTTTTTGAGATTATTGTTTTAAAGACTCTTTTAAGCTGATTAGAAGACCTTTTAATCAAACTCCGCCTTTCTTTTAGGACTGTGCATATTCTTAGCTATTTCACAACACAAAAATTCTTTTAGATTGGCACATTAACTGTCCTCCTTTAATCACTATTCATCTTTGAAATGTTCTATTAAACCCTCCCTCGAACTCAAACTTATCTAGGAGACAAGAAATACCTTTGAAAAATGAGTTTTAGATGCCTTTTGAGTATTGGTCCCATGTGCAGGAAACAATGTTAAAACTTGGTTGTTGGGTGGGTGTTGAACGGAAAACGTGTTGCGCATAGGCTTGTTGGGTCAGCCCTGGGCACCGGGCATAGGCGTGATGCACACGTCTACAGGCATGTTTCTCCCTTCACAAAAGAGCACTAAACTTGCCTACAGGTGCGCCGCGCATTTACATAGGTGTGCCGCGCTATCCAAAGTTTGCAAATGCTTTGAAAAATGCTCAAACCTTTCTTCTTTTCCTTGACTTGGCCTTGCAAAGTGATAAATTACAAGTGGTCGAGATTTTTATATTTGGAAATCCAAATTTTTCTTCATTTCGATTAAAAAAACAAACTTCTCCCTTTTTCTTTGAAAGAAACCTTTGAAAAGTGACTTTGTGCATATGTGCTTTGAGGCTACCCTTTAACTACTATTTCACTTCTTTTAAACTGTTTTTCTCCATAATGATCCTATGGAGGCCTCTTTAACCTAAAAGGTAGCCCTGGGGGACCTCTTAGAATTTATCAAGGTTATAATATTTTGAAAAAAATTCATAAAGTAATACAAACAGACCCTTGACAATAAACACCCATATGTCCACTATTTATGAGGTCAATAAGACCTTTAAAATATGTTTTGATCTTTTAATTGCTCTGAAAAGAGATCATGTCATGATAAATACTCAAGCTGTTCATAATCACTGTTAGGCCTTGTGTTTATGATGAAGGGGCTCCTCTCCAACTATTTCTCTGGGTCTTTTCTTTTCATACCTAAATTTCAACTTTTAATAATCGTGAGGCCTTATCTTCAGTTTGTAGGAGGCTTGCTGAGAACTAAAACCTTGTCTTCATCACCTGAAGTAAAATCACATACACACCACTATTGCAAATTCTTTAAAACCATAATGCAACCTTCCTGTTGGTGAGTTTAAGGAGGTATTATCAGATTGATCTTCTGCTTGTCATTTTGAATATCCTCAAACAATGGTGGGCCCTCTACTTATTTGTGAAGGAGGCCTACGTTTGACAAACTGCCTGGGTCTCCCAAAACTCCATCTCTTATTATTTAATGGAGGAGCCTTTTGATTTTGAGTGAAATAGGGCTTCATCACACCTTCTAACCCTTTAGATGAGCTATTTCAAGGTGCAAACATTTGGAGAGCTGATCTTTTGTTCTTTTGTGAAAGAAGGCCTGTGTGAATGCTTCCTTATATCATTTTGCAGACAAGACTAGAACCCAAGCTTTGGGCTATCAATTTCACCATTCATAAGAGGCTTGTTTAATCAAAATTGTAACCTGTGATTTATCCTTTGAAGGAGGTTGTCATAAATACAAAATCAAAGTCCTTTAACACCAGCATGCTATCTTTTTTCTTGTGATATGAAATAGGTTTTTCAACCTATGAACTCTCATTGACTCACCACTGATTTTCAACCCTGTTTTTCAAATAGAAAACTTATTCAAACACAATTTGAAACTCTTCTAATGCACCTACTGTTCGTCTTTGGAGGAGGTGGCTCACACCAGTTTCTGAAGTCACTTAAGAACATGTTGGCCCTCTGCTTTTCTGTGAAGGAGGCCACAACTTATCTTTCAAACCATCTGCTTTTTATGAAGGAGGTTATCATCACTGTTTCAAACCATCTGGTTTTTATGAAGCAGGTTATCAAGGCTGCTTCAAACCATATGCTTTTTGAAGGAGGTTACACGATACACACGTCATTTCATCCATTTCAAAACTGTATTATTTCTCTGCAATATGTGGCTCTGCTTGAAGAATACCAATAGGAAGAAAAGTGGATTCTGACATTTTCCATTATGAGACATGGTCTGAGATGCATATCCTTTTGTAAAATATCATTGTGAACACTTAAACCTGAAACCATGTGATTTGTATTATGGAGAATGCTTACTACAAAATATTATTGACTAACCTTCCTTTGACTGTGTTTTTAGGGGTATCTTGAAATTGCCCTTTGGCTAATGTTCACATCCCATACTTGAGGTAGAATAAGAAGCAGTTGTCTTCTTATGCCCTACATGATGATGCCCTTTGGAAATTCTATGCAGTACTACTTTTGGAGGAGATACTAAAACACTGCTGATCAACATAAAATCAGTCTTTTGTATTCATGTGACTTGGAGGATGATCTCTGTTCTTCAGGAAGTTTTTTGGTTTCAAACCATATCTATTAGTTGCCCTTTACTCACTGTAGTCCATTTTTTTTACTAATGGAAAACTAATTCAGCATGAAGGACCTGTTTGAACTTGTCCCTTTTCTCTCTTTCACATTTATTATCATTACAATTACACCCTTGCAGAGATGTAAAAACATATGACTTTGAACCTTGGAGAGCTCATTTGGTATTTCAAGGAGATTGTGCCTGAGCGAAGCATACTTCATCAGATAGTGAGCAACCTTATCTTTTCCTGATCTAGATCTTTATGAACTTCTTCTGAAATGATATAGAGTGACCTCTTAGTGGTGCGTGACTTATCGATGGATCAAGACTTGTTTTGCAGAATAGGAAGACAATCTATGGCTGATTGGTACTAGATAAAGGTTTTTTGGCTTAGGATATCTTTGCCAAGGAAAAGACTCCCTAAACACCACTATCTAACTTAGGGACAATTTTGATAGATTCTGAATGTTTTCTTAGGTATGATCAAATTTTCAAATGACAAGATGACCAGGGATAGGGTTGCAGACATTTTGTCAGCTGTTGGATAGTGAATGGCTTGAGAAACAAGGGTAAATGATGGAAAATAATTTACAACTATGATAGCTATAGACAAGGATATTTTGCTGAGATTAGATAGGACTTGACAGTTGAAGTTTTTTTTTTCATCATAGACTGATAGGAAGAGGTAGGAGGAAAAAAAATGTTTTGGGGTGTTTTCTAGATGAAAAATTTGATAGTTTTTAGATCAGCTTCTAGAAAACTAAGCTAAGGAAACTAGTCATCAACAATAGGTAAAAAATACTGATGACTAACAGCTGCAACCTTCAGATCCAAAAGGATGGTTGAATTATGTCACAAATATCATATAACATTGGGGAATTTGATAGCCTACTTCCTTCAAGGTAATGGACTGGCTGAATCTTCCAATAAAATCCTAGTGACCATCATCAAAAAACTTCTTGAGGAGAATAAGAAATCATGGCACAACAAGATATCAATGCTTTGTGAGTTGATATGCCCATCACAAAGAAATCAATTGGCATGTCTCCATACCAATTGGTTTATGGATTGGATCCAATACTTCCTTCTTCCTTGGGAGTTCTAGTTATGAAACTAATCCAAGAAATCCAAGTTGAACCAATGATATCCAAAGAAGGATTAATGACACCATTCATCTGCAGTAGTCCATAGAAGAAGTTTACAACAGAACCCAAGTGATGCAAGATAATATCAAGAATATATTTGACAAGAGAACCAAGGAAGATGATTTTAGCTTAGTTGACAAGATTATGAAATGGGATTCTAGGAGAGAAGATACGGGAAAACATGGAAAGTTTGATAATCTCTAGCAAGGTCCATACATCATTAATGATTTCATGGGAAATAACGCCTACTTTATCAAAGAGTTGGATGGCACCGAAGTACTTGGATGTCCTATTAATGGCAGGATGCTAAAACACTATTTCTTCTAAACTCAGGATTAATTGTCATCATTGTAAATACCACAGTATTATAGTTTCAATAATTCATTGGACCAGGATGAAGCCCAGAGTGAAGGCCCTAAGCGTAATTCGATGAGAAAATATAAAACAGAAAGGAATCAGCTGAAAAACAAAGGAAAGTAAGTAAATATGTGCAGAAAAGGGAGCATCCAAGGCTAGTGGTCTCAAGTTCTTGAAACTTATTTTCAAGAAGCACAATCCTCAGCTGGAGCCATTATTAGTACCCTATAAATTATAGGATCTCAAGGTGACTGGATATTTCATATTTCTGGCAAGGTCTTCATTATTGAAAGGCTTTTCAAAATTCAAATGATTTCAAAAGAAAAAAAAAGAGAAATGAAAGAGGGTATAAAAGAAAAAGAAAAGAGAAAAGAGAAAATAATGAAAGGAAAATGGAAAAAGGGAAAAAAAGGGAAAGAAGAACCCCAAAAATGAAATAAAACTGAAATTGCTGCAATTCCAGATACCACTACTCTTTAGGTCTATCCAGTCATATAGTTTAATCATGGCTGGACAATTTTCAATTTGTGTTGATAGGTTAGAAATAAAGATTTTCCAAGTTGTTTAATCTTGGCTTATCAGTTGATGGGTTAGAGAATAAAGATTTTCCAAACTGTTTAATCTTGGCTTATCAGTATATAGGTAGAAAATGAGATTGGTTCAACAAATTAATATGAACCAATAGGATAAATAAGGATAGGGGTTAGGTTAGAATGTTAAAATAAAATGTTCAGGATCTGCAAGCCTAAATGCAACCTATAAAGGAAGGAAAAAAATGTTAGGTGAGTAGTTCGGGTAGGTAGAGATGAAAAGGAGGAACAAGCTAAAGGAATAAATGAAAGCGTGACTTCAAAATCCTCTAAGAGCATCCAATCCATTAAAGGTATTGTGCAAGTCTTGCTAAGTAGCCAATCACACTTCACGAATTCAAAAGTACAACGCTGAAAGAAATGCTAAATATTTCAATCTGCACGCTGCGAGAGGTCCCACTTTTCCCACCATGTTGTTTCCCCCTCCCTGAACTCCGCGCTTCTCATGTTTCAAAAATTAGTGCTAAAGGAACAAGGCAAAGATATGCGAAATGTGATGTAGCCAGGCCCCATCTTCCATCCTCCCATTTCCCCGCACACCACACTTCGCAGGTTTTAAAGTATAACCCCTGCAAAAATCTAAGATATGCGATATGCGGGTGGTGGTCGAGCCCCACATTCCCTCCACGCCACCTCCCATTTCCCTGCACATTGTACTATGAAAGTTTAAATGTTTTCCCCTAGTTTTGATAAATAAATTCCCCGAAGCACAATCTGCAATAGCAGTGGGGCCCTCCCTGCCATGTCACCTCCCCGTTCCCCGCATTTCACACTTCGTAGAATTTGAAGTTTACTTCTTCCACGCACAGTTTAATCCTACGATGTGCGATGTGTGATAGTTTTCAGGTCCCACCTCCTAGTCCCTGCCACGTCACCCCATCGCATCACTGCTAAACACCCCCCTCATTTCCCTTCATCTCCGGCCCTCGCCTCGCCATCAATGACCATCGATTCATTTTGGCCCCCTTCAGCATATAGGCATTAAAAAGGGGGGGGGGTGGGGTCTGAAATGGGAAGTATCCATTGTCACCTCCCCCTACACATCTTGCACTCCCGCTGTTTTAAACCCCACTTCATCATTACCGCCTACCACTGGAGGCCCCCTCTGAAACACGATTTCTGCATTCCCCAGACTGTTGTCACCCGTGACCATTGCCAATTCCACCACGTCGTGTCCTCCATCATCTGTCCACTTTGCCATGTCACATCCCATCCTACCAATAGCATTTTTGCACCATTAATAGTCGGGTCATTCTCTAATGGAATCATGCCAACTCAATGATTACCCTCCAGCCACCTGTTATAGCCCGATTTCATCGTGGGGCCAAATTTTACATTAACTTTTCTATTGAATTTCCACGGACTATGACACTTACAAAATTCTAAAAAGGAGATCACAAACTACTATTGTGGCTGAAGGGAGAACTACACATCAAAGAAGGAAATTCGGTGCTCTGCAAGCCTGATTACAATCTTGGTTTAGGTAACTGAGTTCTCATCCCGATCCCCTTTGGTATTACACCATTTCCCAGTATCATTTCATAAATTTTATCCCTTCTTTATTCCCATTCTATTGTAGCCCATTATTCATTATAGGTGAGTCAGAGAGTAAAAAGAAAAAACAAGTCATGCCTCCCAAGGCAGATAAGCAGTCATTCAATCCCATCATCTACCCCCAGGTAGACTTAGAACATATTCCCTTGGTTAACAAATTATTACAAGATACCCAAAACGAAGTCAGACCTCGACATGTTTGATGTCTAGTGTGGGCTCGAGGATAAGGTCCTTGATGAATCAGATGGCATAAAATTATGGAAGACCAAGCTCCCATACCACATCTTCCCTAGGACCCATAACTTCCCTGAAATAATTAGGAAATGTCAGTCGTGCTATGACACTAAGAAAAGGGCCATAATGAAATCTATAGGAGAAATTGTGTTTCATGTAAATTCCACATCCATCAAAGAAATGTTGTAGGCCCCCATTTTTTAGAACACTATCCATTTTTCATATGAGGCCCTTATAATATTATACCAAGAGTTATATTATGCCAGCAGGACCAAAACCTTGGAGCTTTCCATGACACACCATGCCCTAATACTTTCTACAAGTCCCCCATATCCATCATACCCCTTCCCAGAAAGGACCAAACATGTTGTCATTATCCTGTCCTATTTGTTAGGTTATCATAACTATCAGTAGATAGATGAAGCCATAACTGGTTTCTTTTCCATCCTCTCTGCAGAAGCTCAGCCCATTGTTACGTTCAACTATGCGTAGTTCCTTTCTAACGCAATCCATGATCAGTTTGTGAATTTTCAAGAAGAAGGGGTAGTCAAATACACATATGTGCTGGTGCACATGTTCACCTATTTTCAATCTAGAAAGTTTGAATTCGGCATGAAAAAGAAAGGTGAAGACTCTCAAGCCCAATCTGTCACTTTTTAGAAAACTTTGTTGAGAAAGAAGCAGGAAGACTATTCATACAAGGAATTTGTGGATATATTTGTTCATCTGGTAATCAATGCACTCAACAACACCACAGAGCCTAGTGTCAGTGAAGAAATCAGGAAAGTGATGTAGCTAACAGATCAGATCAGGATAGTAAACTGCTATCTCTACTAGAAATACACATAGATCAGGGTTTATGGAAGTGAATTGGCTCCTTATAAGATAATGAAATATCTTACCGTGAGAATATTTTCCCTCGAATACATAAGGCAAATGCTAGATTTTGACGAGCTGCATTTTATTTCGACCAAGAAGAAATCACAATTTAGGATCAAATCCCAAAGAGGCTCACTCATCTGCAACATCAGGGTAGCAGGGGGAGTGGTAGATGGAATACTGAAAGAGATGAAATTCACACCCAGTTTCAAGTGGTCCTATTATCCAATGGGGATCATCTCCAAGAAGAGGGTAGAACACAAGTCCACTCCCTACATCCATACCCACAGACTAGAGATAGAGAAGTAAATGAATGAAGGAGAATGGGTGGAAGACACACTCCAGGAGGCTGAAGAACATTTCATCTCTACTTTAGGGATCCAAACACCAGAACCATAAGAGAGGAAGATGGAAAGAGGACACGAGGGGATCAAAAGGAAATGGAGATTGACTCCCCCACTAAGGAATTTAGAATGAGATATATAAAGGAAGCAAGGATCAACATGGGCCTTGACCAAGGAAATGAGAAAAACCAACAAAATGCCATCACAATTGGGGATTCACCAAATTATTCTTCAGTAGGTGGCCACCCAATCTTCTCCACATCCTCCACCATCGTGCCATTCCAATAGCCAAATGTGAAATCTCGCACACTTACTTCCATTACAGAACATGAGGAGGAGGACATCTATGGCACATTTAGGGAGATCAAGAGAAGGAATGAGATCCTCAAGATCAACAGCTACAATCAATTTTGGAAACAAACAGGCAACTCACAGATTATACTCCTATCAACCTTTGACTATCAGAAGGGAAGGATGAGGATGGCCTTTTTGGGAGCACAAGTTCCTCAGCCCAAAGGTTGGGGTGAGTAGGTTTTTTAATAGGATCGATCCACTATACAAAAGAGGTTTGTGATCCTTGTTTGTCATCAACAATAAACTGATGTCCATGACAGATTATGTAAATAATATCACAAAGTAATCTAGTACGCGGCCAAATTCACAAATATGAAGTACATCATGATCGGGAAAGCATTCTATGAGACCATCAACAACAATTTCTTCATACAGCATGAGGTGAAGCACATTTTCCATCACAAGCCAACCTTCGTGAAGTACACAGAGACCGACAAAGTCTACAGGAAGCTAAACAGGACCAAGATAACGACTCCAAAAAGTTGGGAAAATCTATGTGTTAGTCATCAGTAATTTTTTTCTATTTTGTAGATGACTAAATACTTATCCTGGATTTCTAAAAGAAAAATTCATGAATATTGTGAGTTTTAGAAATCTCACTGCCTTCATTATCCTTAGAGAAATTTTTTCACTATCCTACCCTTTTTCCATTTCATGATCACCTCATAACATCTACAGACTCTAAATATCTCGTGCCTTTCATTTCCATCATTTTTCCTACCCATAATCTAATTACTCTTCTTTTCCCTTTCCTATCACTCAATTTTCCATCTAGGTGTTTCCTATAAGCCTAACTCATTCCCATGATTCCCCAAAATTCCTCAAGCATTCATGGTCTCAAAACTATCTCTGTAGGCTCTTTAGATAAATCAAGTACATTGGATTTTGAATCTTCATTACACCACTTGATCAATACTCTGTTTTTCACTTAAATATTCCAAACCAATTTTCAATCAAAGAGAGGTCAAAGAACTCCCCACTAGGTCAATTATGGTTTCATGGGTTCCAAGGTCATCATTTCCAAAGAAGACTATCATTCAGTTTCAGAGTCTGCATATGAGGTAATGGAAAATATTGACACTTTTTCAGAAGTGTTAAAAGGTCATAACAGCGAGTATAAAGCCATACCAACTCATAAACATCATGCCTCCTTCATTTTCCAAATATTTTTTCCAAAGAACAAATCATTTGCCACACCTAGGGCCATTTTTTCTCAAAACTATGTTTCTAGCCAGACAGAGATGAATTTGACAAAAGTGAGAGAGGTTTTTGTCCATAATAGGTCCAAGAAGAAAAAATCCTTCGTTTTTTACACAAGTATCATGGTTTGGGAGCAATGTCAAAGATACAGGTGTCACGGGAGAATTGTTTCACTGTTGGAGTGACCTCAAGGAAAATCAGACTTTCTCATAGCTAGAGTGTTCAAATGATGTTCTTGATGCATCACATGACAACTAGACTGGAAGAGATTTATAATGAGCTATCATGAGCTCAATTTTGAGTTGAGTAAGGCATCCAAAAGCGGTCTGCACCAGCATTCTGCATTTCTGCACCATCATTCAACACTTTTCGACCAGTCTTGGGAGAATCCACTTTGACAGGTCAAATCAAATCGAATCAGAGAAAAAAAGGTATATTTGGAAATTAGATTGGAAGGAATTTACAATGAGCTATCATGAGATAAATTTGGAGTTAAGGAAGGCCTCCAAACATTGTCTGTACTAGAACTATGCATTTCTACACGATCACTTAGCACATTTTCACCAGTCTTGGGAGAATCAACTTTTGACAGGGAAAATAAACTCCAATTAGAGAAAAAATGGTATATTTGGAAATGAGACAGGCTAATATTTCCAACAAGCTATCATGGGCCTAATTTGAACATTAGAAATGCCTCCACATTCCCTCTGCAAAAGGCGCTACTTGTAGGGAGTTCAGGCACTGCGCTTATGGCAGACAGAGGCCCGATTGGCCCAGAACTTGCCCGGTGTTGTTCTTAAAGAACTCGATTGGCCCATAGCCTTCCTGGCATTGCGCTTAGAGATCTTGAGTAGCCCAAAATTCCCGGTACTGCACTTAAGAGGACCCAACACCCGATAGCTCATGCAGAGCGCTGTGCTTAGAGAAGAAAGCCTCTCCCACCTGCAAAAAATTGCCAAAAACACAAGGGGACACCTTCAAGCTACATCTAAGGACCTGAAAACAAGTTAACATTGGTAGGTGCATGTTTCCTTATCCTCCAAGTGCCTTTTGTGATTTAATGATTAAGGGAAAGTGATCAAACCCTAGTGCCTACAAACCCTAGGTCTTCATGGCAAACAACCCTCTGTTTTGACTTCCAAACAAACAATTATCAGTCAAGGAGAGTATGAGTTAGGGTAGTTACAAATCAGTTCAAGTTAACCCTTGCTCCAAGCCCAAAAAAATCTAGTCATAATCCCACCTCCATCCCACTCATTTGCAAGATATGCCCTCACCATCATTTCATTTCACTCCTCCTGCCAAGTTTTATAAGCAGGCCTAGGGTTGTCTAAGGGAAGCATTAGTCACCATATTATATGAAGAAGGAAGTGGAAGTGAACAATAAAGTGACAATGAAGGTGTGAGTAACAATGAATCAAACCAAAGTGAAGATTAGGGTGATGATGAGTTGAGCCGACAAGAAGCAGACAACATGGAAACATGGGAGGACGATGATAGTAAATAAAATCAAGAGGCTGGCAACCAAAATGAAGGTCACAGCAGTGATGAAAAAAGCATATATAATGAGGAACAATGTGGAGGTGCAAAAATAAGTGAAGAGGTTAGAAATGAAGTTCAAGACATAGAGGTGGATCCAAATCAAGATGAGGTAAATGAGGAAGGAGGTAGTAGTCAAAGTAATGAACAGGAAGACATAGAGAAAAATGATGGTAGCCATGATGAATACACCCAAACGATCACAATTAAACCTCTTCCATTGAAATATAAAATAGTACATAGGCTTGTGTTTGCTACCTCTAAAATGCAAGGGACCATGCCTTCCTTTTCTACAAAGAAGCTAGATAAAGGCAAACAAAAGATCAAAGAGCAAGCTGGAGAGACCAAGTTGCAAGGGCTAAAACTCGAAAAGGCCCAAACCAAAATCCAAGCACTAAAAGAGGAAAAGGACCAAGTAAAACTTGGAATCTTGCCTAAATATTTTATATAGGCTTCTCAAACCCCATGAGGAAGGTGTCCACCAATTTTGGGAGAATTTTGACAATTATTGGTTTTTTGGAAATTTTGAGGCCTATAAGCGCAACACCCCTGGCCCTACGCTTATTCCTTAGACATCCTCAGAGATTTTTTTATTTATTTTTGGAATCCTCATGCCTATTACATTATTCTCACAAAATTTCAGAGCATTTGGAGCATTTGTGACCCCCCAAAAGGCCAAAAAACACCTCATTTTTCACCTTTCTACCTCATTTTCAGGCTTGGCGCTGTGCTCAGAGAAGTTTGGGGAATTTGGATTTTTGGAAAGTTTACCGGAGCTAAATCATAAATAAAAGGTATTTTTGGAATGTATACTCAGCACGCTTTCCAATGGGCCATCACAGAGAAAATTTCGATGTCGGGAAGGTCACCAAAATTTGGCTGCAAGTGGACCCATTTTCTGCTTGTGTTGGCGCTGCACTTAGAGAAGTTTGGGGAATTTGACCTTTTGGACCGGTTACATGGGCTCAATCGGAGAGAAAAAGGTATCTTTGGAAATTTGACTCAGCAGGCTTTCTAACAGGCCATCCCAGAGTCAAATATTACATTGGGAAGGGCATCAAAACTTGACTGCAAGTGCACCCATTTTCTGCTTGTCAAGGAGTTGTGCTTATAGATTGCACTATGTGTTTTTGGCCAAAAGTCAACAAAACACAGTCATTTATTATAAAAATGTATTTTAATGTTTTTTGAGGAAAATCACTCTAGAATTATGTGTTAGAAGTTATTTTGGAATTTATTTCATGGGATATTTTGTGCCTTGGGCCTTGCATGGTCTCTTGGGAATTTATGACATTTATGAGCGATTTAGACATTTTCCAACCCTTTCTAGGGTCTTTGCCCTCCTTTTCTAGATAAAAAGAGCATGAGGGCTTCATTGTAAATTTTGGCATTTGATAACTCTTTGGAGCAATACATAGCCTTTTGGAGGTTGAAGAGAAATTTGGTATTGCGGGGCTTTTGAATGGCTTGTTTTGCTTGTTGATGGAGGAGGCTTGCTTGTAGGATCCCTGAGCTTGGTTAATGGTGAAGTCCTTCTATTACATGTTATTATTTTCTCATGTATCATTATGTTTCCATATTTCTAAATTGAATTAGGACAAAGGATTTAGACTAATAAATTTTCTCAAAGGCACCTTAGCTTTGTTTGTTCTTCACTGCCTCTATGTTTTCCTCTGCTAGGTCTTTCTAGAGAATTCTTAACTGCTCTCTAAACCACCCAATCTTGTTTGTTTCATGAATGGTTTAATACAGTAGATATCAAATATGATTTATGGTTAGCTCTGCTTGTTTGATGTCTCTAAACATTGTTCTTGAGGTCTCACTCCAAAGTACCATTGATTAGGTTTGCCAAAAAGGCTATGTTTCTATCATACCCTCTGTCCATGTTTGAGTAATTGTTTTGGAGATCTTCATAGCTATGATCAATGATTTTTAGGCGTTCCCTATTCTTTGATTAAATTTATATGTGTATCTTGAAAGTTTTCTAACCTTGAAGGTGAAATCACTAGAAGTTAAATGAGTTTCTCGCCTTCTATATTTCATTGGAATGTTTGTCTTGAATGCTTATTTGCTTAAGTTGAATCAAAGAGGTACAGGTTTTCCCTATCTATTGATTGATTCTTTATGCTTATGTATTTAAGTCCTGTCTTGTTAAAAGGGTACATGGTAAAGGATTCTTAATCACCCTTTGACCTACCTTTGTTCACAAACTTGATGTCCATCTCATTTCCCATAAACCTTGAAAATCCATTGACCAATGCTAGAATTTCCCTGTGATGCTCCCCAATCCATTGTTGAACTTTCCATGAATTTTATAGACTCCATAGCCTAATGACTTGAATATTTCCTCATTCCATCTATTCTACTTGATCATATTACCCAACCAAAACAAAGAAACAAACCCTACACTTAACAACTAGCCTAAAATAAAACCCTAAAAAGAAAACAAGTTCACATCCTTTGCATCAAATAGAGAGAGCCCTCTCTCAGTCCAGGAAGGCTAGGTCTTAGGACTCCAAAGACTGGTCTGATGTTACCCTATGAATTTGGTCTACCAATCTTCTAAATCATGGGAACCTAACATAATGGCGATCACGGTGGGACCTTCCGAGTCAGTGACAATCTTTGATGGTGGACAACAAGTACATCCTTTAAAATAGTAAACACCATTCACCTAGTGACTCCAAAACTCTCCATAGACCTGAAGACTCCACTGGATGAAGAACCTAAAACATGACCAATCATCCGAGAAAGTAAGAGCACTCAGGCCTAGATTGGATTCAACAAATTATTGCTTTGATCTATAACTATGTTCTATCCTACTTTAATCCCGATCAAGAATCAACTGATGAGATCTACATTGATCAATTTTAAGATCTCAAGCCTAAAAAATATGAGCCTCAAATTGCAAACAATGAGCAAAATTATACAGTTGTGTCTATCGTAGATACACCTGCGGAAGACCTACTGAAACATGAGCCTCATGCTACTTTTCCTTCTCTTGATGAAACCTCAAACAATCATAAATCTCTTTTTGCACTACCTATACTCACAAAGGTCCCAGAAAGATACAAGCCTCTAATTTTGCCTCCTGTCCTCCAGGCCCTCCCAGCAAACCTTGCAAATAAACTACCAAGATTTGATGGAGAAAACTCAAAAGTCACCGCTAAAGAACACATTCAAAATATTGAGAATCTACTTGACCTATTTGAAGTAGGAGAAGATGATGTGCGTATGAGAATGTTTGCCTTATCATTACAAGGAAAAATTAAGAGTTGTTTTAAGGACCTTCCAGCTGTAAGCATTAGCAATTTTCATCAAATCACTCAAGTTTTATAAGATAGGTGGGCAGTCATAGGAAATGTTATTCTCATAATAAAGGAATACAACCATTTGAAAAGACATCTAGGGGAGACAGTACAACAATTTTCAGCCAGGTTCAATAAATTATACCATGCAATACCTGCTAAGATAAAGCCACCTCTAGGGTGGGCTCTCTTGCACTACCCAAATGCTTTTGACACAGAGATGGATTTCTAGATAAGAGAAAGAGATCCTTCGACCATGGAGGAAATGCAAAGGATAAAATTTGATGTGGAAGCCAGCATACTAAACAGGGAGGCAAAGCTAAGAGTAATAGAGAGAAACAATGCAAATCAAGAGAGACTCATATCTTCAGAGGTAAAGCTAGAGATGTTGACAAATACAATCAACAAAATGACGCATATACTTGGCAGGAAAGAGGAAGAGTACAAGGTTGAGGTTGGTGCTGCTTTGTTGCACTGAAAATTGTCACCTTGACATTTTGTTGCTCGTATGAGCTCATTATCACTCATACTTTCCTCCTTTGCAAGTCTAAAAACATCAGTTCCTCATGTCAAGCCTTTAAATTAAGAGAAATGATCTCAAAAGTCTCTAAAACTCTGGTAACTGTGGTCCCGCACCTAATGGTCATGTCTCCTACGTACCTGACCGCAATTTCTCTGTGTTAAGGGTGCGGACCCCTGTAAAAGATTAAAAGGGCACAAGTAAACTCAAAAAGCTCACTTTCAGTCATTTTTAGAAGCTTCTGGAAGGAATCTTGCAGTGGCAAGTCCACTCTTTTGAGGTTCATGTATCCCATGCCTTAAGGAGCTAACCCCTTGATGTGAGGAGCTTATCCCTTTGAAGGAGGATTCTATCCCTTCATTGGTGGAACTATAACCTCCTCTTTAACACTATAAAAAGAGGCATTGGGCAGCCTCAAAGGGAGTTGAATCTTTAGTGTTATTTGAGGTAAAGTGATGTTGGAACTTAGACTCCTTTAGCTGAGACTTTATGAGGAAAGATTACATACCTATATGTATCTCGGTTGGAAGAGTGCAAGGCTTGTCAGAGTAAAGGAAATTCCTGCTTCGGACCCCAGGAAGAGTTGTTCAACATCAAGGCTGAAAAGGTTGTAAGGTTCTTCTACTATTTCAAAGTTAATACAAATAAGTTTGTTTTTCTCAATAAGCTATCAACTGATTGTTTATTTTATGGATTCCTTGATCACCATAATAGATATGATTTATGAATATATGCTATGCAGGTGTTATTTGAATTTTGTTTGTTTGTGATTGCAGATCTTCAAAGATAACTCTTTCGGGTGACTGAAGGGCGACTACTACAAACAAGCGTTGGATCAAGGTAGGATCGTAACACCTTTGTAACATTTACTTATAAATCATGATATATCTAGAGAAAGATAGATTTAATTGTTTGTTTGTTGCTAGAATATCTTTTGATACTAGGGAGATCGGTCTTGTCCGCAAGATCGATTTATCCGGCCAACATGCTTATTAAAAACAACCTATACCTTTTCCTTGGGAAGAAAAAAATCAGTCATTACAGGGCAAGAATAACAATAAAAATATGCATGTTGAACAAGATTGCAAAGAAGAAGATGCTAAAAGTTGTCAAGTAAGTACTAGATACCTTCCTATATCTTGTGCTTCACTACTAAGAGAGCATTACAAGTAAAGTGCAAATGGAAATAAGGTGGAATGCTCTAAAGAATCAGTAAGGGAAGAAATGGATAATGCAAACCCTTTTTCAAATTCAGAAATTCTCCCCTTCAGACATCTTGGTGCAGCTACTGGGATTATAAAATATGAAATAAAGAAGGAGTCAACACATTTAGAGTCTGTACCCTTATGCTTTAATTCATTTCATATTATCAAAAGAACTTGACACCCTGATAATCTATCAGAGGCAATCCATGAATCTCATGCTCAAGTTAACTATCATGAAAATCAAAAATATTTGGTTGGAGATGAAATGAATCAGGGAATGAAAAAGAACCCATAGGATCTCTCTAAAGACACAAGTGATGATTCATCATCTCTTCTAGGTGTGGCTCAAGAAGACATTCAGCCTCTCGATTAGCTTTCACAAGAGAAAGAGAACTATTGTAGTTATTTCCAAAGAAAGAGAAAAATTCCTCCTTTTTTAACTGAAGAAGAAATAAATAAGCTTATAAACATGGAGTCAGCCTGTAAACCTTCATGTGAATAGAAAATTTCTATTTAATTTCCTCCTAATCCTAGCTACCAGAGAGCAGAAAATGGATTTGTAGATCAATTCAAAGAAAAACAATCTGATAGTCCAATATGTATGGTTGGTGACATTAATTATATTGATGATTCTCCAGGGTTTGATCAATATTTGATGATTATTATATCCAAATAGAAGCTAATTTTGCAGAGCAATTAGCATTTTGTTTGTGGGAGGAAGTTCAGTTTCATGAACTTGAAAGAAGTAGTCAACCAATGTATAGTAGCTATGACAGTGATGAGGGAAGTTTAGAAAATTTGGAAGCAAATGAAGGCTTGGAAATTGATGATCAAAAAAGAGTTGTTGCACTTCTTTCTCAAGAATATTTATGGCCAAGGAGTCCTCCTACTCATCAACATAGTGACTTTCACACAGTATTCAGCCCACTAAATCAGAGCATATCAGGTTTACTAGAAGACAACATTGAAATGTATGATGAGGCTGCCAGTTCTGATGATCATGAGGAAGAGGTGGAGTTTCTTTCCCAAAATAATATCAAGATTATCCAAGTGGAAGAAGAAGCAGCCTTGGATCAAGTTTATTTTCCAAATCTTCACATTCATGTATTATTTCAAGATCCCTTTGCTGATTTATTAGAGACATTTAAAGAGGGATTAAAACATGTCAAGGGCATTTTGATGCAGAATTTCAAGAAAATTTTAGGCACTACTGTTAAAACACAAGTGAGGTGGGAGTGGCGTTTTCATTTTTTCAAAACACTCAAAGAGCTAAATCAAGATCCCTCATGGAATCATTTGCTTGATTGGCTATATTGGAAAATAAATTTCACCGGCTGAATGTATACCATGAATAAGTTAGATTAGGATAGATAGGAAAGAAAATAAGATCAACACTATGAACATCTTTCTTGTTTTTAGTTTTAGAATGTTGATCCAAAATGAAAAAAAAATAGAGAAAAGATGAAAAAGAGGTACATCCCCATAGCCAAAAAAGAGTACTGTTGAAAGTGTGCAAGCCTAAATTCCACTGCTTGTTCAAAAGGAGTATTGTTCAGTCATCTAGCCTAATCATGATTGAACATGTTTTCAATTTATTGCTGATAGGTTAGTGAAAGAGAACTTGTCAAAACATCTAAACTTCAATTTTCTGTAGGAATAGATTAGGAAGAGAAGATACTGGTTCTCCATGCTCAAATATGAACTAAAGAGAAAGATGAGGAAGCCTAAAAAATTATCAATCACAGCCCTCATTATTTCTAGTTTTGTTTGTACAAAAATAATGTTTGTGCGTAGCTTGTTCCAATGCCACAACCCATGGTGAATCAGATTGCTTAATCCTTGTTCAAACCATGTTTTCAATTTCATTTCAATAGCTTAGAGAATGAAGTCTATCATACAACTTAATCTTGACAGCTAGTTAGTCTATGTAGAGAATAAAAATAGTTCACTAGCATAATCTGAACTCTTGGAAGTGATAAAGGTAGAAGTAGATAGTTTGTTTTTTCTTTCAAAGTAAAAGAATGTCAAGGGTTTTCCAGTTGAAGTGCACCCAAGGAAGAAAAAATGTTAGGAAAGTAGGATGGGTAGGTAGAGATGAAGTTGAAGTAATCATGTTTTCTAGATTCTTGAGATCATAACTTCAAAATAAACATCAGCAAATGAAACAAGAAAAATCTGCCCAACGGATGAGGCATTGGTCTTCATAAACCCATATATCTGAAGTTCTAGACACCTCCTAAAAAGGAGCTGCCCTCCCCAAATAGAGCCACTATTAGTCACTAGTAATTTTTTGCTATTTTGTAGATGACTAATACATATCCTATATTTCTAAAAATAAAATTCATGAATATTGTGAGTTTTAGAAATCTCACTGCCTTCATTATCCTTAGAGAAAAATTTTCACTATCCTACCCTTTTTCCATTTCATGATCACCTTGTAACTCCTACAGACTCCAAATGGCTTGTGCCTCTCATTTCCATCCCTTTTCCTACCCATAATCTCATTACTCTGCTTGTCCCTTGCCTATGACTCCATTGTCCATCTAGGGTTTTCCTATAATCCTAACTCATTCCCATGATTACCCAAAATTCCTCAAGCATTGATGGTGTCAAAACTATTTCTCTAATCTCTTTAGATAAATCAAGTACATTGTATTTTGAATCTTAATTACACCACTTGATAAATACTTTGTTTTTCACTTAAAAATTCCATGCCAATTTTCAGTCAAAGAGAGGTCAAAGAACCCCCCACTAGGTCAATTAGGGTTTCATGTGTTCCAAGGTTATCATTTCCAAAGAAAACTATCATTCCATTTCAAAGTCTGTATTTGAGGTATGGGAAAGATTGACACTTTCTCAGAAGTGTTAAAAGGTCATATCAATAATCATAAAGCCATACCAACTCATAAACATCATGCCTCCATCATTTTCCAAGGATTCTTTCCAATGGACAAATCATTTGCCACACCTAGGGCCAGTTTTGCTTCAAACTATTTTTCTGACCAAACAGAGATGAATTTAACAAAATTTAGAGAGGTTTTTTTTCCATCATAGGTCCAATAAGAAAAAAATCCTTCATTTTTTACACAGGTATCATGGTTTGGGAGAAATGTCAAACATACAGGTGTCACGGGAGAATTGATGCATTGCTGGGGTGATCTTGGGAAAAATATGATTTTCTCATAGCTGAAGTGTCCAAATGACTTCTTGATGAATCAAATGACAACTAGACTTGAAGAGATTTCCAATGAGCTATCATGATCTCAATGTGGAGTTGAGGAAGGCATCCAAAAGTGGTCTTCACCAACACTCTGCATTTTTGCACCATCATTCAACACTTTTTTACTAGTCTTGGGAGAATAAACTTTTGATAGGTCCAATCAACTCCAAGCAGAGAAAAAAAATGTATATTTGGAAACTATACTGGAATATATTTCCAATGAGCTATCATGAGATCAATTTGGAGTTAAGTAAGGCGTCCAAAAGTTGTCTGCACCATCACTCAACACGTTTTGACCAGTCATGGGACAATCAACTTTTGATAGGGGAAATCAAATCCAATTAGAGAGAAAATGGTATATTTGGAAATTAGACAGGATAAGATTTCCAAAAATATATCATGGGCCCAATTTGAACATCGGGAAGGCCTCCAAATTCCATCTGGAAAAGGTGCTACATGTAGGGAGTTCAGGCGCTGCGCTTATGGCAGAGAGAGACTTGACTGGCCCAGAACTTGCCTAGTGTTGAGCTTAGAGAGCCAGACTAGCCTAGAACCTGCTCGGCACTGCACTTAGAGACCCCGACTGGCCCAGAACTCTCAGCGCTGCGCTTAAGAGGACTTGACACCTGACAGCTGTTGGGTCGTTAATATGCCATTATTATTATCACTTTTGAACACTTATTCCACCCATTTCTACCATTCTTCATCACGTCATTTATTATAATTTATTATTTAAATCCATTTTATAAATGATTTATGCTCTTATGGATGAATATTATTTATTCTCCTTTATTTCTAATAAATTGATGATTATGTATGATTTTATCAATGATAGTTTTAATAAATCAGTTGTAACATTATTCACCATTTTTAGCCTCCAAGATAATTTTCAGATTGAAGATTTGATCATTAAAAGTGCCAACTCAGAAATTCGCTGGAATAAGAAGTGATGGTTTTGCGGTTGAGATTCTGAGCAAATGAAGAAGAATCTGGAAAATATGGAACATGGGTTTTGTCCAGAACGGACCCAATTAACTTATCTAAGAACGGTTTGCCCAAATTCGGCTTGTACTAAGAGAAACGCAGGGTTCTTTGAGCACGATTTTCTCAGATTTGTTGTTGCGGCCGTCCTCCAAATCTCAGCTGCAAAGCCAAATTCGCCTTGTTCTTGTTGATCAAATGGTTAGAAGCAAACAAATTTTGTAATAGAATCATGTTGTAATTATCTCTATTGTAACCACTCTCTGCTCTCTTTGTATTTAAATCAGAACAGAGATCAGAGAGGGAGAAGGACTTTGAGGATGATTCGGGATGGATTCGAATGATGGAATTGAGGATTCATACTTAGAGATTCAAGAATGAAGATGGATTATTCATGATAGGATAGGGATTGTTGCATTGCCATTGTAATCTTCAAAGCTTTTGCTGTTGTAATGATTTCACAATTTGAGGATGAATAAATAAAAGGGTTGTTGTTCATTCACCTGATCTAAAGTAGCCCAGCAGCATCCGCTGGCGGCTAAGGGCCCAGCCTCTGGTGGAGTATGCTGCTGTTGTATCATGTCTTTCCAATTTCCGCCGTGTGATGGTTTAATTTAGTTCCTATTTCTTTGAATCGTAATGCTTTACAGTTTCATGTTCTTTACTTCGTTGTTTAGTTTGGTTGATTAATTACAAGAGTTTGCTTTTAAAGAGATTTCCTAGTTTACTTTCAATGGCAGCTTTCCATTTCCTGTTATTTTCATTATCTTTGCTTTGGTGTGAAGAACGATCTGAAACTGTAGTGGGCATTGGCATTTGCTGTCTAGTCCCCAGATTAATGATCTGTTCCTTGGTTACTTTTGGTTACATCAGTTTCCAAAGGGATGAGTTATTGTTACTGGACCCTTGACTGATACATTGCTTATTTTTCTGAATGCATGATTTAAGTCTTAAAATGCTTTGTTGTAAGTATATTTTATTTCCAGCTTTCATTTACTTTTAGATTTTAAGCACTATACTGCAAAACATTACTCTTGAGTAAATAGCCGCCTCAGACTGAGTACACTCTTGAAACAAAAAGTCGTCCCTGGGTTGACAATTAATGTGAGGTAATTAGGAGTTACAAAGACACATTTTTATCGCTCCACATTTTGGCGCCGTTGCCGGGGAGAGTGTAGCCATTTCTAAAGAGTAGTGTGAATCTGATGAGTGCCTGCTAGGGAAGAGTTGGATCTTAAAAACGGAAGGTAAGAACCTACGTGCGGAGCATGTAAAAGCCCTGCTCCACTATCCGCTTTCCTAACAGATTTTTTGTTGTTTTGTTGGGTAGAAATAGATGTTTGAATTTTTGTGTGAATGATTAGGAAAAAAATAGAAATTTTGAAAAATGGATCACATGATCTCATGCAAGTGGTGATGTAAGCACCACCCATTTCACTAACCAATTGACAGGAACATTTGAAGAAGGAGCCTCGAAGAAACACATGAAGAACATCTTATACTATGGTAAGAAATGGCTCACGTTTCTACTTTTGAATTTCCTATCAAAGATCTAGGAGGAGTGACACAAATGCACATAATTCCCCCATCTTTACCAAATTTTCATGGTTTAGCAAATGAAGATCCGGATACATTCTTATTTGAGTTCGAAATACTTTGTAGAGGATATGATTATTGTACTAATGATCAAAGATTGAAAGTGTTTCCTCTTACTCTAAAAGGAGCAGCTCCCCGATGGTTCATGAGCCTAGGTGGGAATTGCATCCAATCATGGGAGGACATGAAGAACATATTCTTGAAAAAGTACCAAGACTATTGCAAATCCAATGAAGATATTTTCGGTATGATACAAGGGGAAGATGAAAGTTTGGAGGACTATGTAGATCGATTTCATTATAACCTTCAAAAATCAAAGCATAAGCATTTGGAAAAAGAGATCTTAAAAACACTCATTCTTAAAGGAATCAAAGATGAATTTTTAGAACTCTTAAATCTAATAGGAAAAGGTGATGTTTTTCAGTTATCATATGATGATGTTTGTGAGTTGTGCATAAGGTATTCAAGAGGAATCTCCAAGGCTGGTAAGAATTCTAGAGATGTTTGTTCTTTCTTTTCCAAATTTGCTACAAGAATAGGAGACATAAGAGCTGAAATCAATGATTTATTTGAAAATTTTAAAGTTGATTTTATTAGCTCTCTAAGCTCAAAATTGGACGTTTTGTAGGTTCATAAAAATGAAGAATTTGATGAAGTGTTTTTCCCTCATGACCAAAAGGAGCAGCCCATAGATGGTTACTCTTCCTTATCTAGGATGGAAGTATCATATCAAAGAGGTGAGGAAGCTGCAACAAGGTCAAAACCATGGAAATCATGGCCTATAGGTATGGTTCAAAACAATTCTTCTCCATTCTCTTACTTGCATAATCCATTATGGAATACTCATGTTCTAGGGCAGCCATGTCAATTTCAATATAACCACCAATCTTATCTACAAGTTTGGCATGGTTCACCTTATGATTGCATGACTACTCTCCCTCATCTTGTAGCACAAGCACATTCTCCATATTCTCCACCAGCTCTTTCACAAAATTATGCTTGCATATCAAATTTATCCACTCAACCCAACCAACCACATCATCACAATGCTACATTCCATACACAATTTCCTGCTCAACTAATTCCACACCCTCACCACAATAAACTAGTACAACATACTTACAGTGTTGAACTGCCAAATTTACCCACCCTTCCCACCCATTCTATCTCACATGCGCCATTAGAGAAAACTTACCATGAGATTCAGAATGTTTCAAATTCAAAAATTGTAGAAGTTATGGAAGAAAATGAGCTTACTTCTAGTTTGCATCAACAAACCATTTTAAAAGCTCAAGAACCTCATGGTATGATGGGAAATCAAGAAAGTAATGGATATATTGAAGATTGGTTTCACTCCATCACATGTTTGCATCATCACTCCATACTTCAACAATTTTTGACAACATCTTTTCAAGGGAAGTTGGCTTCTCATACCCTAATTTTTATCAACATGCATTTTTCAAATTTGGGTATGTATATATTGGAAGCCTTATTTCTAAAATGGTTCCACTGGAAATACTCTTATACATAAACATATTCGATTCTCAAAGAAGAGTAGGATAGTGGAGAAAATAAAATAAAATAAAATAAGGACATAAATAAATGCATTTTGTTTTTTTGTAAAAATAGTTGTTTTTTTTTGCAACACGCTATCGAAATCAACATCGGTGATAAATATTTCAATTTATTTGTGTATGTAGATGAATTATATTGCAAATAACAATTCTATAAACACTTATATTCATTTTTTATCACCAATTTAAAAAAATGCTTGAATATCATTTTTTGGCTTGCGGGCTTGATGAACTTTCTGGAAAAACAGTCGAGACAGTCATGTTTTGAGGGACCAAAAATGAATATTTTTAAAACCTGTTTCTACCCTAGGTATCCCTTGATGTCTACTTTCTAACCCAATTTGAATCAGTCAATTTGGATTTGAAACGAAAAAGTTAGAACCAAAACATTGACCGGATGTCTAGCGGGTAGCTCAGGAACAGAGTTGGGACAGTCAGTTTTTGGAGGCCTAAATGACCATATTTTTAAAACCTGTTTCTATGGTAGATTCCCCTATGAATCTAGTTTCCAATGCAATTTGAATCACTCATTTTTGATATCGTATGGGGAAGTTATGATCAAAATACTGACTGTCTATCGTAAATCAACACCCTTAAAACTCTGTTTTTCCGGATGTTCCTTACAGTATTTCACCTATCAATTCTTCTTTTCTTAAAAACCTGTTTCTATTGGAGATAAATAAATGAATCTAATTTCATTTCCAATTTGAATCATTTGAATCCGACATCAAACGAAGAATCTATGCTTGAAATATCAATCGTTGGTCTAGATTGGGTAATTGAAAATGACTATGTTATGCAGGCTGTTCTAACTAAAATTGACATATCATATCATTGAATTTTTAAAACCTATTACTACTGGAGATAACCCTTTGAATTAGCTCTCAGTTTGCTTTGGAATCACTCAATTTCGATGAAAAACAAAGAAGTTGTGATTAAAACACTGCAGGTTAGCATGATTGGCCACTGCTCTCCCGCAGGTGACAGATAAATTTTACTTTGTTATTTTCTCAATGGATTTGTTATACAGAGTAACTACTTGTTGTTTTTTTGCATAATTCTTGGATTAGGGGAGCCCGATCACCTCTCTTTCTCCATGATTTAATGTTTTATTGCAGGTAAACACTCGTTTTTTGCAGGTCCTAGGAGAAAAAGAAGGTCAATTTATGGACGAGTGATTCTTGAAATAAATTTTAATAAAACAAAAGAATTTCATCCAACTCATTACCCAACGGATTCATAATAGAACAAATGAAGAATTGATTTCAATTTGAAGATTCATGTCTTATCCCTGCTGCCAAAACATTTTTCAAATAGATCATTTTTTTGACATAACATCATAGCTGTTGTAACTTAATTTAGTTATTTACATATTGTTTTTAAATAAAATGTTGTTTCTTTTCTAATTTCTCTTATATTTTGTGTTTCAGGTGTTGCTTCATTCAAAGTGTAACTCATCCTCAACATCAATGCTGTGAACAGCGAATTTGTTTTTTTGCATGTTTGCATTTTATGATCGACATTTGCATTTTCACACTTTTTTTGTGTGTATTTTTGTTTTTTTTGTGTGCATTTCCTTTGAGGAACACCACTTTTTGAGTGTTTTTGTTGTTCATTCAAAAGAGCAACACTTTGGGATTATTTTTGAGAGCAACCTTTTCTTCCTCTTGTGGGACTATTCCTAGTTCATCTCAACCACATTTTACTGATTCCCCTTCATGGCATGAAGTACACTATTTTTACGAGGACAAGAATTATGGATTCTATTGAAGCGGGTTAATATCATTCACGTTATGATCTTTAACAGGACAGCTCCTTGATGATAGATTATTTTCAAAAGGGACACAATTATTTATATACTACTTTACTGCATTGTTTTCTGTTGAACATGATATTGATTGATCATCTTAATACCATGCTGGTTCCACCAATCTGGATTATAATCTTCTCTGTCTGTAATAAATGAGATTATGGGTATATTTTTCTATTGACATGTTCAACTTCTTCCACCATCCCTGCTCTTAAGGAGTACTGAGCCTCCCTCTTTTTATCATAAAAATGTGTAATAATAACAAAATTTTGTTCACGGATGGAGGATAGGGGGTCTCATTACGAGCCAGCCTACCATGTTCATAAGGTTGTAAGAAAGTGACATTCCCATTATGGCCACCACACCAGGGTTATGATCCATTGGATAGTCAAATTATCCTTGGAACGGGAGGTCTCATCACGAGCCGGCCTGATCACTTTTGCTACATCCCAGTGAATGGCAGTGTGGTTATCTGGTTACCACGCCAGCACACTGGTCTCTTCTGTAAGAACAGCACTGAAACTCTCTAGTTATAAATTGAGGATTCCGGCTCATATGGGTTAAAAAGCAACCCTGCCGAGGCTATGGACGCCTGCTGGCAGCAGCGGCTCTGCTTATGGTATTGAAGTTATATCTTATCGTCAATTATTATTATAATACCATTTTCTTATCAGAGAAGTTATTTCCTTACTTTTTTCCCTATTTTGAACCTTTATGCATGAGAAATTGTTTTATGATCAATCACATCATTTTCAGCTAGCATACTATCAGTAAAGCATCTTTTTGGCATATTGTTGTTCTTTTTCTCTTTTTCGTAACTTATCATCAATCCAAAGCGTCCTATCTCTTATTCATAACTATCTTTACACAATCTGCTCTCATTATAATCATAACCCTCGTTGTCCTATCATTGATATGTCTACTCTGCTTCATTCACTGCTATATTGTTCATTCCCTTGCCTTGCCATCAGCATAACCCCTCTCATACGCTTTATGGTCATGGCATTCATTTTCCAATTGGAGGGGGGAATGTATGCATTATGGGATTGCATGCGATATGATTACTGCACTCTGCCATCACTTGTTGATTTGCCAAAATATTAGTATTGCATGTATACATAAGTTTTTCTGATTGAAATTTTTGCATGCATCTTATCTATTACTTACACTATGGATTCAAGAACATTGTATGCCAAATAGTGCTTTGTTTGCAGGAAAACAACAAGTATGGGCAGAATTCTATTCATAGCATGACCACACTATTGCACTTAACAGAAGAGGCTCACGCACGTGAACAATTCTTCGGACATGATGTGCTTACCTGGATTCCACCTTTTGTATCACTTTCAGCACCAACTCTGCCTACATCAGCTTCAACAAATGCCAGTCCATATATGTCATTCCACATTTTTCTTTTTGGAGGTAAAACTTGAGGTAAAATAGCATAATTTTCTGATTTATTACGAATTTAGGAGAATTTCATAAAAATCCATTTTGAGCATCATTTATCATCCTTCATTCCACATCTTTACCACTTTCCCTTTTTCAGCAGCATATCATTTTCGAGTATGGGGGAGTGTTCCTTTCATTCATTTCTTTCTTATGACCATGTCATCCATATTCTTTATCATCCATTGTTATTCTTATTCATTCTCAACACCTCCATTATTCCATGTTGTTTTACACCAAGCATCGAATTCAACAGATGGTAGCAACCACCTCTATTTGTTTTCTAGCATTGCATGAGGGCATGCTAATTCTTCAGAGAGGGGGAGGAATTGCTACGCATGATGGATATTTTCAATTTTCTTTCTCATTTAAGGCATACAATTTCATTTTTACACAATGCAAAAATTGATTTCCATAATATTTTTAAAACTATGAAACAATTCTTGTGATTTTTGGAAAATGCAGATGTATCATTAATACAAACCCAGACAATTTCAAAAAATATTGGTTCATAAAATTTCGGAAATCATGCACTCTCACCTACAGCCATTTTGTTTATATCTCATGATCCGTGCATCAAAACGATCTGATTTTTGGATCATAAAGGCATTCATATATTATAAATTTACTTGTCAAATTTCAACAAAAGCTGGTTTGTAGTTTTTGAGAAAATGGTTAATAAAGTTTTCTGTTACTTATATCATATTTTGCTGCAACTTCATACATATAGTTGAATGTCAATATAAAAATTGTTATGCCTTCATCAAGATTACTAAAAGTGAATATTCATTAATTAAGGAAGAATTCATTTGTTCTATCCATTTCATGAGCTGAGATGAACATATTTTGTATTGCTTGGTTAACACATGGGTTTTTGTCTTTGGGTTGCATGAGGACATGCAATATATTCAGTTTTCGTTGCATAAGGACATGCAACATATTGAGTGTGGGGGTATGTTGGGCCGTTAATATGCCATTATTATTAACACTTTTGAACACTTATTCCACCCATTTCTACTATTCTTCATCATGTCATTTATTATAATTTATTATATAAATCCATTTTATGATGATTTATGCTTCTATGAATGAATATTATTTATTCTCCTTTATTTCTAATAAATTGATGATTATGCATGATTTTATCAGTGATAGTTTTAATAAATCAGTTGTAACATTATTCACCATTTTTAGCCTCCAAGATAATTTCCAGATTGAAGATTTGATCATTAAAAGTGCCAACTCAGAAATTCGCTGGAATAAGAAGTGACGGTTTTGCGGTTGAGATTATGAGCAAATGAAGAAGAATCTGGAAAATCCGGAACATGGGTTTTGTCCAGAACGGACCCAATTAACTTTATTATAGAACGGTTTGCCCAAATTCGGCTTGTACTAAGAGAAACGCAGGGTTCTTTGAGCACGATTTTCTCAGATTTGTTGTTGCGGCCGTCCTCCAAATCTCAGTTGCAAAGCCAAATTCGCCTTGTTCTTGTTGATCAAATGGTTAGAAGCAAACCAATTTTGTAATAGAATCATGTTGTAATTATCTCTATTGTAACCACTCTCTGCTCTCTTTGTATTTAAATCAGAACAGAGATCAGAGAGGAAAAAGGGACTTTGAGGATGATTCGAGAAGGACTTTGAGGATGATTCGGGATGGATTCGAATGATGGAATTGAGGATTCAGACTTAGAGATTCAAGAATGAAGATGGATTATTCATGATAGGATAGGGATTGTTGCATTGCCATTGTAATCTTCAAAGCTTTTGTTGTTGTAATGATTTCACAATTTGAGGATGAATAAATAAAAGGGTTGTTGTTCATTCACTTGATCTGAAGTAGCCCAGCAGCATCCGCTGGCGGCTAAGGGCCCAGCCTCTGGTGGAGTATGCTGCTGTTGTATCATATCTTTCCAATTTCCGCCGTGTGATGGTTTGATTTAGTTCCTATTTCTTTGAATCATAATGCTTTACAGTTTCATGTTCTTTACTTCGCTGTTTAGTTTGGTTGATTAATTGCAAGAGTTTGCTTTTAAAGAGCTTTCCTAGTTTACTTTCAATGGCAACTTTCCATTTCCTGTTATTTGCATTATCTTTGCTTTGGTGTGAAGAACGATCTGAAACTGTAGTGGGCATTGGCATTTGCTGTCTAGTCCCCAGATTAATGATCTGTTCCTTGGTTACTTGTGGTTACATCAGTTTCCAAAGGGATGAGTTATTGTTACTGGACCCTTGACTGATACATTGCTTATTTTTCCGAATGCATGATTTAAGTCTTAAAGTGCTTTGTTGTAAGTAGATTTTATTTCCAGCTTTCATTTACTTTTGGATTTTAAGCACTATACTGCAAAATATTACTCTTGAGTAAATAGCCGCCTCAGACTGAGTACACTCTTGAAATAAAAAGTCGTCCCTGGGTTGACAATTAATGTGAGGTAATTAGGAGTTACAAAGACACCTTTTTATCGCTCCACAACAGCTCATGCAGAGTGATGTGCCTAGAGCAGAAAGCCTCTCCCACCTGCAAAAAATTGCCAAAAACACAAGGGGACACCTTCAAGGTACATTTAAGGACCTGCAAAGAAGTTAACATTGGTATGTGCATGTTTCCTTATCTTCCAAGTGCTTTTTGTGATTTAATGATTAAGGGAAAGTGATCAATCCCTAGTGCCTACAAACCCTAGGTCTTCATGGCAAACAACCCTCTATTTTGACTTCCAAACAAGAAATTATCAATCAAGGAGAATATGATTTAGGGTAATTACAAATCAGTTCAAGTTAAGCCCTCCTCCAAGTCCAAATCAAACCAGTCATAAACCCACCTCCATCCCACTCATTTGCAAGAGCTGCCCTCACCATCATTTCATTTCACTCCTCCTATCAAGTTTTATAAGCAGGCCTAGGGTTGTGTAAGGGTAGCATTAGTCACCATATCATATGAAGATGGAAATGGCAGTGAAAAATAAAGTGATAATGAAGGTGAGAGTAACAATGAATCAAACCAAAGTGAATATGAGGATGATGATGAGTTGAGCCAACACGAAGCAGGCAACATGGAAACAGGGGAGGATGATGACAGGAAATAAAATCAAGACGCTGACAGCCAAAATGAAGGTCACAGTATTGATGAAACAAGCATCTATAATGAGGAACAAAGTTAAGGTGCACAAATTAGTGAAGAGGTCAGAAATGAAGTTCAAGATGAGATAAATGAGGAAGGAGGCAACATTCAAGGTAATGAAGAGGAAGACATAGAGATAAATGATGGCAGCCATGATAAAGACACCCAAATGATCAAAATTAAGCCACTTCAATTGACATATCAAAGATGACAAAGGCTTGTGTTTTCTGACACTAAAAGGAAAGGCACTGTGCCTTCCTCTTCTACCAAGAAGCTAGATAAAGGCAAACAAGAGATCTAAGAGCAAGCCGGAGAGACCAAGTTGCAAGTGCTAAAAATCGAAAAGGCCCAAACAAAAATCCAAGCCCTCAAAGAGGAAAAAGACAAATTAAACCTTGCAATCTTGCCTTAATATTTTCTACAGGCTTCTCAAACCCCATGAGGAAGGTGTCCACCAATATTGGGAGAATTTTGACAATTTTTGGTTTTTTGCAAATTTTGAGGCCTATAAGCGCAACACCCCTGGTGATACACTTTTTCCTCAGACATCCTCAGAGGGATAAATTTGTATTATTGGAATCCTCACGCCTATTACAATATTTTGACCAAATTTTAGAGAATTTGGAGTATTTTTGACCCCTCAAAAGACCAAAAAACTCCTCATTTTCACCTTTCTGCCTCATTTTCAGTCTTGGCGTTGCGCTCAGAGAAGTTTTGGTAATTTTGATTTTTGGACAGGTTACAGGAGCTAAATTAGAAAAAAAATGGTAGCTTTGGATATTAGACTCAGGAAGCTTTCCAACAGGCCATCACGGAGAAAATTCCGACATAGGGAAGGTCACCAAAACTTGGCTGCAAATGGACCCATTTTATGCCTGTGTTGGTGTTGCACTCATAGAAGTTTGGAGAATTTAAATTTATGGATAGGTTACAAGGGCTCAATAAAAAGAAAAAATGTATATTTGGAAAGTAGAATCAGTAGAATTTCCAACGGGTGATCACAGAGAAAAACTCGACATTGGGAAGGTCACCAAAACTTGGCTACAAGTGGACCCATTTTCTACCTGTCAAGACGTTGTGCTTATAGACTGCACTATGTATTTTTGGCCAAAAGTCAACAATACACACTCATTTATTATAAGAAGATATTTTAATGTGTTTTGAGGAAAATCACTCTAGAATTAGGTGCTAGAAGCTATTTTGGCATTTATTTCATGGGATATTTTGTCCGTTGGGCCTTGCATGGTCTCTTGGGCATTTATGACATTTATGAGTGATTTTCACATTTTCCAACCCTATCTAGGGTTTTTTCCCTCCTTTGCTAGATAAATAGAGTATGAGGGCTTCATTTTAAATGTTGGAATTTGATGACTCTTTGGAGAAATACATAGTATTTTGGATGTTGAAGAGAAAGTTGGTGTTGTGGGGCTTGTGAATGGCTTGTTTTCTTGCTGATGGAGGAGGCTTGCTTATAGGATCCTTGAGCTTGGTTAATGGTGAAGTGCTTCTATTTCATGTTATTATTTTCTCATGTATCATTATGTTTCCATATTTCTAAATTTCAATTGGAAAAAGGATTTAGACTAAGAAATGTTCTCAAAGGCACCTTAGCTCTATTTGTGCTTCAGTGCCTCTATGTTATCCTCTGCTGGGTCTTTCTAGAGAATTATTAATTTCTCTCTGGACCCCCCAAGCTTGTTTATTTCATGAATGGTTTAATACAATAGGTATAAAAGATGATTTATGGTTAGCCCTGCTTTTTTGATGTCTCTAAACACTATTTTTAAGGTCTCTCTCCAAAGTACCATTGATTAGGTTTCCTAATGAGGTTATGTTTCGATCATACCCTTTGTCCATGCTTGAATAATTGTTTTGGAGATCTTCATAACTGTGATAAATGATGTATAGACATTCCCTATTCTTTGATTAAATTTATATGTGTATCTTGAATGTTTTCTAACCTTGAAGGTGAAATCAGTAGAAGTTAAATGAGTTTCTCGTCTTCTATATTTCATTGGAATGTTTGCCTTGAATGCTTATTTGCTTAAGTTGAATCAAAGTGTTACTGGTTTTCCCTGTCTATTGATTGCTTCTTTATGCTTATGTATTTAAGTCCCTTCTTGTTAAAAGGGTACATGGTAAAGGATTCTTGATTGCCCTATGCCCTACCTTTGTTCACAAACTTCATGTCCATCTCATTTCCCATAAACCTTGAAAATCCATTGACCAATGCTATATTTTCCCTGTGATGCTCCCCGATCCATTGTTGAACTTTCCATGAATTTTATAGACTTCATAGCCCAATGACTTGAAAATTTCCTCATTCCATCTATTCTACTTTATCATCTTACCCAACCAAAACAAACAAACAAACCCTACACTTAACAACTAGCCTAAAATCAAACCCTAAAAAGAAAACAAGTTCACATCCTTTGCATCAAATAGAGAGAGCCCTCTCCGAGTCTAGGAAGGCTAGGTCCTAGGACTCCAAATACTGGTCTGATGTTACCCTGTGCATTTGGTCTACCAATCTGCTAAATCACGGGAAATTAACACTATGCATGCTCCAGGAAGGATGACAACTTAGTTCAATGATGAAGTTGACACCTCAGTGAATTTTCATTAATAGCGCATCCAATGTATTAGATCCTCTAGCACAAAAAATCGCCACAACATCAGATAACGTCTCCACGAGAACATCGGGCACTTGCCCAAGGGTCATTCCAACGAAAGGAAACTTCCACTTCTACCTCGGACATCTGTATAGAAAAAATCACATGTGTCCATGCTTGAGACACATATAACCCTTTTTTGGTTACCCCTATGTGTAAATGAACCGATTGCCCTTCCAATAATGGAAATCCAGTGCGAATAGTTTAGATACAAGTTTCTATTCTGTAGCAAGGGTTGGACCCTGGTTTTGTAAACACTTTTCATTGCAAGTATTCTCATTTTTCAAGCTGGAGCATTAATAAAGAGAATATTCTGTAAGATTCCGGTGTTGTGTGTCCTAGTGATGTTTTTCTCTCATTCATGTTGAATTTTTTTCTCACTGTAACCTCTTCATGTTTCCATTTATAATTCCATTTGTAAAGCAGGAAGGTTAGATTAATATTTTCTGTTTTAGAGTACCTTATTTCTGGTCATCTTTACAATTTCAATGTTTTCTTCTGATGTATGATTTAGGAATTCTTAATTGTTCTTAAGTCATTACTGAAAATACTCTTCTCCACCCCATGATTACACACAACTATAAACACCTATATTCGCAACTAGCTTGCCTTGCAGTCACTTTGGGATTTTATGTGTACACCCAACCTATTTTGACTCCATAGCCCAATGGAAACTATTTAGGAAAGACCTATTTTATCCAACCAAGAACAATCAAACAAACAAAATCTTACAATAAATTTAAATAACATAACATCAATAAACTTAAACAATTCTATATCTAATAGAGAGATCCCTCTCTCAGTCTAGGAGTGCTAGATTCTAGGCTTCAAGCGGTTTTGATGTTGTGCTTTCTAGTTTAGTCTTACCAATATTATAAATTATAGAGTGATAAAAGGAACTAATGTGGCATCTCAGTAATTTTGTGATTTGTTCATGAGGAAAAATCACCTAAGAGAAAACTCACCTTGAAAATTTTCTCGAGAGTCTCCAATAGAAAGTTCTAAGGGGATAGAACCTGAGATATGTGAAGTTTGATGGTAGGTGATGACAATAGTTTCATTCTAAGAGAAAGTGGTGGATGAGACATCTCGAAAAAAATATGAATGGTTATTGTGTCATTGGCATGGTTCCGTTGGACACATAACCCCAAAATAAACTTCCATAGACGAAATGACCCTGGAGGAAATCTGTCTCGAAGGAAATAATTTCGATGATAATCAAGGGTACTCTAGTGGAGTTTTTTCCGAGAAATAAATGTCGAGAGCTAAAGTTCAAGGAAGCACTAGGTTCGATGCAAAAATAATACCATAGGAATGAGTTTTTTGAATACATGGTGGATAAGCCCTTCTTGGCTAGAACAAAGTGTTATGACTATGCTAAGATCTTAACTCCATGAACGGGTCAACATCTTGTAAATTTGGTGTTTACACCATATTTCTAGGTTCAAAATCAAACATGCATAGCATAGGTTTTGTAAAATAGGCTTGACCAATTTGGCAGCAAATATGGATGAATGGAAAGATTTAGAGGAATATATAGCAGTATGGCTAAATTAGGAGATAGCCAAATTTAGAAGAAACACTGCTAAAAACTATGAATTTCTAGAATTGCAAATTTGGATAGTTTAACTTAGGTTTTCTTATAGAGACAAGGGATAAGTGTTAGAAGACTTATTATGCATATGAAGAGGACATTCAAAAATTAGAAAAACGAGATGTTAATATTCGACAGGTGATGTAAATGAATGAAAGAGAACTAGTTTTGGTGCTTTATCTCTTGGTGAATGTCTTATTTCATGGTTGATAAAAAGGAAAGCTTCAATTTATCTCTCTACTACTAAATCATAATATATAGCAACAACTTCTTTTTGCACCCAACTCTTATGGATGAAGCAGAGTTTGAAACATGTACAAGTATTCTATGATCAACCTATCACAACCATCTGTCATAAAATAAGTGCCACAAACATGTCCAAGAACCATTTTTTCCATTCAAATCAAAGCAAATTCCAATCAAATACTATTTCTTAAGAGATAAAGTTTCAAATAAGATTGTCAAGTTGGAGTATATCCCTACGAAAGAACATGTAGTTGATAGCTTCAATAAACCTCTTCCAAGAGATCAATTTGAGTATTAAAGGAAAATATTGGGAGTATTTACTCTTGAATCCCTCAACTCTATCTTCCTTAAGAGGAAGAAATACAACCAAAAAGCACTCAGTGTATCAAATGAAAACTGCCACGTCCAAAAGACTAACAAGACAAGGGTAGATTGGTTGTGAGGGGAGCATGTTAGTCTCTTTTCCATTGATTTAAATGGGGAGAAGTGCCTCAAAGAAAAAGTAAAGTAAGGGAAAATAACCTTGAACAAAATAAAGGGGCAGAGGTAAGTACAACATATTAAAATAACACAAAACTAAAACTCCATCATAGGGGTAGCAACATCCAAACGAGGAGAATAAATATAAGTAATAAATAAACGTTACTATTTCTTTAATTTTTGTTTTTCATGTTTCGAATAGTGCTAAAGGGGAAGAATGTTATAAATCTGTTTTAATCGATGGAAAAGGTGGAGAATATGATGGAAAAGGAAAATGAAAGTATGGAAAAGGTGAAGAGGGTCAAGGAACACAGAATTTGGAGCCATTTCTACTACAGCAAATCATATCAAGTGTTGTTGAAAACTACTCATATGGATAGAGCATTGAAAGAGATTTCGAGTGGTATATATAAGTTTGAAAATATCCTATTGGATAAAAATTTATTTCCAGTTAAAGAGGAGGATCCCAAAAGTGAAAGGTTTCTCAACTGAAATTGTTGTTAAAGTCAAATTGGTGAATATTTGGTGTTTTTTCCAATATTAGTGGAGCATAGAAACATTTAAAAAGTGGGAAAGTATGAAGCTAAATGTGTAATATTTCCATATCACGATTCACCAATCAGATATCGACGATCCATATCATAGTAGGACCCCCTTGATTTAAACAAAAAAAAAACACAAGGGCAGTCTGCATTACCACTAGTGGGATTTTCCCTAACAAAGAGGACGTGGAGTAGGATATTGTGGAAAACGTTGTGACATTGGATGTTGAAGAGGTGATTTGGCACAAGAGTTCATTTAAAAAAAAATGCTTGAGACCTCCACTTGCTATGTACCCTTATCCACATCAATGGAAAAAATGAAGATAGATGGTGGTGTTTTATTGGCTCGAGGTTAGGACATGGATATACAATGCCATGATGATGTCAACATGATGTGGCACCAATGACAGGGTGACACATGACATGCATATTTGGCATTTTCGGGCACCTAAGTGGGCTAAAAATGGGTGACATGGCATCACTCAGTGAGTGACATGTGCCATCCTTGCATAGATTGTATATAACTAGTAGAACTAGGTGGAATCATCGTAGCAAGGAAACATCACCCTGTAAGAACCAACCCTTGGAAGAAAGTCCTTGGAAGTTTTTCTGAGAATGCATAGGAGGAAAGGTATAAGGAAGAAAGTATGCGAAAATAGTCCATGACACAATGGAACTAAGGTTGCATCTCGACAATTTTGTGATTTTCTCGTGAGGAAACATCACATTAGAGAAAATCATCTTGAAAGAAACAATCTCGCAATTTTTCCCTAGAGTCTCCAACTGAAAGTTCTAAGAAGATAGAATCTGCGAGATGTGAAGTTTGACGGCAGGTGACGACAATAGTATTGTTCTCAGATAACGTGGTGAACAAGACATCCCGACATAAATATGATTGGTTCTGGTGTCATTGGCATGGTCCGATTGGACATATAACCCAAAAATAAACTTACCCAAAAGAAATGACCCTAGAGGAAACCCATCGCGGAAGAAATAATTTCGGTGATAATCAAGGGTACTCTAGTGGAGTTTTTGCCAACAAATAAATGTTGGGAGCTAAATTTTAGGGAAGCACTAGGTTTATGTAGAAATAACACCATAGGAATGAATGTTTTGAATACATGGTGGATAAGCCCTTTTTGGCTAGAGCAAAGTGCTCTGACTATACTGAGATCTTAACTCCATGAACCAGTCGACATCTTGTAAATTTAGTGTTTGCACCATATTTCGAGGTTTGAAAACAAACATGCATAGCATAGTTTTTGTAAAATAGGCTTTACAAAGTTCGAAAAAAATATGGTTGAATGGAAAGATTTAGAGGAATATTTAGCAGTATGGCTAAATTTGGAGATAACCAAATTTAGAAGTAACACTGCTAAAAACTGTAAATTTATCGACTTGCAAATTTGGATAGTTTAACTCAGGCTTTCTTACAAAGATAAGGGAGAAGTGTTAGAAGGCTTATTGTGCATATCAACAGGACATTCAAAAAATTAGAAAAACAAGATGTTAATATTGGACAGGTGATGTAAATGAATGAAAGAGAACTAGATGTGGTGCTTTATCTCTTGGTGAATGTCTTATTTCATGGTTGATAAATAAGCATGCTTCACTTTCTCTCTCTACTACTAAATCATAATATATAGAAACAACTTCTTGTTGCACCCAACTCTTATTGATGAAGCAGACTTTGTGATATGTACAAGTATTCTATGATCAACCTATCCAAACCATATGTGATAAATAAGTGCCATAAACATGTCCAAGAACCATTTTTTCCATTCAAATAAAAGCACATTCCAATAAAATACTATTTCTGAAGAGAGAAAGTCGCAAATAAGATTGTCAAGTTGGAGTATATCACTACAAAAGAACATGTAGTTGATAGCTTCACTAATCCTCTTCCAAGATATCAATTTGAGTGTTAAAGGAAAATATTGGGAGTATTTACTCTTGAATCCCTCCACTATATCTTCCTTAGGAAGAAGAAATACAACCAAAAATCACTCATTATATCAAATGAAAATTGTGACGTTCACAATACTAACAAGACAGGGGTAGATTGTTTGCAAGGGGAGCATGTTAGTTTCTTTGCCATTCATTTAAAAGGGTCAAAGGTACCTCAATTAGAAAGTAAAGTAAGGGAAAATAACCTGGAACAAAATAAAGCGGGAGATGTAAGAACACGAAACGACAAGTCCATCATAGGGATATCAACATCCAAAGGAGGAGAATAAATAGAAGTAATAAATACATTTTACTTTTGATTTTATGCTTGTTTTTCATTTTTCGATTAGTGACAGAGAGAAAGAATGTTATAAATATGTTTTCGTTGATGGAAAAGGTGGAGAAGATGATGGAAAAGGAAAATCAAAGTATGTAAAAGGTTAATATGGTCAAGGAACACATAATTTGGAGCCATTTCTACTACAACAAATCATATCAAGTGTTGTTGGAAACTACTCGTATTAATAGAACATTGAAAGAGATTTCGAGTGGTATATATAAGTTTGAAAATATCGTCTTAGATCAGAGGTTATTTCCAGCTAAAGATGAGGATCCCAAAAGTGAAAGGTTTCTCAACTAAACTTGGTGTTAAAGTCAAATTGGTGAATGTTTGGTGTTTTGTCCAACGTTAGCGGAGCATAGCAACATTTAAAAAGTGGAAATGTACGAAGCTAAATGTGCACCAAATTTCCTCTTTATCCAATCAAAGAATATGTGGGGACTCATGCTTACTCGAAGGTTAACAACATGGGAGGACCTGTGTTGGGCAGTATTTCCATATCACCAATCAGAGATCGACGATCCATATCATAGTAGGGCCCCCTTCCTTTCAACAAAAAAAATGAGACAAGGGGGGTTTGCATTACCACTAGTGGGATTGTCCCTAATTGAGAGGACCTGGAGTAGGATACCGTGGAAAATGTTGTGATTTTGGACGTTGAATATGTGATTTGGCACAAGAGTTTAAGTTTTAACAAAGAATTTCATTAAAAAGCAAATGCTCGAAATCCCCACTTCCTATGTACCCTTATCCACATCAACAAACAAAATGAAAATAGAGGGTGGTGTTTTATTGACACGAGGTTATGACATGGATATACAGAGCCATTATGATGTTAACATGACGTGGCACCAACATGACGTGGTGACACATGACATGCATATTTTGAATTTTCGGGTACCGAAGTGGGCTAAAAATGGGTGACATGGCAAAACTCAGTGAGTGACATGTGCCATCCTTGTATACATGGTATATAACTAGTAGAAATAGGTGGCATCATCGTAGCAATTAAACATCACCCCGTAATAACCAATACTTGGAAGAAACTCCTTGGAAGTTCTTCTCAGAATGCATAGGAGGAAAGGTATAAGGAAGAAAGCATGAGAAAATAGTCCAGGACACAATGGAATTAAGGTGGCATCTCGGTAATTTTGTGATTTTTTTGTGAGGACACATCACCTCCAAGAAAAACCATCTTGAAATAAACAATCTCGAAATTTTTCCCGAGAGTCTCCAACAAAAATTTCGTTCTCAGAGAAGTGAAGTTTGACGGTAGGTGACGACAATAGTTTCGTTCTCAGAGAACGTGGTGGACAAGACATCGATACATAAGTATAACTGGTTCTGGTGTCATTGGCGTGGTCCTATTGGAACCCAAAAACAAACTTTCCCAGACGAAATGAACCTGGAGGAAACCCATCTGAAAAGAAATAATTTCAGTGATAATCAAGGGTACTCTACTGGAGTCTTTCCCAAGAAATAAATGTCGGGAGATAAAGTTCTGGGAAGCACTAGGTTCGATGCAGAAATAAGACCATAGGAATGAATGTTTTGAATACATGGTGGATAAGCCCTTTCTTGCTAGAGCAAAGTGCTCTGACTATACCGAGATTTTAACTCCACGAACGGGTCAACATCTTGTAAATTTGGTGTTTACACCATATTCCGAGGTTGGAAAACAAGCACGCATAACATAGGTTTTGTAAAATAGGCTTGAACAAGTTGGCAGAAAATATTGCTGAATAGAAATATTTAGAGGAAGATTTAACAGTATGGCTAAATTTGGAGATAGCCAAATTTAGATGAACACATTGCTAAAAACTGCAAATTTCTAGAATTGCAAATTTTGATGAAGTGTTAGAAGACTAATTGTTTCAGATCAAGAAGACATTCAAAAATTAGAAAAACAAGATGTTAATAAGATCAAAACCTATCATAAGTGATAATTAAGTGCAAGATGACTAAAGTTAAAAGTACAAAAAATATTAGTCCTTAATTATTTATAAGCATAATCAAGTTTGCAATTTTTATGGTGTTGGTGAGTTAGCTATAGATTGATGTTGATGGTGTGTATGGTGGATTAATCAATGATTAGAGATTATTGAAGGTCATTCTATGATGATTTTGGTGAGTGATAAAAGAGAGAAAATTATTTATTTATGAAAGGAAGTGGCCTTCATGATTTGAGTTTGAAAATGGAATGAAAGATGAAACAGGAAGGTCAAGAAAGTAGCAACTTGCAAATCATGTGTGGTATCTCCTTCCAGTATAGGTTGTTAAATAGTTAGGGGTCATAGATCGTTTTAGTGGTAGTTGATAAACTATGGGTTGTTGCTCCTTTCAGTTGTAACTGAAAATTAGGGAGCATTAGCTTCCTTCTAGTTGTAGAGAGAGAACTTTGTAAGAAGTAGAAGCTTGCATTTGTGAAGTAAAATGAAGAAAATTTTGAACAATCCATGTGCGATATTTTGTGCTTCTTGTGTTTCTTCTTGTGATGTTGTTAAGAATTGTTTTTAAATTATTTATTAGTATCCTATTAATACTTTCTAGTGAAATAAAAGTTTAAAATTCCGGCAATATTGATTCACCCCCTGCCCCCCCCACCCCCAAGTATTGTCCAGTTTCTAAAATGATCGTGATTTTGTGAATTTCAACTTAACTAATTTGGGTTCCCTACAATTCCACACAATGTACCCAAAGAAAAATGCTTTGATACCTATATGATCTATAAACTACCATCAATATTACATTTGATGGACGTCAATACCGATCTACTAAAATATATTATAAAATCGAACATATACACTAAGTGGGTTTATTCCTCCTTAACATTATGGATCTCTTAATCATTATTTATCAAGTATGCGTGAAAATTATTATTATGCAGAAAATAGAGAACAAATGGAATAAGCACTCAAAAAGCATAAAAACAAAGGATATGAACTAGGAAGCCCATTCTTGTGAAAACTCCGCTATGTTTGACACCTAATCCTCTATGGGTAGTTGTGGAAGGCAAATGGATGTAGGAAATACAAGAGACATTGGAATGTGGAATCCAAGGGTCACCTCATGTACTATAAATGTATATCATTGTGAATAATAATGAATCTAGTGTTTTATCTTTCTCATGTCTTTTGTGTTTATGGTGTTCACCATGGATGAGTTTAACATGGTATCAGATCTCAGGCCAGGCCCTGGCATTTTGAAATTCTGTCAGCTCCATTTTTTGTAATATTCCCTTTCTTGATCTGGTCAAAGTGGACGAAATCGGTCCATGGTATTACCGTGGTATTTTCCCATGGTATCGGCCCATGGTATTTGTTGTCAGTTTTCAAGGAAAATAATAAAATAAGGTCCATCAAGCATATAAAAGGGGATAAAATCTAGGCATTTAAATTCATTCCGTTTTATCTATCTTATTTTGTTTTGATTGAGAACTTGGCATTGTCAGTTCTAGCATTGATCCCGGGATGAAAACCTCCTAGTGAATTTTGCATGGTGGATCCATTGAGGGTCCACGATTGTGCTTCAGTGTTTTTTTTTTTCTATTTAATGAGTAGTCAAGCATGCCATTTGCAGGAGATTAGTTTTATTTTATGGGCATGTATTTTATTTTCAGCTAATAATATAAATAAAGTGTTGCAGTTCCAGATCTTGTTGTGTTCTATGTTTTTATGGAAATTATGTTTACTTGGAACACCTAGATGTGCTGACTTATTGAAAATTCTGGTCTTCGAGATATTACAGTGGTATCAGAGCTCGTGTTCTTGCCATATTGAGGGTTTGTTGCAGACCTTGATCGAATTAATGAAGATATTTTTTTTCCCGCCACCAATTTATTAAGGATTAAACAATTTCTATTTCAAATTGTTGAATTATTTGGACAAAGGTTCAAAAGTGCAAAGTATTAATGTTTATTAAAAAGGGGCTTTGATTTTTTTTTGAAAGAGTTGTCCAATTTATTTTTGAAATGACTTGAGAAAATTTTGGGGCCTTGCGGCAAGGTGTGGCGAAAACCAAAATTAGGAAAAAAAATATGCCAAAGTTATTTTATGGACATCAAACTACAGATTTGGTGACTTTTTCAGGCCTGGATTTTTCTGACCGACTCGTGGATCAAATTGCATTAAGGGAAGTACTCTTGAGAAGGAAATCGAGTTTGTAGTCCAATTCTTCGTCCACTGAGCGAGACTTTTTTTGGGGGGCAGCATTAATTTACATTTGTGTGATTCAGCTTGTGAGCCAGATATATGCGACTTGAGTAGTTTCATTAGCTCGATAATTGGGTTAATAGTTTCATTGGCTCAAAAAGCCTGCGGATCTCTCCTCCTGTAGCAGTTAATCTTGCCCATTGAGAAAATGCTAGACAAGTAAATTACATCATGCATTTACGCAGTACTATCTAACCTATGATTCGTGGCTTGTCATCTGGCTAGTGCGTGAAAGAGACTGGTGCGTAATACTCTGTTGAAAGGCACGTTCAACAAAGGGCCACTGCATCAAATACAAGAGCACCTGAATGCATGTCAGTGTGAATAAGGAACGATCTTAGTCTGTGGTTGTGCGGGTTCTAACTTCCTGCATACTTTACAGAACACCAATTTCTAGAGAAAAAAAAATGATGTAAACCACTTTTATTGAAGAAAGTCAAGGAAAGAAGAAAATGTACTGAGATCCATTGATGCCAAACCACAATTTCATCATTTTACTTTTGGAAATGCCACAAGAATCAACATAATGATACATTACTCGATTCTATGGGCTACAATACTTCTGTGGATCACATATGGAAACAATATAAAGATCAAAAGCTAGAGCAGAAAAGCAGGTCTTTCTCTCGAAAGGTCCATGTAATCCTTCAACAGTCAAAAGATATCCAGAAGGAAGATGTAAAAAGCAAGTTTCTCTTTGAACTTGGATCCAAATTGAAGGGTAAAAAGTTAGAAGATGTCCTCCTACAGCTAGAAAAATTATATATGACCTTCAGCTTGATAGAGAAATCAAAATGGGGAGGGTCTAGTTGGACCTTGAAGCCATCCATGCTTGCTTTGATACAACCTAGGTTCTTGGAGCATTCTTTTGAAAATGTTAGACTCACGGTCGCCTCTTATCTCAGTAAGATCATAGCCTTAAGAGCACCACTATTTCCCTACAATGAGGACATCATGAGAAGGAATTTTCGGTAATGGTAGAAGCACTCAAAGGGTTGGACAACGCCACGCTTCTTAATTTTTTCAGAAGCGCACAATTTTGGAACGCATGGCGAAATTTAGATTTGGTATACTTATGCTGGATCTATAGTGTGATGACTTAATCCTTCAGATGCTCCAATACTCTTGCACTGGAATTACAACGTCTCATCCAAACTTCATCAAAACAGACATAAAAAAGATCATGTCTCCGATCTTAGGACAAGACAGGGCCATCTGTGAACAATTGAGATCCAAATTGTTGGCCATTTGGAGGAAAGAGCTAATTGTATCATCTGTTGCTTATGAAATAGCTAAGGGGTTGATTAAATAGAGCATCAAACTACTTAGAAAGAAGTTAACCAAGGAGGAAGTAACAAATATTTGTGGAGACAACAAGAATGAACTAAGGAGGAAAGGCTTATGCTTTGTATACAAGGGAGTTTGGGCACTGGACCATTCATGTCCAGATAATAAGGAGGTAACAAGGATAGAAAAATTAGATAAGTCTTCATATCATGGGGATTCATCCATAGATAGATTCACTGAATTTCATGAGAGGAACTATGAAGGATCTGAGCAGTCAAGTACAAATGGTGAGTAACAACACCATGCTCTTCAGAGAAACTTGCATGACAAGTTGATAAGTCATCTTGACAAAGTACATGACAAAAGGAAGGATGCAGTTCCTCCTGATGATATGGTAGTTGAATCTATAAATACATCGGAGGAAATACATAAAGAGTATGGGCAATCAAGTATAGATGAAAATCTACCAGTACATCCATGTTTGACAACTAGAGAAGATGGACAGCTTATCCTCACATGTAAAGAGGTCTAGGACAAATACACCCAAGGAGAATCAAATGGGGAGCAAGCAGTAATAGCCTGATATGATGAGCACGATCATGAGGAGAAACATGACAAACATAATGTGAAAAATGAACCATTCCTAGAGAGTTGGGCAAAGGATCAATTTGAAGTTGTGGTCATTGGGCATCCGGTGTAGATAGATACAAAGACATTCAACACAGCACTAGAGTTTCCAGTAGAAGATTTTTGGGAAAGGATCATGCATTTCAAGACAGATCTTATGTTTTTGAAGCAAAGAGTCTCGACAACCCGAGACATTGTCTTACAGGACAACAAAAAAATTTAGGAACTCATAGGGCTAGGTGCCAAATCAACGACCATGTTGTCTAGTGTTGAGGAACGACTCAAGTCCCTCATAAGGCAACAAGAGGAGTACAATTGGGAGTTCCAGAGAAACCCCCTACAGGAATACATAGATAACGCTTGCAACTCCAGCAACCCACCTCTATACATTGGGAAGAGCAGGGTAGAGTTCTCCAAATTCATGATGTTGGGTAACCAAGTAGAGAAGAATGAATTAAGCATCGAACAACATGAACATAGTAGATTTGCAAATATTCATCCTTCCCTAGGTATGGATTGGCGAGAGATTATGACTTGGTATTCTATTGATAGGTTGATTCTTTGGAGGATACTCACATTCACGGTCATATTGCATTTTGGGCTCTTTGGTGCAGGGAGTGATGGAGGGCTAAAATGGTACCATAACCCACAGGCCCTAGGGTTTAGGTGGCATTGGGATCCAGGAGAATCCCTTGGGGGGGAAATTGGCATAAGGATTGTTTGCGATCTAGGTAAATCTAACGAGGGAAGGATTGATTAGAGGATTGTTTAGGATCCAGGTATCGAAGGACCCATTCAGGACCATTCAACATGGAGGGATGGAACATTACATCAGGTTGTATGGGATCATGGTATTAATGTACAAATGCTTCTATTGTGGATAAAAGTGGATCGCTTGAGGACAAGAAATCTTTGGGCAGGAGGATTTGTAATATTCCCTTTCTTGATCGAGTCAAAGTGGACATAATCTATCCATGGTATTACCATCGTATTTTCCCATGGTATTGGCCCATGGTATTTGTTTTTGGTTTTCAAGGAAAATAATAAAATAAGGTCCATCAAGCCTATAAAAGAGGATAAAATCTAGGAATTTAGATTCATTCCAGTTTATCTATCTTATTGTGTTTTGATTTAGAACTTTGCGTTGTCAGTTCTAGCATTGATCCCAGGATGAAAACTCCATGGTGAATTTTGCATGGTGGATCCATCGAGGGTCCATGATTGTGCTTCAGTGTTTGTTTTTATGTTTAATGAGAAGCCAAGCATGCCATCTGCAGGAGATTAGTTTTATTGTATGGGCATGTATTTTATTTTCAGCTAACAATATAAATAAAGTGTTGCAGTCCCAAACCTTGTTGTGTTCTATGCTTTTATGGAAATTATTTTTAGTTGGAACACCTAGATGTGCTGATTTATTGAAAATTCTGGTCTTCAGGATATTACATTTTTAAGTTTTTTTCCTATTTTGCAGTATTGACATTTCCAGCACCTAAAATACATTTTTTTGTTGTACCTCTAACCATTGTTCTTCATTTTTTTCCCTGCGATTATGCCATTATTCTCTATCCCTTAGTGAAAATTTTGAGCATTGGATGAGTTGAAATAAATGTGCATTAGATGCATTGCAAAGATTGTGAGACCGTATGCCATGTGCTCGAAGGTCTGAGTGAAAATGCTCTGCAATAAATCTTTCTTATAACTTTGCTTATTGCATAGTTGATGTCTATGCCTTAACTACTTGTTGACTAGGTTGAGCATAATTGAACTTCTTTTTCCGCAATCCTGCCTCAAGCTTCTTCTAGTGTTTTTGGGTTCTAAGTGCATTGCATGTTATTTCAAGGAATTGTTCCCAATTGAAGCGAATGAGTTCTTTTTTCTCCTCTTCCGAAAGCCCAAAATTAAGTTTAGCATGATCAATGGAACGATGTGCCACCAGTGATACCACCACTCACACTTGCGCCCCTTGTACACTTCTCCTCTCTCCCCACTCCTTTGCACTACCACTTCATCCTTCCTCCCCGCCCTCAGCCCTCTCTCAAAGCTACTCACTTCTTGGCCTCCCTTCTCCCTCTATGCACTCACTCACCCTCACCCTCACCTCCTTTTTGTGGCCTCTCCGCCTACTCCCTCCTCCACACCTCCCTTCATGTGTTCTCGCTCCCTCAAATCTCCTTGTCGTGGCCTCACCACTTCCCATCTCCCTCCTCGCTCATGCACTCTCTGCTTCCCATATCTCTTGCTCCTACACTCGTTGCTCCCCATCTCCCTCTCTACTTCCCATATCCCTCCTCGCTCCTGCACTCTCCACCCTTTGGCTTTCTCACCTCCCGTCCGCACTTGCCAGCCTCCCTCATGCCTTCGCTTACAAGAGGGAAAAAAAAATTGAGAACGTTGAACATAGATAGATAAAAAAATATACAGAAAATTACTCAGAAGTACTCCAATTTTGATTGCAGCTTACTTAGAATTCTGAAGTGGCTACATATGGAAATACTGTCGGACATGGAATTCCAAAGTTCTAAAAGCTAATTTTGTTAGAGAATAACATTAATAGATTTCCGTTGGATGAGAGTATGCAAGTGAAAATGCCAAGTAGTGTTTATTACGCTAAATATTGGAGGAATATAATATTTTTTTCCTCTCGCATTTCATCTGCCATACCTAGGATAGTAGTAGTGGACAATCCCTTGACAAGGTAAAGAAATATACTCTTCGCTTCGGCTGTAGTAATTCTACAATATTGAAGAGGTGGAAACAACTCCAAATACATCATTGAAATCTTCCTTTGAACTCTTCAAGAGTTTATTTCCATCTCCCACCAGACTCTGGAAATTTTGAATCGAATTTTATAATGTGAGTTAGCATAACAATTTTTCATAATTTCTATATTCACGGGCAAAATAATTTGAAGATTGAAGATTGAAACATTTTTGATAGAATACTTGGTTGTTGGCGTATCAACCTTAGTGTGACTGAAAAATACTCCATTTCTCTCCAGCAAAGCTACCTAAATTTCCATTTGTTGTAAGTGAATCATCAGTTGTTAAAAAAAAAAAAAAACCAAAATGGTTGATGTATTAGAATGGTTGAATATTATAATACATTCCGCTGTAGATTAGAGGATAAACACGAGAAAAGTTTCTCTTTCATATATTCAAACCTCTCTACAAAATGCACTAGACAAGATTGAATTTTTTCAGCTTTAGTCAGGCCTACAACGAGACGAGCTTAAGAAAAAGAGTCGTCATTTCTGAACTTGTTTTTGTTCAAAAAATTGAGACAAACTCCCATCAGCAACAAGAAACTATTCAGATCAATGGGCCCAGTACAAGAGCAGAGTTGAATGCGGAAGAAAACATCCATCTTGCACTTCCCAAGCCCATCATCAAACCTTCAGAAGAGATTTTCCATAATAGCCATAGAACAGGTCTTGCATATGACAAGGCTGTGTCCTTTCATAGTCCAGACTACTCCAAGCCCATCAAATTTCAGAGTGACATATTTCTTCATGATAGCTCAACTTCAGCTATTCTAGATTCTGCTCCTCTTCCACAGCAGCAACAATAGATTGTAAAATTCCAACACTATGACCAAGTTGGCCATATGAAAGATCATTGTTTCGATCTTCACCCATGCTAGCATTATGGTCGTCACACTCATTCTTCAAACAAATGCTTCAAAAACAAGCCTCCTGCAAGAATAAAGATTCATCTTGGATGGATATCTTCTTGGAAATGGACATCAAAAACCAAGAAGATGTGTAAGTCATATGTCAGAACTTGTTCTAGAATATTGAACAATCTTGCAGTTGAGTTTTCACCATCATCTCACCTTGTATCTGACAGGGGGGGAATTATGGTCAACTACAAGTTTCAAAGCCACTTCAAGCGAGCCTGAGCCACAACTTGTTATTCCAGATTCATATTTGTAGACACAACAGTTCAAGCGATCTTGAGCCAAAACCTTTCATCCCAAATTCAGAGTTGTAGCCAGAGACACAACACTTCAAGCCAGCCCGAGCTAGAACCTGTCATTCTAGATTCATAGTTGTAGCTAGAGACACAGATTCCCATGAGCATTCCTTTGGTTGGTGGTAAGCCTTAAACCATCTATGTGAGGTTGATATTATTCCTCTTTAAAGAATTCATGACACTTTTTCTAGCATAAGACTTCAGCTTCTTGCAAGTTTTGGTAGAGTTCCAAGAAATTGATCAAGCATTCCAAAGTTCATGGTAATCCTTAAACCATCATAGCTTGTAGACCTCCCTTCTTCCAGGTTGAAAGTCTCCCTCTTCAAAATATGAGGAGCGCTTCCTCTAGCAGAAGACCTCAGCTTCTTGCGAGATTTGGAATAGTTACGAGAACTATACTAAGCATTCCAATGTTGGTTGTCATCCTTAAACCACCTCCTTATGCCAACATTTCAGAGAGCACATTTAGCCTAGTGCTACCATTTTGTATTATAGCTCTCTTCTTGGTCTCACACATAGCCCTTCGGATTAACGGGGGGAACGTTCGACACCTAATAATCTATGGATAGGTGTGGAAGGCGAATGGATATAGGAAGTCAAAGAGACCTTGGAATGTGGAATCCAAGGGTCACCTAATGTACTATAAATGTATATCATTGTGAATAATAGTGAATTTAATGTTTTATCTTTCTCATGTTTTGTGTGCTTACAATGTTCACCATGGTTGAGTTTAAAAAGCTAAAAGGCGAGGCTTCTCTACTCTCCTTTCTCTAAATGGAAATGGAAGCAAGAAAAGGAGTGAAGGATGTGACGCATGGGCTCCTATATTGCACAAGGCCTCTATATTTTATCTTTCCCTACCCACTCTCAGCTACTTTTCACGTCAATATAACAAAATGCACTCAAATACAATGGAGCCTCTTTCCATCGTAGTGGCATGGTTACAAGACATCTCGATACGCTACTAGTGGTTATGTTTGACTCGAAATCCTAACTAGAGTTACCCTGTTGACTCTTCTAGAGTCTTCTTAATTATGATCACATGAATAACCTTTTTTCCATGAATAATGGGTGTTGACATGACATTCTCTCATGTCATGGTGGTCAAAATAAGAAGTTCAACTTTCGAGGGGAATAGATTTTTTATACATACTCTAATTGAGGTGATTCTTGCACCATTGGGTAGAATGACATATGAACATGCATGGTTAAACAAAAAAGTTTTATCCAATAAAAATGTCATTTGATGCCTCAAAATTCTTCTTAAATATTTCAAACCTTAATTTTCCAAATTGTAACCCACTAGTAAAAGTGCTCATGTGAGTTGATTGCACCACTTTTTCCACTCCAAAAACATCAATATGGATGAAAAATAATAAAATAGTCCAATTTAATCAGATAATAAGATCATAGTATTTGAAGAAGTTAAATTGATCATAGTCTCTTTCCCATCTTAATGTTTACTTCTTAACAACAAAAATGTATAATTTTTTTTCTTTCATTATATATTCCATCTTTATCTTTTATTAATAAAGTTATAACCATTAAATTTATAAATATCTAGTAACTAAAATCTTTCTTATTATTATATATTTCAAATTTATCTTCTATATATTTTATATTTATCTTCAATTCGATAAAGTTATAATTATTAAATTTATTAATATCTATTTACATTGCCATTTTCAACACTCCTAAAATGTTTTCTTTTAACCAAAAATGCTTTCATTAAAATAAAAAACCTTCTGAATACATATAAATATAATAAAAATTTCAGAATATCTATAGATTTGATGAGATTTTCAAAGTACTCTTAATGCTAAACATATCGTACCATGAAAAACTAAAACAAATAAAATATAAAGCTAAATATAGGAATTTAATTTCAGAAAGACAAAGAACAATCAAATTTTATGAGACAAAATTCTTAGTATTGTTCATTCTTTTACTATATTATATGGAGTAAATATTAGGCTTCTTTTATATATACATTTAGAAGTAAAGAATAAATTTACCAAATATTTATCTTCAGTTTTACAGCTGAAATTCAGTATTATTCCTTTATATATATATATATATATATATATATATATATATATATATATATATATATATATATTTATTTATTTATTTATTTATTTATTTATTGAATTGAAATTCATTATTATTTTTTATTTTTATTTTGTTATACTTCGCAATCATATTATAATACTCATTTATAAGTCTCCCAAAAATGTCGTATAATCATATTATATATATAAAGAGTAATCGTTAAGAAAAAACATTATAGAAATGATTATTAGAGTATGATTAAGATTGGCTTAGTATAAATTCTAACTTTAAAACTACCGAAACAAATTGTAATATGAATCCTGTAAATGAAAAGGAATTATATATGAATTTTTCACATACAAATTGTATCATAATTCCATGTAATGGGTAAAATGAATCTAAAACATTTTAGAGCAATGAAATTCAATTTTACGAATAAAATTTGTGTTAAATTCTTGAAGGAACTTATTTTGAGTGGCATGATACCTTTCATGTTTCTAGTTATATGGGTTTAATTTTCAGGAGATCTTGTAAGTAGATATTTTTTTTTTTTTCCCTTGTTTTTCTTCGGCATTTATGAAATAATTATTCTATCGGGTGAAATAATAACAATCTTAAAAAAAACATGTCTATTTGTTCCAAACTCACTTACATAAAAAGAATGAATAGGACGTTTGATAATTTACCTCATTTTAATTTTGAGCACAATTAATTGGTAAGTGACTTTACTGAGATGGTGTCTGTGTGACCATCTTCAACATGGACTTAAGTGAACACAATGTTTGGAGAGCAAGATTTCTCAGTCTCCGAATCCGCAGAGATTTTAACCCTGCCTCTTTAAGGAGTAGACGACGTCCATGGTTGTTATAGTCTTTCACCATAGTGGTCACAGTATTTCTCCTAGTGTGATGTGAAAACAATGAACAATTTCATGAAATTTTCTGCTCCAATATCTACAGAAGCAGAGGATGGGCGCATGGTACAGATGGCATCACCTGGGTGGATTTTTGGAGGTTTTATGAGCAGTGATTCATTTCTTCGTAAGCGTTGTTTAAATCCTTCCTTCTAGTGGTTTTGAATATCTCTTTCATGCCGCTTCTGGTGTGTTTTTTCCGCTTATGAAGTTGTGCTCATATCTCCTAATTTGGAACCTTCCATCTCTCTATTTAGAATTTCTCTTTCTTATGGGATTTGGTATTGGTTTTATATCTACCCGACTTTTTTCTATGCTGTTCTGTTTTGAATTTCACTCGCTTGTGATGATGGATTGACACTAAAGTTCTATTATTTGCCGATGCATTGGATCATTTTTGCTGTTAGCCTCTTGCTCCCGACATTTATGATCCTTACTGTATTCATGCATATCAGTGAAGCTAATATGTATTTTCTCGAATGGATAAGCCTTTTAGATATGATTGAGATTGGACTGTCGGATCTTATGCTTCTGATAGCCCTCATGATTCTTAGATCCATTTATCATGTCCACTTCTCAGACTGTCGACGCAGTCGGTGAAATCTCATCCTCATCTACAACTTCTCAATCATTTTCTTCTGATTCAGCTCAATTTCCAACCGGGGTTTTACAAACATGGTTTCATTTCTGGAACAAATCGACCACCTACTTTTCATTTTCCAGACCATGCAAAAGTTTCAGCATTAGGTTGCGCAAACAATGGTGGACTTTTCCTGGATGCTGGTGTTGCTACTGCAGTCAATCATAAAAGCCTCCCCATTGTTCTGGTTTTTCTGATAGTTTCTACCATAGTTTTCCGGCCGTCACCTTTTCCGGGTATTTTTGAATTTCGACCCGTTGTTCCGAATGTTTAATTGCCTTATCCCTTAGGACCTAATCTCTGTCCTTACTGCAGAATACTTATTTCCTTTTTTAGATCCGCGTAGATAATCTCTCATGTTTTCTGCCATCACAGATATGGTCAGTTCTAGATTTACTTTAGAACATTACCTCCTCTTTAAGATATGATTAGGTCAGCGTCCTAGGGATGCCAAAAGAATGTTTTTTTGGAGGCGGGTTTTTAATTTCTTCCCTGCGTTCTACATTCTTCGAGACATTCTCTGACGTTTCTCTTTAAAAGACTGTCTCTCCTCCTGACAAATCTCGCGGTTTTCGTTCTGTGACAGCCAAGTTGACATCACCTCTATCATTTGTCCAGCTCTTTCATACTCTCATTCCGCTTTCCAAAGGCCCTGTCCTTGTACATGTCACCATTTTCACATGATCCTATTGTGCTCTTGGTCCATGCACATTATCATTTCTTCGATTTCCATGCATCGGTTTTTTGATTTTCTTCATTTCCAGGAGGTGGCTAGCTGTGTACCTGACCTTCTAAGCATGTGCCACCTATCACTCGCATGCGGAGGCAGCTATTGATGTCATTCATATGATATCGTTTCTATGGCGGGATCTCACTCAGTTGATAACTCTCTCTCCCATCAGTTGCATAGGGACGTTTCGCAGCGTGATGATATCGACGATCATATTATCAGACAAGCTTTCCATGGCTCTGTTCCAGATGCGCATCGCCCGATAGGTGGCTGTATTTATCAGAAGCGTCGTGGTCGCCGCAAGAGGCAGAAATCTTGCTACAAACACAACATGGAAATCAAGGAAGTTAAGTTAGACTTTGATGATCTTTGCAAAAGGGTGACGAGCTTGGAAAAGAGGGAGGTCATTGGAATATGGCTGTTTCCGAAAAACTGCGAATTTGATACGGCTTCATGGATTAAAAAACAATGGAAATCTATATTAGGCTACACCCCAATTGTTAGTATTCTCATTAATGGTTGGTTTAGTGTTCATTTTATGGATGTCAAGGATGTCCATAAGATCACCTGCCGCATCTGGGTTCGGGGGCGTAGCTTTCTGCAGCTTATTCCTTGGTATGTCAGTTTTAATCCTGTGCTGGAGGCGCCACGCAATCGTATCATATGGATGAAGCTTCCGAGTCTTCCCCTAGAATTCTGGACTATGAAGGCGCTTCAGACGATTGGCAACTCTATTGGCATCACGAAATATATCGACCCAAGCATTATTGGCGCCAGCGATAAAAAAATTGCTTGGATTCTGGTTGAATTAGAGTACACTGGTGGTCTTCCTGGTGACATAGATCTTGTATGGGGTAACAGAAAACACCGCCAACACATAGACTTCTGGGGCATTCCCTTCCAGTGTCTTATATGTCACCGCACAGGTCACCTCAGGGAAAACTGCCCTTATCGACTGCGCATGCATCGTGCAGATGATATTCCTCAGGCCAGAAGATTCGACAAGCAGAAGATCAATGGTTACGGAACCGTTCTCGATGGTTGTAATGGTAATTCTTGTCCCCATGTCTCTGATTATGATGCTTTTTTCACTGCTTTGGTTCAATCCGATGGTATGCCCAATAACTGCCGTGTCTTAGCTCCTGAGTCTAATCATACTTCCCATATTGACTCTCTGCCATTAGATGGTTCACCTCACCTGCAGGAAAATTTTCCTTCCAGCCAAGCTCCATTACCTTCCGTGAACTATAAGGATGTAGATGGCCCTGTAGCGCCTACCTTTTCCTATGTTGATGACTTTCTTAAAGGCTTCCCTATTAATACTGCCCCTCTTGTCCGGTCGATGGATGACCCTCCACTGTATCCTTCTTCGAATTTTCACGTGGGTGAGTCTTCAGCTCCTCCCCCCAGCTCGACCTGTAGTCCCCATACTACTTTGGATATGCCTCCTGTCTCGACAGATCTGGCTACAGATTCTCCCAGAAATACTGTGGACTCTAATCTTGAGGCTATATTGGCGAACCCTAATGTTGATATTGCGGCCCTCACTGTCTTTGACATACCTCCCTTATCGTCTGGTAATATATCCTCATCTGCCAGAGGCACGTCAAAAGGGACTAGTAGACTTTCAAAAGGAAAATTTAAAGCCATTTCTCTATTTTCTGATTATGATGATAGTCTCACTGAGATTCCTATCTCCATTAGTGAGGGTCCTCTGGATGATTCTCGGGTGCTTAGAGCACGCCACCCGGAGCCTGAGTCTAGATGAATAACATCATTTCCATGAATATTAGGGGGTTGGGTGATGCCCCCAAAGCTCATTGCCTCCGCGAGATTCTGAAATCGGGTGATCCTATAATTTTTCTTGCTCAAGAAACCTTATGTGCCAGGGAGAAAGCCATCAAGTTATTTCTCAGTTTCAAAACTGGTTGGAAAGCTGCTGCAGTTGATGCTGTCGGTCATTCGGGTGGTCTTATTGCGGTTTGGAACCCGGCGATGGCCACTTTTAAGGCCTTCAGGTTCTTTGGGGGTATATTGCTGGCTGGACACCTTATAGGTTATGAGGATTATGTCTATATTATCAATTTATATGCTCCCTATCGCAACAGACTGTCTTTTTGGCGACGCATGGCTGATTCGGGCCTTCTTGCTTTGCACAATCCCATATTGATGGGCGATTTTAATTCTACTATGAGACCTGATGAAGTATGGGGTTCAAATGCTAGATTTGATCCTCTTTCTCCATATTTATGTGATTTGCTATATGGATTTAATTTGACTGATATTCGTCCTCTTGCTATGCTGCCAACTTGGACAAACAAGTGTGCCAACGACCAGTTCATTGCCAAAAGGCTAGATAGAGCTATGGTTCATATTAACCTCATGGATTGATGGAGCCTGCTCTGTTCTTTCTGATCACATGCCCATTCGGCTATCGTGGAAATCTGTTTCTGTGGATTGTGGAAGACCTTTCAAATTTAATAGGGTCTAGCTGGAAGATGCGAATTATTCAAAGATGGTCCATAGGATCTGGCTTCAAAACATTGATGATGACAGCCTATCGGGCTGGGACCGATTCCATCATAAGATCCAGTGTATCAAGAAGGCAACAAAAGAATGGGAAATCAAGAAAAAAGCGGATCTTAAAAAGGAGCTCTCAGAGATTTCTGCGAAAATGGCGGACTTATTTTCCTCTTTTGTTGCTATTCCCCCAGGTGATGAAGCTCTGAGGCTATTACAGGATCTTGGTTCGAGAAAACGGGAGATATTGCATATTGAAGAAGTTACTTGGCGGCTGAAGAGTAGGATGCTTTGACTAAAGGAGGGCGACCTCAATACTCGTTATTTCCACAAATCGGCCAACGCTCGACGCAATTAGAATGCTATTTGGCGCATAAGAAAGGAGGATGGCGACTATTTTTCTCCACCAATGAGATTCAAAACGAGGCCTTTTCATATTTCTCAAAGTTTTTCTCATGTGATCCATCTATTGATGTTTCGAATCAATCATGGGTGCTCGAACAGTTTCCCAGGTTCTTTGGTACGGATGACATTTCGGTCCTTGATCAGGTTATCTCTAGGAATGAAGCTCTTAAGGTCCTCAAGTCCTTTTCTCATGATAAGTGCCCGGGTCCCGATGGCTGGCCCTTCGAATTCTTTGTTCATTTTTTTGATCTTATGGGCGACGAGATCGTTGATATGTTGGAACTCTTCAGATGCAGAGGATTCATGCCTGCTAATTTGAACTCCTCTATTATTGCTCTTATTCCCAAAATTTTGGATCCGCAGTCATTCGCGGATTTCCGGCCTATAGCTTTGTGTAATTTGCTGTATAAGCTGTCTTCAAAAATTATAGCAAATCGCATCAAATCGGTTCTGTCTTCCAACATTTCAAAGGAACAATATGGATTTTTAAGTGGTAGATCTATTCATGACGCGATCGCTATCGCCCAGGAGGTGGCCCATTCTATGCATTCCGCAAAACAAGAGGCTCTTATTATGAAGGTGGACTTGTTCAAAGCTTATGATTCAGTCAATTGGTCTTTTATTCGGTCTTTGCTACTCAAGATTGGTTTACCAATCCGGATTATACGATGGATTATGGCCTGTGTTTCTAATGTTAGATATACGGTTATTGTAAATGGATTTCCATCTCGTTTCTTCAAGGCTGGTCGGGGATTGCGTCAGGGGTGCGCTCTCTCTCCCCTAATCTTTCTTATTGTTATGGACGGTTTTAGTAGACTTATGCACTTTGCTGAACAGAGGGGATTTATTGAAGGTTTCGCTTTCTCAAACTCTGTCTCAACTTCTCATTCCTTATTTGTGGATGAATTATTGCTATTTGGTTATTTACGGCAGAACCATTGGTTCTACATTCATATAATGTTCTCGCGTTTCAAAAGCGCTACTGGTTTGGGCATAAATTGCAGTAAGTCTTTCCTTCTTTATGAATATGGAGACATTCAGGAGATTATCTTTATTGCCGACTTCATAGGTGTCTGCAAGCGCCATATATCGAATGGTTTCAAATATTTGGGTTTTTTTATTAAACCTTGTGGTTACAAGAACAGAGATTGGACTTGGATCCTTGATAGGTTGCGGGATAGGATTCAACGATGGACTCATAGATGGTTATCGATGGGGGGTAGGTATATTCTAATCCAATCGGTGCTATCTCAGATGATTGTTTTCTGGGCTCATCTTCTTTTCATCCCCGCAGGTATTATTTCCAGAATTAATGGCATCATTTCTCATTTTCTCTGGAGTGGTGCCAAAGCGGAGCGGAAATATCATCTCTGTAGCATGGCGGACATATGCAAGCCAAAGGGGTTGGATGGCTGGGGTATTCTTGACACACAGGTCTTTAATGGCGCCCTGTTAGCAAAATCTTTTTGGAGAGCCATTTCCTGCCCGGGATTGTGGAATGATATTATTAAAGCCAAGTATTTTCAGGGGGATGTCTTTCTTTCAATTAGCTGCAACACTCTCACTTTTCCTCGTTTCATATCGTGTATATGGCGCAGCTTTAGAAAAATCATCCCTCTTATTACTCCGCACCTCAGATGGAATTTCAGGGATGGTAGTCACATTCCCATTGGTGCGACCAATCTTCTTCAGCTGCCGCCTGAAAGTGGTCCTTCTTGGAATCTTATTCATGCTCTTTCTATCCGCGGGATTCTTTTCTACTCTCAGATAATTCTCCATTGGTCTCATTCAGCTCCCATTTTCAAATCTGCAGTTCAGCTTGGCCTGGAGGGAGCTGTGGTCGATGACTGGATGTGCTTTCGGGATTCTCTGCGACAGGCGGGGTTATGCTACGCTACAGGGGGTGACTTATTAGTATGGAGGGGTCCTATGAGAAGTCGATCATTGATTGTGAGAGACGTTTACCAGAACTTTTATAATTCTTCTCATATGTTGCAGGAACCAAGTGTTTTCCGTTTCTTCTGGAAAAGGAAAATTCCAATTAAAATTACTATTTTCGGGTGGCTTACATGGAAAGGCCGTGTCCTCACATGGGACAATTTGAGAAAGCGGGGTCATCATGGCCCGAGATGGTGTGTTTTATGTTTAGCTACTAAGGAATCAATCCCTCATTTGTTCTTTACATGCCCCTCTGTTATTCATATATGGAAATTATTCAGCTCCTTCCTTTTGGACCCATCATGGTCTCCTGTGGACTTCATGACTACAGCTTTGGAGTGGGATAAGCTGCACAGTCAGTTTCGATCGCTGCCATTTTACTTCGTTTGGGAGATTTGGTTGGCAAGAAACAAGAGAATATTTGACCAGATTCCTATTCAGCCTCATAAGATCTATCTTGCCATCAAATCATGGATGGACGTGACTCCCTCAGTCATGCCCGATTTTATTGATGGATCTCGTCGTATAAGACCACATGAGATTTCTTTTCCTGTTGTTTATTTTGACAGAGCTGCTGCTGATGGCACTACTGGATGCGGGGCATGGATCAAGATTTCAGAACACGAGCGATATCATATCTTTTGGAATGGTGGTCCAGGCTCTAATAATAAATCTGAAATCATGGCTTTGTGGGGGGGATTGTTTGTTGCTTATGACCTTCAGATTCATGTGGCTAACATCTTTGGGGATTCCAAGCTGGTGATTGGATGGATTACAAATGAATCTCATTTGGATACTCCGTATCTACAAGGATGGGTCGAAAGGACTAGGCAGCTTTGGAATCATTTAGATTTCCCCCCTATCATCCATATATTTCGTGAGAACAATACTAGAGCTGACAGGTTATCCAAGCGGGGACTTCTGGAGGATTTCGGCTTATTGATGGTCTCCCATTTTTTAAATGGTATTCAGACAGGAGTGGCTCACGTCCCTCTTCCTTAAAGCCTTTTATTTCTCTCAGTCTCTGTTTCAGTACCTTTTGCAGGCGGTTGCTCATTTTTCTGTGCTAGAATGATGCTAGATGGACCTATAAGTTACAAGCCAGATCATCTGTCCATATTTTTGTTCTTGAGGGGATGGACTTGCTATTATCGTCTCCAGATGGATCACTTTCCACATCAAGCAAGCGTTTCTCCTATCGGCCTGTGTTTATCCATTATCACTTATGCGGTCATTCTGTTATGGCCGTTCCTTCCTATATCTGGTTCATATCCTTTGCAAGCGAGCGAGTTATTTGTTTTGGCATGCGAGCATTATCATCAATTGCAAGCGAGCGTGACAAGCGAGCGTGACTTTATTTCAAGCGAGCGTGTTCTTTTTTCTAAATAGCTTCCCATTTGCATTTATATATCTATTTCGCAGCTGATCGTTTCTCATGTTTCATCTATTTATACGATTCGGTTTGCAATATTATCATTTTTTGCTAGCTCAGGAGCATCCTCCTCTATTTTTTCAATCAATTACTGATGCTTCTTGACTCTCACTTTCCTTTTGTAATCATAAACGGCAGTAGAAGTTATATAGGAGGATTATATTTGTATTCGGGTCGGATCATGACCTGTTCATATGGATGCCCTTTCATTTTGCTCTGTTTAGTTACGAACAGATTTCTATGGGGCAACTGATGGTGGAATTCTCGCTGTGTTTCTATACAGTTGAGATTATTTGAATATGTACTGTATATATCTTTAATATATTCAGCGTTTTTTTCTTTCTGAAAAAAAAAAGTGAACACAATGTTTGCATGGTGTTCAGTGAGAATATTGAGCTTCTGATGAAGTATGTTGAGTTGCAATTAAATATATTCTATTTAAACTTTTTTCTTTTGCTATGCTTCACACTTTTCCTTCATTATCTTTCCCATGATTTTCTGTTTTTGCCAATAGACATGAACTGCACGAAGCTATCTTTTTTCTCGAGTACTTGTGCAACTGGTATTCGACACCTAACCCCCCATTTCAATCAACATCTTCCATACGACATGTTCTTGTGCCTAAGCTGCACTTCTCCCTCGACTTCAGCTAATTTAGTTTGGACACCTGGTGGGGCACATGAAAAGTATCTGCTAGTGTTTTCACGAGTAGCAATCTAAGAGTCTATGTATCAGAGGTTGGGGCTTACGCAGTATGGGACAGGGTGTATCCACTCTGACAATCTCAATTAGGAGCAATGTTTCTTTATCCTCGATGACCTCTCACAATGAAGAAAACATGGAGAAGAGGCCAATCACTGGTATACTTACAATCTCAATTAGGAGCAATGTTTCTTTATCCTCGATGACCTCTTGCAATGAAGAAAATAAGGAGGAATGTTTCTTTATCCTCGATGACCTCTCGCAATGAAGAAAATATGGAGAAGAGGCCAATCACTGGTATACCTATAAACAATGGGAACAACTCCCTAGACCACAAAGTGCCCATAGGATTGATCCATCATAAAAAATTGCCACCTTTTTGGAGTGGTAAATAATTTGGTATGGAGGATGTTGCATTACCACAGTTAAGAGATAACTCAATACACTCAGAGAAAAATTTCTCATCGGGATTGAAACACATAGCATAAAAATGACAACAGGCTTCACTGCTAAAAGACAAGGCGTTGCAAATTGCCTCATGGAAGAGAACCAACCTAAAATAAATTTTCTCTAGAAGTATAACCACGCCATGTAGTGTTAGATTTCATGCAGACTATCATACTAATCCACATCCCCAAACCAGTCACATAATTAATGTGAAACATTTCCAATAAATTAATGGCAGAAAGAAATCTAAAAAAGCTTATTAACTCGTGTGAAACATTTCCAATACAGAAAGAAATCTAAAAAAAGGCATATGAACTACAGATCCAAATTTTATATAAATAATGAAGGAAACCGAAGAACCAAACGAGTTATGTACATGATGCATAACTCCACTGGAAGCTTTCCTATGTTCCTCTTGTAACAAAATTGATCGGATAGTCCACATTTAGAACATTAAAAACCTCATATCCATGTATACATCTGAAACTATCATATTTAAGGTGTCATCCCTCATGATGAAACTATCATGGCTATTGATGTTGAGTGTACTCACCACCTGCAGGGCCATGCCATACTTAATATAAGGCAATTACCACAATACAATGAGAGTGATAAATTTTTGGCTACATTACTTTCCTTCAACTAGCAGTGACATTGTCCACTAGTTGAATGGTTAGTCCCTGCCCGGGACTATAGCATATGTATTCAAATTATTAAAAATTTAATTGTAACTTAGCTCAACTTTAACTATATATTAAAATTATTAAAAATTTAATTTCACCAACAAGTGAATGGTTGTATTGAGTGCAAAGAAAACACATTTCCCCCAATAAATTTCTCCACACTACTACTACAAACTATATATTATATTTTATTATGTGTATGTTTGAAGTGAGAAAGATTTCCTTTATGATGTTTTTTAATTTCAAAAATATAAATAAAACTATATATTCAAAGAATATATGGTTGAATGGTTGTTGTGCCAGAGTGTGGAGAAAATACATAATTTCTTCGCACAATTAACTTCTCTACCCTAATGCTGGAAATGATATCTATGGTTTATTATGTCTATGCTTGATGTGAGAAATTGTTTTTTTATTATGTTTTTTAATTTCAAAAATATAAATAAAACTATATATTCAAATTATTAAAAGATAATTGTTAATTAATTTCTAAAAAAAACTATATATTTAAATTATTAAAAACATAATTGTAACTCAATCCAACTTTAAACAATATATTGAAATGATTAAAAACCTAATTGCATGAAGTGAATGGTTGTGCTGGAGGGCATAGAAACTTCTCCACACTACTACTACAAAGAATATCTTATATTCTACTATGCCTATGCTTGAAGTGAAAAATTCTTTCTTTATGATATATTTTAATTTAAAAAACATGACTAAAACTATATATTCAAATACGTAAAAATGTAAGTGTTTTTTAATTTTGAAAATGAATATAAAACTATATATTCAAATTATTAGAAATTGTATTTATAGATTAATCCAACTAAATTATTAAAAATTGTAACTACAACTTAATCCAACTATATTCAGATTATTAAGTTTAATTGCACAACATGAGTGAATGGTTGTGCATGAGTTTTTAATTGCACCACATGAGTGAATGGTTGTCTAGGAGTGAGAAAAAAAGAGGTTTTTCTACACAATCAACTCCTTCACACTACTTCTGTAAACTATATTTCTAAGACTATCGCAATTGCCAAAAACATACCCCTCCTCAAATATTTCATAAAACATTTAATGTCAATTAAACTATTGTTGAGGCTTCTACGAAGAGCTTTGTGCACAGAACTTTCACTGTAGCAGTTATTAATTAATTACTTCTCCAGAGTTAATTATGAAGTTAAAAATGATAAAAACACTGTAGTAATAGCAAAATGAATAGAAAAATGAATTATAACTATTAATAACTGTAATAATTAAACAAAAACAACAATTTCCTCACACTATTACATTTTTCTAATATTATAACTATTACAAAGAAATTTACTAACCTATAATACTATAGTGATTAACCATTTTCATTAATATTTAATAGTTAATGAGTTAAAAGACACACTACAATAGCTATTACATTTAACTATTATTAAGTTGACTATTCTGCATTTAATGATAGTTATAAATTTTCAGACATTAATGTTTTCTTTAGATAATTATTTTATTTGGACAACTCTTATAATACTATAATTATTAATTGTTTTAAATAATAATTAATAATTAATGAATCAAAATTCACACTACAATACCTATTGCATTTATTAAATATTAACTTGAGTATTAATAGATTAGTTGCATTTAATTATAGCTATTAATTCTCCCACATTAATACTTTATTCTTTTGATCATTATTTTACATGGACTATTTATCCCTACAATGAAGATACAAATATTAATATTAAACAAAAATATTCAGACTTTCATTAATAGTTAATAATTATTGAGTTAAACTCCACACTACAATAGTTGTTACATTTATCTATTATTAACTTATGTAGAGAGATCTTTTGGTGGCAATCACATAGATTGGCGTTTAGAACCAACCCAACCAGTGTGGTCATGGGTGTTCATCTTCACATAGATGGAGAAAAGCTATTGGAATGTAACCACTGGTTTGACTTTAAATAAATAAATAAATTTAATTGTCAAATTTTCTTTTAATTTTTTTATATTATATTATATTATTTAATATTATAATAATATTTAATTTATATTACTTTGACTTAAAAATATATATTTCATTAATTTTCTCTTAATATTCTTATGGTAATGTTAGGTTTCATATTATTTATTTTATATTAAAATGTATTATTAACTTGAATATTAATATACTATTATGCATTTAATTATAGCTATTAATTATTTATCATTTATGTTTTCTTTTCATAATTATTTTACATGGAAAACTTTTATAATACTACAACTATTAATTTTATGTCATTAATGCTTTCTTTAGATAATTATTCTCCTTTGACAACTTTTGTAATACTATAATTATTAACTTTTTTTACAAATAGTCAATAATTAATGAGTTAAACTCGCAAATATCTATTACATTGATATTATAATTTTGAAT